>AWNI01000004.1:823009-861782 GCA_000517465.1 Moesziomyces aphidis | reverse complement strand
CGGCGGCGCCGGCACGACGGGTGCGTCGCTGCGCGCCGGATTGGTGACGCTCATCAAGCCGTTCTTTGGCGACCAGTTTTTCTGGGCCAACCGCGTGCAGAAGCTCGGTGCGGGAGCGCGCGTCAACGGGCTGGGCGTGAGCGACTTCACGGATGCGCTCAAGGCTGCGGCTTCGGACCGCGTCATGGTGGAGAAGGCGCAGGGTGTGGGCGAAAAGATCCGCACCGAGGACGGTGTTGCTACGGCGATCGAGTTTCTGTACAAGAACATTCCGCTTGCCAACCGGCGTACGCAGCGCAAGCTTGAGCGCGAGGCGACGCATTCGACGTCGCCTGCGGGCACGCCTGGATCGAGCGTATTTGCCAATCCGCTCGCACGCTTTTCGTCGCACGGTCGACAGTCGAGTGGCAGCAGTCGATCCGAGCTACTGTCTTCTGGGCGCAAGGAGCCGCATCGTGCAGCGACGTTGCCCACATCGGCGGAAGAGGCGGAGGGAGCTGGTGCGGTCCCGCATCGGGCATCGACGATTGTCGAATCGCCCGCGCAGGAGTCGGAGGCATCCACGCCGCCTGCGAAGTCGGGTACGTCGTCGGCGTCGATCTTGCCGTCGCTGTCGTCGCTGCAGTCGCTGCCGGCGTCGATGGCGTCGACGCTCAAGGAGATGGTTACGCTGCAGTCGAGTACGAGCGATACCACTGCGGATGGAGACGAGGCCGGGCAAAGCGGGGCACCGACGAGGAGCCAGACAACGCCCGTGCGCACGCCCAGTGCCGACGAAAACGAGGAACAGCGACTGGCGCGGTTGAAGGGCTACAAGAACGCCAAGGCCGAGGACCAGAGGCGACGCAAGCTGCTGCTCGAGCGGCTCGAGCGAGAGAAGCGCGCCAAGGAACAAGGCGGCCATGCTGAGCAAGGAGCGGCCGAGGCTTAGATTGAGATTCCATGCGTGGGAGTCGCCTTGTGGAATTGTTGTTCAGGCTTGGAAGTGGAATTGGAAGGAAATGGAATTGCATTCAGACCCATCCGCGAGTGCAAGTGGCGAGTGACAGTGAGGGAGGATGTGAACGGATGGGCGGTAAGCGACCGAGGAGACTCTGAGCGTTAGCGAGCTGCATATGCGCCAGCGTTTGACTGCTAGCATAAGCTAACTTTGATGCGTGATGGTCGGCAGATCCGATGGATGCTGAGTGTGAGTCCGGGGCTGGTTGGTGACCGTTGTCGCCATGCTCTCGCCTCAGTGCCAGTGGGATCACCTCAATTGCTCAGCTGGAACCCTGGGCGAAGATCAGCTGCAGCCATTCGCCCAGGCCGACTCTACAACGGCGCAAGCCCGATCGCCCAATCCTAGACACCAAACCCTCACACACTCTCACCCACCCACCCCCCTGTTCCCTCTCGCCGTCTCCGCTGGATTCAGCAGCCAATCGTAAAGCAAAAACATAGATTGCAAACCCGGTGCAAAGTGGTGGTGCGCTAAAACTCGAAACCCTCGCCGCGGAACTGAGCCAGCTCCGAGCCGACATGAGCCTTCTGGGCCAGGTCCATCCTATCCATCACCAGGAAGATCCTCCTGAGCGTCGACCAAAGATTATGACTCTCGCCTGCCTCGGCCAACGGCGTAGGTGCAGGCTGCTCTCCATCGGGTACATCCGGCAACGTATGGGTCTGCTGCAAACTGAGTGCGGCCAACAGATGTTCCGCTGCCTCATGATGCGCGCCCAAGTTGAGGCACGAGACGGACAGATTGTAAATCGCGCGCGTAAACGTAGGGCGCAGTTCCAACGCCTTGTGATACGCCGCAATCGCCTCTTCCGGTTTACCACCATTAGCCAGCGTTGCACCCAGCCTGTTCCAGAGCAAAAAGTCGTTCGGTCGCGCACTCAGGGCCGTGTTGAAACAGTCCTGCGCCTGCTCGTACGATGACTGCGTATAGAACAACACGCCGAGTCCAACCTGCACCTCGGGATCCACCTGTCCTGCCGCATTGCCCTCGCGTGCAGCCTGAAGGAACAAATCCGTAACCCGGTTCAAACTCGCCCACGGATTGCCCGTGGTGCCTTCAATCGGATCCTTGGACCCCGAAATCTCGGCAGCCAACGGAGCGGCCTTGAGGTGCGGATAGGCCCGCGAAATGTAGCGCTCGAGCGTCTGATGCGCTGCGGTATCGTAGCCTTCGTTGGTGTACGAGATGGCGAGCGACATGTACGCCTCGAGGTTGTTCTCGTCAATCTTGATGGCTTCCTCGAGCGCACGGATCGCCTGCGCCTCCTTCTCGTTCATCGCCTGACACTCGCCCAGCCTGCGCCAGGCCTCGGAGCGTTCGCGACGCGAGCGGTCCACCTCACCACGCTCCACCTCGCCACCCGTCCCACCGGGCGTATCGCGCTGCGTAGCAGCCTCGAAGAGCAACGCTGCATCCGACAGATTGCCGCCATTGGCAAGCAGACGCAGCCCCTCGGAGAGCGGATCCGAGTGCGCCGAGAACGGATTCTGCTGGCTGCGGCGATAGTTGCCCAGACGCGGATAGCCGTCGGGCCCCACCACACCAAACCCATCCAGCAACGCATCTTCGGTTCCGTCGAGTGCGGCCATCTCGTCGAGACCGTAACGACCGCCACCGAGACCGCCCGAGGGATGCGCGTAGCCAAACGTCTCGTCGTCGTCGGTGCGGGCGTTGAGCAGCTCCTGCTCCCACTTTGCCAGCTCGGCGTCCGCCGCCGAGGGGGGCACGCCATTTCGCGCGTTCATGGAGCGCCACAGATCCTCGAAGCGCGAGTTGGCCTCTTGACCGTCGGCGGTGAGCTCCTGCTCGATGGCGTCGAGTTCGCGACGGATGGACTCGGCCTGTTCGGCTTCCGAGGGCAGCAGATCGGGCTCGTCTTGCTTCGCTTTGCCCTTGCCCTTGGCTTCGGTATCGGCCTGCTCGGCATCGAGCTTCTTGAACTGCTCTTCCCACTTGGCATCGTCGAGCTCGGTGAAGCGCGAGGCAGACGTTTGGGTCTGCTGGGGCGCGTTCATGGTGGCCATTCCACCGCCCATTCCGCCGATCGTACCCATGCCCATGCTCATGCCCATGCCACCCATGCCGCCCATGCCCATACCGCCATACGAGCCCATCATGGGCCGCGAGGCGTATGCTGCCGAGGAGCCGGAGCCGTCGCCCCGGGCATTCATCGAGTGGTGCATGGCGGGGCCCTGGTGGCGCGAGGATCCGAACTGGTTGGCCCATTGCGAAGAGGCGGGCGGAGCACCACCTCGAGCGAAGGCGGCTTCCATGTCTGCCGAGTTGGGAGTGGCGTTGCGGGGCATCTGGCTGGCCCACGCAGCGCCGGCGTTGGGACGCTGGAAGGCGGGCATGGCGGTGTTGAGCTCGCTGCGCATGGCGTGCATATCAAACGCCGAGTTGGCGGTGCCGGGCAGAGAGGCGCCCTGCTGTTGACGGAAGAAGGCTTCTGCGTCCGAGTTCGGCCCGGCGTGGTGTTGCTGCCTCATGCCGGCGGGGCTCATGTGGGGCTGACCTGCGGTGGTCCGGTCGCCATGTTGGAGCGAGCGGTCCTGGGAGGTGTGCTTGAGCATCTGTGCGAGGCCATTGTTGGAGGTGGAGCATTCTGCTCCATTGAGCATGGACTGGAACGCCATGGCGAGTGTGTGTTTCTGTAAGTGGTGGTGGGATGGAGGGAAACGCGGGGTAAGAAGGCTTGATGACAGGGGTGGCGACGTGCGGATGGGAATAGCGTGTGATTGGAGGACGAGGCGAGCTGCTGAGGTGGCCGCACCAGAATGCGAGCCGGTTAGCGCGCTTCGGCCATCCGACTCAGCCGGCTCTTGCTTGGCTCTGCTTTGCCGTTGGGGCGCGCCGTCTCCATGTCATTCGCTCAATTTCCGGCGAATTTCCAAAATGTCAGACCGACATCTCCACATTGGGCTCTTCGTCGCCCCGGCTTTTTCAGCGTCGGATATAACCGAATTGGTCTTTGTAGAATGCCGGCCGAGACAGTCAACCGGCGCATCTGTCCTCCCATATCGTGCCGGCAAAAAGCATACGATGCCGGGCCAACTTGGCGGCGCACACTGCCATGTTGGCCGTGTTGGATCGCACGACCTTGCCTGTTCTGGTTCGCCTTGCCATGCCGATTGGACGCCTCTTTTTCGCCTTGTAACGCGGTCAAGTCGGCGACGATAGCAAGGCCACAGCGAGTGGGCCGGACCGGTGTGTGCGACCAGCGGTGAATTGGCTCCCCCACGCCCGACTTGACGCTCCCCCACTTTGACGCGTCAGAGTGTGCCGCCAGATATCGCCGGCCAACTCTCCTTCCCCGCACTTTGAAAGCGCTATCGTACGCTCCACTCCGCTCCGCTGTCACCCACTCCAACACCGCCGGCATGGTTCAGACTCAGACGACGCTAGCTTGTGCATCCATACTCGTGCACTAACGGCATAGGTGACTGTGCTCACACGTGCGGACAGCGAGCATGGACGCAAAGCGCACAGTAACAATCCCTAAAGCCGACGCCGACTTGGCCGTTCGCTAATCGCACACGTCGGCCCGCTTCGGCTCCGTTCGTGCAGAAGATCCTGCGCTCCCACCTCGCTTCGTAGAGTCCTTCGTCTCGGCTACAGCGTATGGCCCCAACGCCTTCGCCCCTCCTCGGCCTGCTCGATATGGTAACGCAGTGCACCTTGTGGCCCTGCCTCGTATCTGGCTCGTTCAGCATGCATCTCGCATCACCTGTCAGGCTACTTAAACCCAGCCTCGAGCAGCCTAGGATGTCGCCCATCCACTTTCTCCCTCGCATTCAAAGATCCCTCCCCTCATAACCATGGTCAGGCTGTCGAGCATCGTGTCTACACTGGCCGCTGCTGGCGCCATCGGCGTAGCCTCCCTCGGTGCTGTGCAGGCATTGCCCAGCGCCGTGTCGAGCACCGCACCGCTGCGGATCGACGAGCTGCTCGAGGCGCGAAACAGCGCCAATGCGAGCGACTTTCTCTCGACGCTCTCGCCGGGCCAGCGCCACGTATTCGACGTGTTGCTCAACATGCTCGATGCCAACTTTCAGCCGCCGTACATCTTTGCCTCTTCGCGCTACACCGCCTACTATGCCGTGGCGCTTTTGGCACGCAATGCGCCCGGAGATGTGCCGCTGGCCAAGCAGCTCATCCACAACGCCATTGCTGCCCAGTGGACCAATGCCTCCGACATCTGGTACGGCGCCTTCCTCGACCCCAACCAGCCGGCCCCCGGTGCGCTCAACGCGCCCAAGATCTACGGCTCGTACGATGCCAACTCGAACCTATTCGTGGCGACCGCATTCATGCTCGCCATCGACGATTTTGGCCACCTGCTCGACGCCGACACCAAGGCCGCCGTGATCGAGTCGGGCTACCGTGCCGTGGTGGGCGATACCTACCGCGTGTTTGGTCTGGATGGCGACAACCTCACGCCGGCCTACTCGAACCCGTGGCTGATGCGCTGCATGGCCATGTCGTACTACGGCCACCTCAAGGGCGATGCCAACATGACGTCGCATGCAGAGCACTATGCCGGCGAGTTTTACAGCCTCTTTGACATGTACGACACGCTGCCCGAGTTCAACTCGGCCACCTACACGGGTGTCTCGCTCTGGGCCCTCAGTCTGGCCGGCTACCTGCCTTCCAACACCACCATGGCCAAGAGAGCGGGTGAGACGATCGCCAAGATCTGGGACAAGACCGCGCAGCTCTGGCAGCCCGATCTGCAGAGCCTGGGTGGGTCGTGGGACCGCACGTATGGATTTGGTCTTTCGGACTATGTGAGCCTGATCGGATTCTACGTTGGTGCATTCAACGATGGAAGCGCCAAGAGCTGGCCGGTGCCATGGAAGCTTTCTGGATCTCCACATGTTTCCGATGCGGCGTTTGCACCGCTCATGGCGATCACCAGCCGATTCCACGACCCGCACGTCTCGAAGTATGCGCGCGAGCTGCTCAAGCCCTGCACCGACGACTCCAAGGTGGGCAGGCTGGTTCGGTCCAATGCGTGGTCGCCACCGTTCGATGCGGATGTGCACGAATACGGCCCGCGCAACTACACTGCCTGGATCGGACGCAACGTTTCCGCGGGCGGCACCGAGATCGACGAGGCCACCATCGGTGGGCCAGCCAAGAACCCGACTGCTTTCACCCCAGCCGTGCTGCTCTGGTCCACGCCCGACACGCACGGCCTGCACTATGCCCAGCCCAAGACATCCTGGCTCTCGCTCTACCCAACCACCCAGACCATCTCGGCTACGGCGTCCGAGTCGAACATCACCATCCGCTTCCCGCCCTCGCGGGCCTTCAGCGCCAACTACACCGCCCCGTCGCAGATGACGCTGATGATCGGCACGTCCCCGCTTGACAACCTGCCGTCCGACCTGCTGCTGCACTCGAACGCTACGAGCGCCGTGCCCGGCATCCAGCTCGAGCTGAGCGGCAACGTGGCTGCAGGCTCGGTGAACCGCTCCCTCACCTACGACTCGTCCAAGACCGTCAACGGCTTCTACTACTACAACCTCACGTTTGCGCTGGGCTCGCTGCCCAAGACACAAGTGCCCGAGCTCATCATCGCGTACAAGATTGCTTAGTTTGCATCGTGGAAAGGAAAATGCAATGGATCGTTGTTGTGGGTCATCCGCGCGCCATGTGAGAGAGCAGGGATGAGGATGGAAGGGTCCAAAGTAACAAAGACGCTTCTCGACGCGACGCGTGTGTTGGACTGCGCTTTCCCGCCTAAAATCGACTGAGCGCGTAGAGAGGGAAGAAGATGGGAAGTTGGATTCCTCCTCCACCTTCCGCACCTTTCGCACCGTCCATCACCACGCTCATCCTCCTACGCACACACATACAATGGCGTTCAACGAGCAGCCATCCAACCCTGTCCCTGCCGAGGCGGACGCTTCCACCGGTGCCGGTGACGCAGCCAACGCACGTCAGCTCATCGACGAGTCGCGCCGCCACTTCGCACTCAAGGAGTATGCGCAAGCCATCGACAAGGTCGCACAGGCGCTCGAGCAGCTCTCGTCGCACCACGCCGAGGATGCAGACGAGCTAGCGCCCGTGCTCCATCTGTACGGCCGCAGCTTGCTCGAAAATTTCATCGTCAACTCGGCAGCCCTCGGCGGCGGAGGTGGATCGGCGCCGCTCCCCGCTCCCTCTGCACCGAGCAAGAGCGCCGCGGTCGAATCGGCACCTGCTGCAGGAGGTTCGTCGAAGCCATCCACCTCGAATGCTGCCTCCTCTTCCGCCTCAGCGACAGCGGATCCTCGCTTCAGCTTCAGTGGCGATGCCGAGGACGACGACGAGGACGACGACGAAGGTGCAGCTGGTGCGGGTGCCAACGAGGACGACGACGACGACGATCTGCAGGTGGCGTTTTCGGTGCTGGATCTGGCGCGCGTGATCTACGAGCGCATCCTCGCGGCCGACAAGCCGGAGCTGACCACGCTCGAGGCGCAGCAGTGGGGCAAGACGCGCATCCAGGCCGAGCTGGCCGAGGTGCTCAACCACCTCGGCGACGTTGGGCTCGAGGCCGAGAACTTTGCGCAGGCCTCGGCGGACTACGAGGCGAGCCTGCAGATGCTCGAGCCGCTGCTGCGCGCCCACTCGCGCCGTCTCGCCGACGCCCACCTGCGTCTCGGCCTCGCGCTGGAATTCCACCCGGACATCGACCAGCGCAAGCGCGCCAAGCAGCACGTCCAGTCCGCCTCGCAGGTCCTCGCTAGTCGCATTGCCGCCATCCAAGCTCGCATCGACAACCCCTCCGCTGCCGAGGCAAAAGAGGACGAAGGAAAAGAGCGCGACGATCTGGTCGAGCTGGACGCTGCGGCGCTCAAGACCGAGCTCGAGGACGTGAGCGGCATGAAGCGCGAGATCGACACCAAGCTCGACGAGTACGACACTGAGGATGGCCAGGCGCAGCTGAGTGGGCAGCCTGACCTGGCGGGTGTACTTGGTCTCCCTGCCGAAGCGACAGCAGCAGCGGGGATGACGACCAAGGACGCGCTGCAGCAGGCGATCAAAGACGCCTTCCTCGGCAGCACTGACGACAACGACGTAAACCCATTCACGGGCGCCAAGACCGCCTCGTCCGATGCACCCGTCAACAACCTCAGCAGCATGGTCAAGCGCAAGAAGAAGGACGACTCGCAAGAGGCCGACAAGAAACAACGTACCGAACCGTAGCCGTCCGCAGGCAGTGTCAAATATAGCATTGTTCATCTGAAATCCCGCCCGCGTGCGCGTGCGTGTGTGTCTAGAGACCGGAGCGAAGGTGGGGAGTCCAAAAGGACCAAGTGCCGTTGGTGGGGGCGCGCGTGCGCTGTGGAACGCCCAGGATGCGAGCGACGAGATTGTGCACCTGCACATTGTCAAACGCCTCCATAACAGGCTTTCCCTGCTTTGGATGCGGAGAGAAGGAGGGGCCGGTAGCGGCAAAGATGGCGTGCATGTCGGGGTGCGTATTATCATACCCGTGGTTGCCTCTTGGCGCATAGGTTCCGTTTGCAAACGTTGCAAACTCGGCATGGTCTGTAATCGACCATCCTGGCCAGGGGACCATCCACAATGGAGCCAACCTGTCTCGTACAGTGGGCGAGTTCAGATGCCATCGTTCCGGCAACTCTTGCCGCCAGAATACATCGTACCCCTTAGCATCCTTCTTGAGCTGCGTATAGGCGAGCTGTGCCATTCGATCTTGTTCGGCTTGGGAGCCGCGGAATCGCAAGCCGGCGAGGGGCCATGCATCGCGTGTTTGAACCGCCGCAAGCACCTTGGCGTCCAACACTTGGTCGAGGAACACCAGCCGTGCATTGCTCGTGCTCGTCATGCCGTGGTCACTCACCACCACTACATCCACCACCCCACCGAGATTACGCGCATGTACCAGCTCGGTATGCAATTCCCCCACGAATGCATCGACTGCCCGCACCGCCTGCAGGGCTTGTGTGCTGTTGGGTCCAAACCGGTGTGCTGCCTGGTCGATATCCGGCACATAGGCACAGATCAAGCTCGGTCGATCCTGCACATTGGCCATGTCGATCCAGTCCAGCACCGCCCGTTTGCGTCCCTGCAGATCCCACTCTGGCCCGCTTGCGTACTTTTGAAAGTACCTCGGCTTCACCCCGGCGGCAGTAACGGGCGGACCGGGCCACATGAGCACAGCTGCCGACAAGCCTGCGCGCTGCACAGTGGCCCAGATAGGCTCGCCGAGCCACCATGAGCCAGGCCACGATCGCCGCGGGTCGGTGTAGTAGAACTGCGCGTGGGTGGTGCCGAGCGTAAAGTCGTTGGCAACGATCCCGTGGGATGAGGCGTACAGACCCGTGAGCAGCGCCCAGTGGTTCGGGAACGTCAGAGTCGGAAAGACCGGCTGCATGTACTCGGCTCGTCGCCCATTCGGCTGCGTAGACAGCGATTGGATGTGCGGAGCATGCCCAGAGTCGAGGTAGACAGGCTTGGCTCCGTCGAGCGAGATGAGGATCACGGTGCGCCGGAACGTGTGCGTGCCGTTGGACAGCGTCGCGTTCGGCCAGAGCGATGTCGCACCATCGTCAGCAGCCGAGTGCAGGCCAAGCAGAGTTAGCACCAAGACGCCGAGTATCAGCACACCAGTCAATGAGAGACCGAGCCGGGTGTAGCGCGACCATGATTTGCGTTCGTGACTCGCCGCGGCGCGCGGCAGAAGCGGTGTGGTAGCCGTAGCTTCGGGAGCATCGGTGTTGTCGGCATGGGTGGAGCTGTGAAGCGTGCTGCTTTCGGCGGTGGGCTCCATGGCCGAGTCCAGCAGCCTCGTCCAAGACTAAGCAGCGTCCGTCTAAACGCTGTCTCTATCGTGTCACGCCTAGGATCATGGTGGGTCGGAGCTCAGCGACGTTGGTGCGAAGTGTTAGCTCGTTCGAGCTGGATTTATTTCGGAAAAAGAGTGTTACGTCGAACCATGTCGTCAATGTTACGCCGGCCGGCAATCCAATTTTTGCGCTTTCACACGGACCAACGGCCGGCGGTTGAAGCTGAAGGACCGTGTTGGAGGCAGTCCGCTCATGTTGCACGAGCACACAGACCATGCACCCCGCCTGTCGAACACGGCACATCCTCGTACAAGCAACGCCGCCCCACCTTTCCGGGTTACCACCATCTGCATCTCCCTGCCATCCGTCCCTCTTACTTCGATCTCCCACCACAACTGTTCGTACACGTAACACCACCCGCCATGTCGTCTGACACCACCGCGGCGCCCGGTTCCGGATTCTGCGTACACTGCACCTCGGGCTCGCGCATCCCCGGCGAGCCCAAGGGCAAGATCGAGTCGCTCCACGGCTTCAACACCTACGTCGCCACGCCTGCGAGCCCCTCGGCTGACTCGGCTTCAAAGGCGATCATTTACTTTTACGACGCATTCGGCCTCAACCTCGTCAACAACAAGATCATCCCCGACCTGCTCGCCGATGCCACCGGCCTCACCGTCTATGTCCCCGATGTAAGCTCCTCACCCAACCCTCCCGATGTCATGCACGAATGCACTTTGTTAACCATTTTTTGATGACGCTTGCAGATGTTCAACGGGGGAGGCATTAGCGAGGCAGCGCTGAGCTCGGCACCCATGACAGCGCAGAGCGCGCGCTCCTCGGGCATCGTGCAGAAGCTCAAGACCGTCGCCGCGTTTGCGACCACAACACCCTTCTTCGTGCGCCACTTCCCCGCCACCAAGATCGGTCCCATGAAAAAGTGGATCGACGAACTCAAGGCCTCCAAGGGCTACACGCGTCTGGGCGGCACCGGCTTTTGCTACGGCGGTAAACTCGTCATCGCACTCAACGGTACCGGTCACATTGACGTCAGCGTGGCCAACCACCCCTCAATGATCACCAAAGGCGACATCGCAGGGATCAAGAATCCCATCCTGTTCAACGTCGCCGAGTACGACCCCATCTTTTCCGAGGCCTACGCTAAACAGGTCGAGCAGGATTGGGCTAAGAGGCAGGATGCACCACTGCACAAGTTTGAGTACTACCCCAACACTGTCCATGGCTTTGCGGCCAGGCCGGATCTGGCAGAAAAGCAGGTCAAGGACGCGTTTGAAAAGGCTTTCGAGAGGAGCGTCGAGTTTTGGAAGTCCAACTTGTAGCCCGACATCAACCGGTCTTGTACGTAGCCGCTACCAGGATGCAATTCATGCAGAGTCGAACATCGCGCGGGCAATTTTTCACCGTTGCCGATATGAATCATGCATACAGCGTCCACATCTGCATGGTGGGACCCAACAACCGCAAAAAAATTCGCCCGCAAGGCATCATGCTCCCATCAACTTTCCGGCATGTTCAATTGCCAGTACCGGCCCGATCAATGTCCGGTTGGAGCCTGATCGTGCAAGCTCTGCCCGGTCACGATAAGCTTTGATCCCACCCAGTACGTATTGACGAGCTGAATGATCTTGCCAGCGCTGTTTGTTTGCCTTGCTGCTCGTAGGTTGCCGGTGGCCTCGACGGGCCCGCTCACCCGCCCCAGAGCGTTGCAGACGATCTAGACGCAGTGCTATAGCGCTGGCAAGCGCCTTTCTCTCAACCTTTTCCCCGGCAAGAGCAGCCATCTGCAGACCATTTGGAGCAAGCTCCCGGCTCGTCGCACAGAAGGCATGCTCGACCGGTAAGCTTAGATTTCTCTCATTCAACTTCGTTCAAGGTTAGCTTTCCCATGTCATGCTCTCTTCCCCAGGGGCCCTTACGACCTTGAGTATGTTGTTGACAGTCGCACACCTGTTGCTTGAAGCTCATTTTCATGCTATGATATCACCTTCTCAGTAAGTGCAGACGTTTGGCTGACAGGCATGGACACAGCATGTAGGACGGCGTACCGAGAGTGGTTATGCCCCGTGTTTGGATGGTACAGATTCATCAGAATGGCCCACCTCGGCCAGATCGGGCCGCTCGAGTACATCCCCCGCCAGACGTACAAGGCTCACGTGGAAAGTTTGATCGTAGGAGGTTCCGCCGACCACCGAATGAATCAGACAACTTGCGTCTTTCCGTAGTGTCCGCATCTGACGTTGAATAAATGTGAGCAATCTAACCGACACAATATCGAGATGTGGTGAGAGGCAAGAAGTGCAACGGGAGCGATGCATGCAAACGCCATCATCTGCAAGTAGGGCAATTCTAGCGGTCACTTGCCGTCTTTGTGGGGTGAACAGGACACTGCACAGATGCATGCATGGCAGAATGCTCGGGCGCGCACCGCTGACTGCCACGGAAACCTCGCCGGGCCGTGCCTTGATGACTTGCTCTGCGTGCTTGATGAGCTCGCTGAATCCTAATGAAGACCGATACGCTCCAGTTCGGATATGATACGCAAAAGAAGTGCAACCCAGACCGGACTACCGTAGAAAGAGGACGGAAATGTGTAGCGAGCACTTCAAGCGGCCGAAATGTGCACAGCCATAGCACGCACGGGCATGGTGCTCAGCGTGCTCACGCGGACCGGAATGAAGACCATGCAAACGGTATTCGAGAGCTCGCCTTATTAGACAAGTGCCTTCTCGCTGAACATGATGTCATGCATGCGTATGGTACCGTGGGCAGTATCATAGTTTTTGCCCCACAACCAATCCAACGCCATGAAGACGCGGCATGGCGATGTTTGCCTGCATCGACTCCGCGCCGCGGTACCGATCTCTGCCCGAGCCGTGCCGTTTCTATCGATGCGAGACGACGCAACTTGCGACACAAGCAAATGGATCGGTGCCATCTCCGAGACAGCGAGTTAGGTACTGATCAGGAAAATCGTCTGACCTTGCGCGTTTGCTCGACGAGGGAGATATAAGAAGCCCCTCGCTGGGATGAAAGTTGGCTGTCCGACCACCATCCCCACTGCTCCGCTTGTCGCTCAAGTCCGTGTCTCAGCACCATGAAGATCATTCTTCCTCTATGTGCTCTTGTTGTCTTCGCCGTGACGTGGGTGCAGGCTGGTTTTCCCCCCATGCCCGACAGTGTGGCTAGTGGCGGCGAGGAAATCCGCGGTTTGTGGGAGGCTGCGAGCCGAGGCACGTTCATGAATGTCCTTCCCCCTAGCATGGCCCGCATCCAGGACGAGTGGACCAACTTTCTCAGCACCGAAGGCGAAGACATCATCAACAGGTACTACAAGTAGGTGCTCTTTGTGTCACAGCACTACTGCCTCTCAGCCAACCGCTGACTTTGAGTTGTCCGACGCTGGAACGGTTACAGGGAGACGTTCCGAGGCAATATGTAAGTACGAGGGTCTTCGTGATCATCACACTGTTTCGCCTCGATTCGATCTCGTACTGAAACCTCGTTCTTACGTTCACAGCTTTGCTGCAAAATTTCACGGTCACGGCAAATTTGTCAAGATGGCCAACTTTGCACTGACAAAGCCGTACCAGTACCATCCAAACACCGATGCATACAAGCCTCAGGTGGCCGCCCTTCTCATTGAGACGTTTGCAAGCAGACCCACTCCCGCCAGGAAGGTGCAGTGGGGCAAGGATCTCCGCCTCGGACGACCTGGATCCACCAGCCCCTAGCGATCTTTGAGGCCTGCGTCTAGCAGCCCCAGTCTACCTCTCGCGAGCTCGACCGAGCCACGTTGGCCCACCTTTCATGAGCTCGTTCGAGTCAGACTCTTGGGAGAGGTGCCTTTCAGGTTCGATAATTCAGTTACCACAAGCATTCTGTTGCCGAACCACCGCGTGAGCGAGACCTGTGTCTATCAACTTGCGATCAAGCTGTAATTGGCCTTGCCGATCCTGCCACAACCATTCTTCCTGCTATGAGCTGGTGATGAGAGTGGTTGCAACCAAAAACGATGCTGCTCATCTCAATCGGTGATTATCCCACAAACGAAAGCGAACACTCACATGATCGGGTGGAACGACACATGCAACAAGGCAAGGATGTTCTTGAAAGCCCCACGGTTTTAGAGATGAGAGGGAGGTAATTGCCTGCGGGACTACAACACCTTCTCACATTGGCATTTGTGTGTGAGCGGTCGCTGTGTCGGACAGCTAAAGTTGACTCGCAACGCAGTTAGCTGGCTCTAGGCAAACTCGACCGCAGCTGCTCATCATAATGAAGTGGATCGAAGTGCAACCGTTCCTGGCCACGTTGTGCTCCGGAGCATTAGCCGGCTTCCTGACCGTGAAATACGCCGCCAGTCCGTCGGAATACAACGCAAGTCGTGGCACAAAGAACACGCTCCGTCGCGGCCACATCCGAGCTCGGGGGCTGTGCTATGGTCAGGACCGTTGTCGGACCGAGCGCATCTGTCTGTTCCAGAAGGTATAAAAAGCGCACCTTTCGAGCTACAGTGAGTCGATTGTCCATCGTTCCCATAGATCCTCTCTCGTATTTTTATCCTTCTCTACATCGCAACGCTAAGCAGCATGAAGCTTCTTGTCGCTCTGTACGCTTTTGTTCTTCTCGCTGGAGCGGGCGTACAAGCTGCGTTCCCGCTCATGCCTGAAAACGTGGCAAAGGGTGGCGAGGCCCTTCGCACCTTGTGGACAACCGCAAGTCAAGGAACGTTCATGAATGTTCTGACCCACAACATGCGCAGTATCCAGGGCCCCTGGACCGAGTTCCTCACCACCGAAGGCGAACAAATCGTCAACAACTACTACCGGTACGACCATCTCTCCATCACGTCTTGCGGTAAAGCATCGCTAACCTCTCTCCCCCGCATCACCCTTTCGTGCTCTCAGAGAGGCGTTCCGAGACAAGCGGTGAGTCGAAACCACCTTCAGCCCTAGCTATGATGGAAACACGCTCTGAAACGATTGTCTATAGTAGGGATGCAGCAGTCTTGCACGGACACAGCAAATTCGTCAGGATGGTCAAGTTCGACATCACCGAACCCTACAGATACCAGCCTGAAAGCGATGCCTATAAGCCCAAAGTGGCGGCCACTCTCATTAGCACGTTTGCGGACAGGCTGGCCGCCGCCAGACAGGCGCAGCTGGCCAAGGATGTTCGTCGTCCTTCATCATTCACCAACTGATGACTCTTTGGAGCTCACCTCTAGTAGCCATAGCTAGCTCTTTCGGGCTCATCGAGTCACTATTCCTCATGAGTCAAGCCAGGGCCTCGAAGGCCTCGAGTCAAGCTGGCTTACTTTCAAGATGATATTGTCCACGTCCGGGTTCCCTCTTATACGACTTTCAAGCTTCTTTGGTCATTTTTGATAACGTCTGCAGGTGCTCCGCCAGCTGATTCTGGCCGGTGTGGCTGTGACGCTTGCTGCAGCATTCACTCCCAAATGAGAGCGGCCCGTGGCCTGTGCATCAATCTTATTGCTTCTCATCATGGCGTACTTCATCCCAATCTCACCACAGAGTCAGCACCGATCTCATCGCCCTGCGTCGGTGTCTTGATCACCGAATGATGGAAAACTTGCCCCTTCGTCCGGTGTTGCACTGCTCATCAAAAGTGACGTGAAGCCTAATATCTCAGCCGACCACACTTTGCATCGCTTGAAAAATTGCGTACGGCCCTTTCTGAGCTCAGTCTCTGAACGGCTCTGCAGTTGTGACGCACCGGCCTTTCCTCGGCTTCGCAGCTGCGGTGTCTCTCGTTCAGGCGCGCCTGAGTGTGGCTATGCCGTGTTACCGAACTTTGTCGCCGAGGGCGAAGAGGCCGTGCACGTACCCTGGATGATCGTACGTCAAGGCGCATCTGTCAAGGTCATGTCGTGCGAGTTCACGAACCTCTGGGAGCACTCTCCACAACCCCACGAAAAGGAAGTCGTGAACAACTCTTCTAATACTGCTTTTGTCTGCCGGTGTGCTTCGCTTGGCTTAGCTGGTTGCCCCACTGTCCTTCCATTGCTCCAAGGCTCGGCCTGGCCAAAGTCGTTTCCTGTGCAGAGCTCGACTGGTCACTACGATCTCCTTTCTCCCAAGGAGATGCGGCCACCTTGCACGGTCAGAAAAGGCAACCTCTGTTTCTCGCCCGTGTTCTTCGCATCGAAGTTCTGTTGCTGACCTCATCAGTCACTACGCGTCATTGGCGGTTCAGGGTCCTGAAAATTGACAGCCTCACCGCCACTCAATCTCACACATCCAATCGCCGGGACCGCCCGTTCGAGAAGGCCGTTGCTGCTCAACTCTCCGAGCGATTCGAGGATCAGCTCATCACGGTATCGTCAGCTGCATGTTCAAAAAGCTCGGGGTGGCTCAGAGACGCAGCCCCAGCCCGGTCGGCCCCGGCCGAGACTGAAGAACCCGGTCAGAAATGGCAGCATCACCCAAGTCCCTCTCAGTCGAGAGCTGTATGCTCTCGTCGCCAAGACTTCGTTTAAGAGTTGCGCAGGCTTTCTGTGTCGAAACAATCGCGTATTTAAGCTTTGTCTACATGTGGGCTTCCGGACTGTCAATGAAGTTGGAGACAGGGTGGGCGGACAGGTCATCCGAAGGGTTTCTGAGCCGCCGACGGATTCTGGCAGAGGGCGGCACCGGACACAGATCGATCAGGACATAGTCGCCGCTTCTCCGAAGGCTGAGTAGGTCTCAACGGATACTTCACACGGCGGGCCGCGAAGATTGAGTAGATCTCAACGGATACTTCACATTGCGAGCCGCCTCGTTAGCCGCGGCACCCTTGCTCTTCGGGCGAAGAGAGGGAACGCGCTTGTCACGCCATCTCCGATTCAAAGCGCCGAAATTAAGTGTCCCTTCCACACCAATGCTCTACTGAGCGGTGTCTGTGGTCGAATGTTGACTGTGGTACAGGACGATTCGGCCTGACGTAGAAGAGATAAAAGGACGGCCGTTCGAGTCGAGACTATCCGGCATCCGCATTGAAACACCTTCTTTACAGTCAGATAGGCCACCGTTTTTGATCTGCGCGTGATCATGAAGGTCCTGCGAGCTCTTTGTATTTTGGCCTTCCTGGCAATGGCGTTCGCCGCTCCTCCCATGCCCGACAGTGTGGTCAACGCCCAAGAGGCCATTCGCGACCTGTGGCAACTAGCGCATGAAGGAATCTTCATGAATACGCTCCCGTGGAGATACCGCGATCTTCAGGCCAAGTGGGCCGACTTTCTCTACCACGAAGGCCCGGGTATCGTCAACAGCTATTACGAGTAAGCTCGGCGACCTCCGCTCCTCGGTTACATGCAGCATTGGTACTCCTCTAACCTACCTTTGTCCCCGCGCCTTCGCTGTACAGTGCAAAGTTTCCATACTGGACGTAGGTATCAACCTCATCTCTGGCGCTTTCGTCCTTGGTCGCATACTCACCTCTTGCCTTCTTGGGTGATTGCAGAGCCGGAGCCCGCTGGCACGGAAAACCAAGGTGCGTGTTTGACGTCTTGCCTGCCATGACGTGCGCTGAGCTGATGATTGAGAGTGACTGACATGACTATACAGGTTTCTGAGGATGGTTACATTCGCCGACACCAAAACGTACTCTTTCAGGCCGAGCCACGATGCCATGAAGCCAGAGGTAGCCGCACTCCTCGTGCAGAGATTCGCCGAGAAGATGCCCATTCCCAAGACCGAGTGGGGAAAGGACCTCAGTCTTGCTCAGCCCGGCACGAGCAAGTCTTATCCTCACTCTGCCGATCGCTGACGACCATGCATTCATGCTCGTAGCACCGCATAGCGCGTGTGACGATCACGAAGACACGCACACCGAAACAGAGCCGGCAGTCTCTGTGCTTCTCACACTCACCTCGCATGCGTGGATGCAGTATGCCTTCCTGCAACGTCCGAAATGAAAGAGCAATGCTTTCCCATGTTCGTTTTTGGGGCAGCTACAGTGTTTATATGAACTAGTCTGTCGAGCGTCGAAACGAGAGCGTGGCTGGTCTGCTATGCATGGTCATTTGCCGTCTTAAGGTAGCATGTGATGACCTCGAAACGGGTAACTCCGTCAGCAGCAGGCATCATCGGTGCTTTCTACAATAAAACATTGCTTACAGTTTCCGCTCCTCATATGTACTCCAGTCATGTTTCCTGTGTGCGATGTCACGCAGTCCTACCGACTTCACGCCGTCGTCGGCCCGAAGGTTCTCCGGCTGAGTGGGCTTTCCGAAGGTTCCGGAACAGTAAGCATTATGCTGTGACCAGGACAGGTATAAAGTGTCGAGCACTCGTAGCGCTAGAGGCTCTCCAACGTCCATCAAGCTACCTTCTTCTCATCGTCGCATTCGCTTCTCTCAGTATCATGAAGATCTTTGGCTTCGCTTTCTTTGCTTTCCTCGCTACCGTAGTGGCGATTGTGAACGCGGCTCCTCCCATGCCTGCGGTTGTCGCCAACAGCGATGCAGCCGTCCAAGCTCTGTGGACTAAGGCTAACGGAGGCATGTTTGCCAACAGGCTCGCGGGCGAGTTCGCGTACCTGCAAGACGATTGGGCCCACTTCCTCTCGACCGAGGGCGAAGGAGTCATCATGGACTTCTACAAGTAAGTCGGCGACACATTTGACCCAATCAGATCCAAGTTGTTCGAATAGCTCACCTTCTCTTTCGCACCCTGGTTGCTTTGTTCAGCCGATTCTTCCAAGGCTCGCCGTGAGTACAACCTCGCCCCACAGATCCTTCTTGAACCTTTTGCTGATTTCCTCTGCATCTTGGGCGGTGATATACTGTAGTGCTGCCTTTCGCTACCATGGGGGTTCAAAGTAAGTCTGACTTTCCAATTTCTTGCCAGAGCAAAATGTGCGTGGCTGACATGTGTTGCTTTGGGGAATACAGGCTCCTGAAGATGGTAAAGTTCGAAGACACTAAACCGTACACGTTCAACACGGAGACCGATGTTCTCAAGCCCGCTATGGCCGCTGGCCTCGTCGAAAAATTCGCCGAGCACCTCGCGACCAAGAGAGGCGGCTCCTCCGCCCGACAGATGGGAGCCTCGGTCGATACCGAGCTTCGCCTCGGCCGTGGTGGCAGCAGCCGCTCGTAAAAGAGCTGTCGAGACGGGCAAGCGTTGCTCTGTGAGCCCGAGCTTTGACGTCGATTGTCGTTCCAGCATCTGCAAGAACCCCATTCTCATTCTGTTTCCCTTAGATACTGCCGTGTGATAACATACTTTTGCTCAATTTTATCGTTGTTTCTCACACACAAACACAGCAGCTCCTCGTGCGTGCCAAGACCCTGATTGTGAGCTCGGCGGATATTGTTCGCCGCTGGCTGCACATTGGGCGAATTAATGAATGGGCAGAGTACTGTAGGCGAAGCGGCTTTCATTGCGCGCGGCTTCTCACGCCCGCCTCCAATCTGCGGCTCCTTTCAAGGCGGATGTTGCTGCATACCGTACCCGGCGGCAGTAACGTAGAGGTATCCGCAGGTGCCGTTCCTACCAAATGAGGCTTTCTCGCGGATTTCGCCGAGCTCGTACACCAAGATTCCACGTCACGACGCCTCGCTGTCACCTGGCTTGCTGTCTTTCAGACACATATAAGCAGCCGTTCATCTCTCCGGCCTGTCGTAGCCACGCCACAACCAAAGACGCCGTCCTCTCAACCATCGTATATCCTGATGAAGTTCGCCTTTTTTGCAGTGTTGTTCGCCGTTGTAGGGCTGGTGCTTGGAGCACCAATGCCACCCTCGAACCTTGATGGTCTCGAACCGGGCGTCAAGTACTTGTGGGATTCTGCTCTCGTTGGCAATCTGCATGCCTCACTGCTCCAGTTCGATCGAGGACTGCACAATGCCTGGCGTGCATTCCTCAACACCAAAGGCAGAGAGATCGTCGAGCAACACTTGTAAGTCGACTGCGTGCGAAGCCACCTGAAACCCGATGCTGATATGACCCCTTTTGCCATTTCGACTAGCGCCCAATTTGACGAGTACGTCGTGAATCTCACACCGAGTTGATTCTGTACCGACGCTGACGACAGTTACGACTTGCCTTACCGAAATTAGAATTAGGGCCATTCGAGCTGGAAAGTCGACGTAAGTATACATCGCCCACTAAGCTCCTTCGCCGATCTTTGCATTGTGCTAACGTGTCTATCGTAGAATCATGGGAGTGGTTGAATCCGAGCACCCTTCGCTCATCAATGTGCGCTACCACGACCAACTGCAGCCGCTGTCGATCAAAATCGTGCGCGCGTTTGCCGAGGAACGCATGGCTCGACAGTATCGCCTCCACAGAGTAACCCTGCGACTCATTGAGGAAGCCAAGGAGCATATGCGCGCAGAGCAGGAGAGGCGCGAGTCCGAGGAGTGGAAGGGCTGGCTCAACGACTCGGACGGCGAAGCTGGTCCGAGCTCGGCAGCTGGCCGCGCTCCTTCGAACGACTAGCCCCCGAAAATGTTCACCCTCGGCCAGCCAGTAGCCACGCACTCCCACGGCGACGCTACAGTTGCTGTCAATACAGAGGCTGCGACGTTCTTCCCACATCGAACCTTGAACTCTCAGTGCACAACTTCACAAGCCATCTATTCTATCTCGACAACAAATTGCTCGTCACTCGTAGCATTTCAAAATCAAGCATGATGCTCCACCTGACTCCAAACTTGACTCTGTTCGCTGAATATAGCCCTGCAACATCAAGCATGCTACAGTGCCCCATTGACTCTCGTCCTGCGCCAAAAGCATTCGCTTACATTGCAGTCACGTTGGGAGTGAATGCGGACCGAAGATTGTTTCAATGCAATCTCGGACATATCGGCACCAGAGAACAAATGAGGTTCTCTCACGGCTACCAGGGCTATGGCTGTAGTTGACGCATCTCCTTGCATCGACGACCGTGAGCATGCCGTCACACGCAATGCTCATTGGAGCTGACGGCAGTTGAAACGGTACATTGCCTCTATGCAATGAAAGGGACGACCATTGCGCAATGTGATGTCATGGCGTGAGCAAGTTAGCTTCGACGGCGACCGTCGAACGGCTCGACAGCCACTTCAGTTGAGGTAGCGCGGCTCAAGTCGATGTCTGCTGGCGTCAGATATGATGTGAGAAGGGCAGATGAGCTCCGGCAAACGACAGCAAACAAGGGCAACCAAGGTCAAGGATGTCTTTATGCAGAGCCGGGGTCTACAAAAGGTGCAGCGCCGGTATGAACTCGCTGAACTCCGAGACCGAGAGAGTACAAGATGAGGCGCGCCGTGCGGCGATCACCGAGCTAGATGCGAGCGTTCGGCATCATGAAATCAAATGATGGCCGCCAGACCGAGACGACGCCGACTGACCTGGAGAAGATCGAGGTTCGACTCGTTCTTGTCCCCCAGGAGTGTCTGTTCTGAACGAACACGGCGAGTCCAAGCACCTCTGTGTAGCGAAGCGTCTGGTCGCAGACATCTCGATTATAAAAAGGGGCCGATCCGCTCGTCTCTCCCCTCGTTTGGCCATAACACCAACTGCCCTTCCATCCCAGATACCTTGACGATGATTCGAGCTACGCTGATCCTCTCCGCCGTCTTGACGGTGGCCATGATGTCCTGGGGAGCGCTTTGTGCGCCGACTCCCGCTGTGCTTCCGCACCCGAGCATGGAAATGATGCAAGATGCCCAGATGCTTTGGCGTACCGTCACGCACCAAAACATCCTGCCGGGCACTCTGCACAGTGTGAATCCCGAGGTGGGTGTCACCGCGCGCTGGCACGAGTTTCTCCGCAGGGACGGTCGTGCGACTTTGGCGTACATTGTCGAGTAAGTAGTGGCAGCCCGACCGTACTATGCACTTGCCAAGACTGGGAATAACGTATCTGACTCTCTCTATCGCTGCGATCAAATCGTCATCGAAGGGAGCTGAAAGACATCCAGTAAGTGCAGTGAACACCCCTCTGTTGCCTGCTGGGGAATATGATTGCTGACTTGTGTGATGATGCGCATACAGCGGGGTTGCTCAGCGCCAGCGCCAGGACCACCTTGGGCAGACGTAAGCAACACAGCTGGAGGGAATACCGCGAGCGTTTTGACTGACCATCTCGGAGGTGATGTGATATACAGATTCAGAAGCTTTCTAGAGGGTCGCTACGGTAAACCGGTGATGGCCGTGTCCGAGAGGAGGGAGCAGTTCGTTGCGCGTCGTCTGGTCAACGCGTTTATCGAACAGCACTACCCTGCGAACCAGCTGCGGTGGGGTAGGACCGGGCCGAGTTTCGTTGCGCTCCAAAGGCTGGCGGATGTTGCGGTGAGCCAGGAGGCTGAAAGGCATCTCGGACACGTAGCCGGACCCAGCGGCGCCGGGTTCCACCCCAAGCTCGAAGAGGGTGGCGATCAGTCGTGGTAAAGGCATCCGAGCCGAGCCTTTCGCTGACCACTCAAATCACGCACGAGGTACGCACGACTCCTTGTGACACAATGTCGTACGAGGCACTTCTGCAACGACACGTCAATCTAGTATTGTCGATCCGATGCGAGCATTTGATGGTGCGACGAAGGTGCGTGCGGGTATCCGGAAGTGGGAATGCGAAAAGACGGCAGCGATCACCAGTTGCGAGTGACTGTAAGATCGATGAGCAGATTGATGAGAATGTAGATGATGATGGCGTGGAGGAGGGCGAGGAAGAAGCGTGGCTTGGCCCTGGGTCCGAGAGGTGCGTTCATCGATGCTGGCGGCGGAAGAAGAGCGTCTGTCTGAGAGTGGAAATGCGGTGCCGGAACGATGACGATACGTGCAGTGCCGTGTGATGTATAGGGCGAGCAGCCGTAGGTAGGATGGACGGGCGGAGCGGGCGAGTGAGAGGGGCCCGCAGCAATGCCACCGCCAGCGCCCTCGCGGAGTGCCGTCTCGTAGGAGGGGACGGGCTCGTCGGGTTCGGGCTGCTGCGTAGCGTCTGCCTTGTTCGTCGTCGAAGGATTCGCAGATGGTTTGGGCGGCATTGTGACGGTGAAGCAGGATGGCCGTCGAAGTTAAGAAAAGAAGACGGATGATGCCGATGATGGATGTGACGTTCGAGGAGCAAGGCGAGGCTGAGTTGAATTACAGCAGTGGGCGGCAGTCACAAGCCGACAAAAAATGCAGGGTTCACACGGCGTGCAGTTGCCGCTTTTGGCTGAGCAACGCCGCCGAGCCGCACAGCCATCTCAAGCTCGGCGAGAGGGCCGGCTCGCCTCAAGAGTGATTTAACAGATGCCAAAAAAGCGCACTGCGGCCTCTGCTTGCTCCATCGCTAAGCTGAGCGCCGGATCTGATGACAAGAATGACTTTTGATTGCAGGAAAAGGGCGACAATAACGAGACAGCTAGAGCAACAAAGAGGCAGAAGGGAGGGATCCGGACAGCGAAAGGAAAGATGTATGGGAAAAGCGAAGCTCGATTGGCCACCGATGCAGGCCAGCAAGCATTATAATCCCAATTGGATCGATCGAGGCACCGCTTCATAGCAGCATGGCCGTTGCCTATTCAAGCACGCGAACGCCCGGATGGACTGGAGCCAATGTGCTTTGGTATAGCGGTGCCAAAGTTTCTTTTTAGTAGGTTGAGGAGAAGAAGCAAGGAGTGGCAGCCTCGGCGGCTCGACTTGACTTGGCTCGGCGCCTCCGAAGAAAAAAAAACTGGGACTCGACTCCAGGCCGAAGACTGCACGTGACACCAACTCGACCTCCACCAACAAAGTCACATTTTCGCGTGTGCGTGTGGAAGAGCAGGGTCGAGATGCACGCTCGAGCCTCCTTTGCTCGACAAGAAGGTTGCCCTTTGCGCTCGGCTGAGCCGCGCCTGCCCTTTGTTCAACTGCAGCGAGCTTCATTTGCGTGGGTCACCTTCTTCCCAATCATCTGTCGGCACGCTGCCGACGCTCCCCTTTCTTAGTCCAGCCAACATGCCGCCTCGGAGCGGTGTGTCAAATACCTAATCAACCTCGTTCCCACAAGTCTTCGTGATTCCTCGTGGGGTCGACAAGTGGCTTGGCGCCCGGCCTATCCTCCCTGCCAGATGCACCACCTTCACGCCTTCCGCCTCACGCCATGCCGACCTATGCCGATCTGTATAACGAACGGCTTCGCGCGCTCGGCCAATCCGGGCCTTCCAATCTGGTCCGCCTGACCATCTCCAAGGGCGACTATGTCTGGGATCCACAACAGGACCGTTTCCGCTACGAGGAGAAGTGGGAAGAGGAACAGCTCATGGAAGCCGAAGAACTGCACGATGACGATCACCTGACCGCCTCTCTTCACTCCGTAGCATCCGACAGCCGCGACTCCTCGCCTGGTCCGATCGCTGCGCTCCAGCCGACGGCCGTCTTGACCACTTTTGCAGCCGTGGCGCACTCGCCGTCGTTGTGGGTGCTCGATACCAACACGCTCATGTCGTGTCTCGAACTGCTCAAGGCGCTCTTTGCTGCTCTGCTCACCCGCAACGTCGCCAGCGCCGCAGCTGCAGGCTCTCAACAGACCCACCTGGCCCCGTCTCCGATCAAGCTGGTCATTCCTTTTGTCGTCGTATCCGAGCTGGACGGCCTCAAGCTCACTCGGCGCAAGGACGACTCGGGACGTCAAGTGGCATCGCAGGCGCGCGATGCCAACCACTGGCTCCTAACTGCCGTTCAAAAACAGAAACGTGTCCCCATCGATGCCTCGGGCTCCAACCTCCCGGAACAGCTCTGGCCTCTCTTCCTTCAAACCTCGTCCCACTACAATCGCTCCAAGCAATCGCGCTCACAAGGCTCGCGCTGGACATTCGACGACCCGTTGTCCTGCGACGATCAGATCGTCAAGTACTGCGCTGAGCTCAAGCACCAGACGCATTCCAGCGTCTTCTTCTGCTCGGACGATATCAATGCGCGCACCAAGGCAGAGTCGGAGTCGATTGACTCGCTCGGCATGCGCGAGCTCGCCCATGCGCTCAGGACTGGTTTCGCGGGCGTACAGAGCTCCGAACGCAAGTGGGAGCTGGTTGCAGAGGCTCTCATCGAGCAGTGGGAGTATCAGATCGGTTCGGCGCCCGCTCAGCCTTTGCCTCAGCACAGCCAGCCGGCGTTCGCGCAGGAAGGACAGTTCAATTCATCTAGCGCACCCTCGCTTCAGCCAGGTAACATTGCGCATTTCGCAGATGTGGAATCATTCGAGGTGGACATGGATACCGAAGAGCCATTGCTTCATTCCACCGAAGCGCACGTATACCCGGGTGGAGCGGCTATGTCCACTCCGCCTACCGCTAGTGCACCACCGCGCTTCTCGAGCTTGGCACATTCTCCAGGTCGCAGCACCAGCGACAGCATCCACAGTCCGCACAACAAAACGCGTCCAGAGAGAACCATGGCGGCTCGTGCCCGTCAGCAGGACGCAGCTGTGCCAGCCACGTCCACACGTGAGCCGGCTCAAGCTGACAATTCGGAAGCGCTCAACCCGCAAATCAGTTGGGAGGATCTCGTGCAGCAGCTTGGCTCGGGCTCGCGCGAAGCTGCCAAGCCCCGCAACACTAGACGGTGACACCTCCAGAGACTCATACTGTCTACTCAGTAGAGAAACAAGAATACAGCATTGCGTTCCCCTTGATCTGAAGAGTCGACATGTACGTTCGTGAGAAGGGCAAGGCTGAGAGGGCGGTGGAGCCTGGATCTAAATTCGGAACTCGGAAATTACGAGTTGGGAGGCGGCGTCTCGAGCCCGGACACGGACCCCATCCTCTCAACCAGCTCCCGTCCCACCTTCTTGAATGAAATGCCCGAACCAAATTCACTCTGTCCCTCAAGCTAGCATCTAAGCCCCGCATACATCATCTCGTTCGGTCACATCAACGATCCATCCGACCGATCAACTGGACATCGTCGCCGCTGCGTTCTGCCGCCTGACGCCTCGGCCGTGCAAGCCACCCCCTGCACAGACTCAGTCGGTCCGGAGGCCTGTGCAAGATGGCTAGGCAACCAGCAAAGCGGCGTCGTGTGGCGCCGACGCAAGACCTTGACGTCGAAGGTGACGAGGACTGGCAGAGCGACGAGATCTCCTCGCTTCCCGCCAGCGACGATGACGACTTGTCTTCTGCGTCCGGTTCAGGGTCCGACTCGGACTCGGGCTCTGCATCCGGTTCGGACGACGAGCGCAACGAGGACGACGACGACGAAGACGACGTGATCGACATGCTCAAAGACCCTAAACCTCGCAGCGCCAAGGGAAAAGCCAAAGCCAATGACACCGTCAAACCAGACGTGGAAGTTGTCATCCCGATCGTCAACGGCGACGCGCCTAACGAGCCGCTGAAGCGCAAACGCGGGCGGCCACGCAAGGAGCCCAAAGAGCCCGAGGTCAAGGTGCCCAAGAAGCGTGGACGTCCACGCAAGTATGCGCCCGGCGAGAAGCGCCCTCGTCGGTCGCGCCGTAAGCTCAACCCGGACGGATCGTTCAAGAAGCGCGGCCGGCCGAAGAAGGTGGTGGACCCAGACGCGGTGATGATGAAAGTGCCCAAGCGACGCGGTCGCCCACCCAAGCAGCTGGCAGAGGGCGAGGAGGTCAAGCCGCGGCGCAAGGGCGCTGCCAGTGGCACGAGCACGCGCAAGGTGAAGCGCGAATTCGACCTGCTCGCCGGCCTCGACCTCGACCTGGAAGACGACAGCGCAGGCATCATCCCCGGCGTGGGCCGTAATGACGATGACGCATGGGAGGACGAGACGGAATCGCCCCGAACGCAGGACGATCTCCTGGCCAAGTTGAGAAGACGCATCCTGTACCGCCAGAAAGACGCGGAGCTGCAGGACTTTATCGACAGTCTAGGGCCCGATGGCGAGCCGATAGCTGCTTCGGCGCGCACGAAGGAAGCTGCTCCTCCCACAGCAGACGAGGCGCAAGATAGCGTGCTACTCAACGAGGGCGAGCGGCCAGGCCTGCCCCTGCTAAAGACGATTGTGGCGCCCAGTGTGCCGTCTTCCGAAAAGCGCAAGGAGCGGCAGCCGTTTGAGCCTGGTGCACCAGCCGATACGCCGACGGACGGTGCCATGTCGGCGCTCGCAGACGCTGCTGCCTCCGTCGCTGCCGAGACGGAAGAGCAGCAGCCGCGCCAGCCCAAGCCCAAGGGCCGACCACCGGGGTCCAAGAACCGGCGGCCGGACTTCGAGAACAATCCGCTCATCAACGCCGCACGTTCCTCCACAACGCGCAGCGCCATGGCGACGCCCGATCACGGAAGCTCGCTTTCGCTGTACCCCTCGGCCAGCACATCGACTGCGGCGGCGGGAGGGAGCACGTCGAGTCTGGTGAAGCCGACGTCGTCGGATGCGTATTTCCTGTTCAACACGTCGAAGCGCGCACGCGGGCTGGCAGGCATGGGCATCGGCACATCTGGCACGCTCATCTCGTCCAAGCTGCGAGCGCTGGATGCGCGGCGTCTCGAGGGCGTAGTCGAGGCGCAGACGCGAGAGGGCAGCCTGGCCGACATTGCCTCGCGCATGTACCGCCATCTTCTACCCGTGTACTTTGCACAGCTGCTCGCTGGATACGCCATCATCTTCCACGGCGTCGGCAGCAAGACGCAGCTGCTGACTGAGCTGGTCAAGCGACGCATCGAGGCCGAGGGCGACGCGATGGGCGTCGTGGCCCAGGGCGCAATCAAGGGGTTCAAGGTGGAAGACCTGCTGGCCGAGATCGAATCCGCCCTTTCGCTCGGGCCGCTCACCCTGGCAACTCAGGCAGCCGAGGGAGATGAAGGCGTCGTGGTGGTTTCTACGCTTACCGCAGCAAGGGCGGAGAGAATCGTAAGGCGGTTCAACGGGACCGCGGCGGGGGGGCCGAGCAGGTTGTTCCTGATCCTCGAGACGTTTGATGCGCCAGGCATGCAGTCGATCCGCTTCAAGAGCGTGCTTGAGATCCTGGCGCGATCGTCGCACATCCACATCATGGCCACCACGGAGCACATCAATTCTGGCTTTGTTGCCTCGAGTGCACAACAGGCGGCCGCGGGGGATCGCACCGACGAAGATCGCACCGCCAGGCTGCGGTGGATCTGGCAGAACATGTCGACGTTCATCCTGAGCCTGGACGAGATGCTCATGATGCGTTCCAACCCGGCATTCGCGACGTGGATGCCTGTGCTGCCTCCTGCGCTCGACTTGATCGGATCCTCGGCGTCGTTTGCGGCTGGTACATCGGCGACAGGCACGGGCGCACAGGAGGGAACGGGCACTGCGTACTTTAACGGCCTCCAAGTCAGCGAGGCGTTCCGAACCGTCTCCGAGACTTCGGCCATCTCGATCCTCAAGTCGGTCACTACCAAGGCACGCGCGCTGTTCAACTTGCTAGCCAAGCAGTGTCTCTCGAGTGCGGCCGAGGGAAGCGAGGTGCAGGGCGTTGGCGGGGTGGCGTATGCCGAGCTGCTCAACAAGGCCAAGCGCTCGTTCCTTGCGTCCAACGAGGCCGACTTCAAATCGCTGCTGATCGAGTTCAAGGACCACCACCTGTGCCACATCAACAAGCAGGGCACCATCTCGATCGGCCTTGCGGACGCGGGCGTGCTCCAGCAGGTGCTGGACAAACTCAAGTCGATCTAGCCTTTTCCCCTCCGGATACCCTTTGGCGAGCCTTGCAATGATAGACAGCCTTGCAAGTGTTGTGATGGAGTGTGTTTGTGGTGTGGTGCGTGCTGGGGTATACAGTCTGGTGTGTCGGTACGGTGGGATGCGGTTACTGGTCCTTCTTTGCGTCCGGTTTGGGCTGCGGTTTGGGCTCGGAGTCGTCCTCGAGAAAGGCGGCTACGATGTAGGCTGCGAGCACGATGTTGACGACCACGGCAGCCAGACCTCCCGCGTACGTTGCATTGCCTATTTCCAAAACAATAGAGAATAGTGTCAGCGGCCGTACTTGTCTAGCGTAAAGTGCTGGAGAGGCAGCTTACCATCGAGGTACCTGTCCTTTGCAAAGTAGTAGGCCGAGATGGGCGCGGCGAACAACGCCACCGAGAAGAACGCGAGCTTGTAGTATACGCCGCGTGCCGGATCGCGACCGCGCGGCGCCACGCGTGACGGTGTAGGCTCCAGACTCGACATGCTCGACTTTGCCGCCCGCAGAGAGAGATGGTGGAAGTGGTCCAAGCACACAACCCCGAAGAAACGAAGCGCTCATGTGAAAGAATTTCGGAATTCGGTCAACTGCCGAGCCAACTTTTTGGAATCTCGCTCGAGCCTTGTCATTCTTCCTGCTTGCCACCATCCTTCCTCACTTCTAAAGCGTCGTCATGCCGGAGAAGGTGCTGCTCGTCGGACCCGTGCATGGGCGGCTCTTGGAGCTGGTATCGAAGACCTCGGCAATCCAGGCCAAACACGGGCCGTTTGCTGCGCTCTTCATCGTCGGCGACCTCTTCGCCTCCACCCCCACCGATGACGCCGCCAAGCAGCTGTCCGACCTGCTCGCAGGCACCCTTTCGCTGCCGATCCCGACGTACTTTTACCAGGCCCTAGGTAGCCTTCCTGCCGATGTCGGGAAGCGGATCAGCGAAGCCCGCCCGAGCAGCTCCAACGGGCTCGTTGCAGTGACGCCGCAGCTGCACTGGGCAGCCGGCAAGAGCGGCGTGTTCACCACCGCGCAAGGGTTTCGCGTTGCATTCGTTGGAGGCGACTGGGACGCAGGTGCCTTTGCAGCCGACGGCGGGCTGGGCGACTTTGACGCGGAGGACTGGCACGAGTCCCCAACACAGAGAGCGGAGGACGAGAAGACGACCTACATCACCCCGAGCACGGTGCGCAGACTGCTGGCACATCCGTCCTTCCGTCTTCCGAAACCTAGTGTGGCGGAGGAGGGGTCTGCACCGGCAGCAAAGGAAGGCACGCTTGCAGCGGCGCGTGCGAGTGCGTCGGCGGAACAAGCACGGGCTGCGCGCCAGAGTGCGGCGCTCGAGATGCTGCAGCAGCGGCCAGCGCTCGACCTGCTGCTCACCAATACCTGGCCTGCGGGTGTTACGCTCTTCGCCACGGGCGCAGATGCTGATGCAGGGCTGCCCGATCCGACTGCACGCACATGGGGTTCGCCCGTCATCGCGCGGCTGGCAACACACGCGTGTGCGCGATACCACTTTGCGCTCGCTCCATCGCCGGACAGCCCCGACCTGCCCGTCGGCATCCAGGAGGCCACGCTCGGCATGGGCGCATTCTGGGAGCGTGCGCCTTACACGACCGATCTGGCGAGCTACTTGCCTGCGCCGGTGCGCGCGCCACTGCGCAGCGTAACGCGCTTTGTAAGTCTGGCGACGTTTGGCAACAGCGGCAAGCGGCGCTGGTTTGTGGCGCTCAATCTGACGCCTGCCGACGAGCAGGGCGCTGCGGTGGTGCCACCCAACGCAACTCCGAGCCCGTACGCCACGCCCAAGGCAGCCAAACAGGCGAAACGCGCACAACCCGCCGAGGAGGAGCAGAATTTCCGGTTTGGCGAAGCGGGGCGAAAGCGTGCGAGGGCAGATGGAGACGTGCCGCCGCCCGGCTATGTGTGTCGCATCTGCGGTGTTGAGGGGCACTTCATCCGCGCGTGTCCGTCCAAGACCAACGCTCAGCAGCCAGCATCCGCGGCAGAGGGGGCGGGAAAGATGGAGCTGCCAATGGGGCTGCCATCGAAGCCGTCATTCGCGCAGGGCGGGCGACAGATGATCCCCGTCGGCCCGGCCAACTGCTGGTTCTGCCTGTCCAACCCCTCGGTGGAGAAGCAGCTCATTGTCACGATTGGGTCGGCCTCGTACCTCGTTCGACCCAAAGGACCGTTTGTCCACGCCTCGGTGAACGAGATCCCGCACACGGGCGCGCACTTTATCGTAGTCCCGCTCGCGCACGTTGCAGATCTTCTTCCCGGCTCCCACCCCGTGCACGGCGGGCAGGGTGATGATGGCGAGAAAGCGTCGATCCGGAGCGAGGTCGAGTCGACCAAGGCGGCGGTTCGCGCCGTGTGGGCCAAGGAAGGACATGTGATGCTCGAGTGGACACTGGTGCGCGTACGCACGAGTCCGCGCATGACGCACTTCCAGACCCAACTGCTCGCGCTCAAATCCTCCATCGAGGTCGCAGAGAAGCTCGACGACGCTCTCGAGGCCCAAGCCAACTCGGCCAAGACGGCAGTTTTGCGCTCCGACGCTGCGAGAGAGTACTTTGACCAGACGCATACAGAGGATCGAGGTGACGATGGCTATCTGCATATCAAGCTGCACGCGCAAAAGGAGCGAGAGTGGCTCGTCCCGCTGTATACTGGCACGCGCTTTCCCGTGCAGTTTGTTCGCTCCACGCTCGCCGCTGCGCTCCAACTGCCACAGCTCGCTGACTGGAAGGCCTGCACCGGTGAAGCTGATGCAGAGCAGGAGCGACACGATTCCGCCGCTCTTCGTGCCATGCTTTCCTGAATTGCAGATCGCTTAACTTGTGCCAACGTGCGAGTGTGTGAAACTAGTGACGGGGGCGTTTGTGCTTGCGCTCGCGCGTGCGGTCCCGGTGCTCGCGCTTGCCATGTTTGCCATGTTTACCATGTTTGCCGCGCGGTTTCTGCTCGTCTTCGGAATCGAACACGGATTCGGGGACGTCTGGATCGTCGAACAGGATTTGGCGCAGCCGCGTATCGTCCTCGGGCTCGGGCTCGGCGGTGGGGCGAGGTGCAACGGCGGGGAAGAGCGCGAGGAACGTACGTGCCATCTCGACCGCAAATGGCTCCGCCACGGTCCAGGTCGATGCCACCTCGGGCCAGGTTTGTGCCCACGCGCGTGGGCCAGTGCGTGGCTCGGCTTCACCTCCCTCCTCTGTGCCCTGCTCATCTTTGTCCAGCTCGTCCTCTTCATCTTCGTCATGGGGGGCGCGTGGTAGGGACGGTGTGCGTGTGTGCGAGCGACCACGCTCGGGCTCATCGTCGCCGTTGTCGTCGGACGAAGCCGAATCCGACCGCACCGACTCGTCCTCACCCGCCGTCTCGCTCCCGCTCTGCACCGACTCTTCCTCTTCTTCGCGTCCCTCCGCACGCGCAAGTCGTCTGCGCACCCTGGCGATATCGGGGTGCTCTTTCTCCGGCCATGCATCGTCGGTATCCGCTTGCAGTGGGTCGGTCCCCCACAGTCGCGTCCGTGTTTGCGCCAGCCGCGCCGCATCGTGCCGCTCGTGCTTGCGATGCATAAAGTAGATCCTCTGCCTGCGGTGCGTTTCTGTCCTCACCCACGCATCGCCCACCTGCACAGCTTGCTCAAAGCACCGCCGTGCTTTCTCCCTCGTCGTCCTATCCAGCGCCCTCAACCCCACGCCTTCTTCCGTCATCTGCCCCCTGCTTTCCAGGGTCTTGAGCCCCAGAAACACGTAGAGCAGCCCCAATGTGGTGTGGAGCTCAGGTTGACTCTTGTATGGATGCGTGTTGACGCGCTGCTCCAGCAGCTCGACTGCCTCGAGCAACTTGCCTGCTGCTACGTACTCGCCCACGAGCGCATACGTCGTGTGCGTCGCCTTGAACACCGAGCTCTCCTCCAAATCCAGCTGCTGCAAGTACCGCATCCTCGCACTCGATCCACCTGACCCTCCATCCGGCGTAGGTTGAAGCGAAAGAATAAGTAGTGCCAGACGCCATGTTTCATCGGTCGTCCATTCGTGCGCTGCCAGTATGACACGCAGAAACCGCGCAGCCAGCGCGAGCTGACGCCGCTGCAGACAGACGTGCACCAGATCGTAGCAGCGACGCAGATGGCGTCGGCGGTGGGACGAGAGGTGCGTGCGCGCGAAGTTGGCTCCGACCGGTAGACCGCGTGCGGTGAGAAGGCCGAGCGAGGGCGCCGAGTGCGAGCTGTTGGGATACAGCGAGCGGTGCGAGGCGAGATGCGGGCGCGAGTTGTTCTTCACCTGCCGGATCTGGTGGTTCTGCCGAAAGCGCGTGCCCAGGAAGGCTGGCGTCTGGAACGCGAACCCCTTCTCCATCTCGCCTGATAGAGAGATGCCGTGGCTGCCGGGTGGATGAGAGGATGGGCACAGTGGTGGTGGTGAGGACGACAGGCTGGAGTGGAATTTTGAGTGGACCCTGAATTCTCACCTCTCTCACCTCCACCCGTCCATCTCAGAGGCCGAGTCCCGCTCCCCCTTCTCTCACGGACCCTGCAGCTCCTCATAGAAAGCACCAGCATTCGTGGCCTCAATGCCCATCCAACCGTGCACAGAAAGATAACGATACTATTACATTCGAAACTTCCAAGTCGATACCGAACCAAATGCCAGCAACTAGGCCTCACTGGCAACCGAGATCCTGCGACTCCCGCGCGTCGCCCTCTTGGCCGCGCCCGTGGCTGCAGCGCTGCTCGTCTTGCCTCGGCCCTTGCCTCTGGTGAGCTTGGCAACCTTGGCTTGAGCAGCGCCCTCCAACGCCTCGTCCTGCTCGCCCTTGGCCGCAGCCTGGGCGAGAATTTCCTCGAACTCGCGCAGATCACCGGCGCCCTCGCCCGCGGCGCCGCCTGCCGCAGGACCGCCAGCGCCGCGTCCGGCACCTGCACCGCCGCCGGCGGTCTTGTTGGCACGCGCCTTGGCCAGGATCTCCTGGAAGCGCTTGTACACCTCGGGCTGGAACAGCTTGTCCTGGTAGAACGGCAGTCCGTCGATGAGCTTTTTGATCGAGCGCTCGCTCTTGTACGGCAGCAGCGACAAGCAGAAGGCAATGTCGCGCCACTGCCTCTCGTCGGACGCCAGACGGAATCGCTGGCACAACTTCTCCACCACGTTCTCCGCCTGCTTCTCCTTGTCGATAAAGGTAAAGATGAACCTCATCGTGCGCGCGAACGTCTCTTCGTCCACGGCGTGCTTGCCGATGGACAGATGCGAGATGATGTCCGGCAGATTGTTGTACACCGCATTCTCCTTGGTCGCCAGCTCGCTGAAAAAGAGCTTGGCCAGGTCTGAGACGCGCGGCTCGGGGTCCTCGAGACACTTGGCCATCTCGCCCAGCTGGCCCTTGACCTTGATCATGCCGTTGAGGATGAGGTGGGTGAGCACCATGAGCGTGTGCTTCTTGACCGACAGGTCCGAATCGCCCAGACCCGCGTAGAGCCGGTCCGAGTTTTCGTCGACGAGCGAGCCGAAGCACACCGCAATGTCGCCCAGCGCAATGACGACGTTGCTGCGGATCACGGCATCCTTGGACTTGGTAAGGATGTGCAGCAGCAGCGCGAGATTCGCCTCGCAGAACGTCGACGAGACGCACATGAACTTGCACAGCGTCAGCACGGCTGCACGCCGCACCAGCTCGTTCGGATACGACTTGGGGTTGCTGCAGATGTGCGTGATGATGGGCCCAAACATGGCCAGCACACTGCGGTTGCCGTACAGCAGCTCCTTCTCGCGCACGCTCGCAATCACCTCGCCGATCTCGTCCTCGGCATTGCCCGCCACCTGGTCGAGCTCTTCGACTGCGGCTGCGGCGGCAGCGGCGGCGGCCTTGCTCGCCTTGCCCTCGGATACCGCCTTGGCCACCGCCTTCTCCTTGTCCGCCTCCGTCTTGCGGCGCTTGTATTCGCGCTCCACCATTTCGAGGTAGACGATGTGCTTGAGTGCCACGTGGCCAACGACAAAGAGCAGCTGGGCGAGCTGGAATGCATCGCCCGACACGGGCGCGTCGGCACCGGAGAGCGACTCCCTAGCGTCGGCCATGGAAACATCGCTAGCGGCGTCGTCGCGGTCCTCGTTCATGGCACTCGCTGGGCTGGCGGCACGTGCTGCAGCCTTGCCGTCGAACACGCGCGAGGTCATGCTGCAGATGATCTCGGTGCACATGGCGTCCGGCTGTTCGCCCAGCAGGTAGACGGTGTTGATGGCGTTCTCGGCGAGGCTAAACCATTCAGCCTTGCTCTCGCCCTTGAGCACGTCGCCGGACATCTGGATCGCCGCCCTGAGCCGCCCGAAGAGCGGGTGGCTCATGGGGTAGCGCACGCTCTCGTCGCTCAGCGCACCCTTGACCTTCTTGACGCTGCCACCGAGTCTTTGCAGCGCGACGCACGTGTACTTGGCCAGCACGACGTCGCGTGCGCCGAGCGGGCCGAGGCCAACGCGCAGCAGCACGTCGATCTGCTCCGAGATGATCTCGCGCCTGGCGGTGGCAAGCATGCCGAGCACGATGATGGCACCTCGTCGCTGGGCGGCCGAGATGGCGCGGGGCGCGGAATAGACGGCCCAGAGCTTGTTGACCACCTCTGGATGCACAAGATTCTCGATCTGCATCGTCTTGAGCATCTCCTCGAGCGAGGTGAGTTCGGCGAGCGTGGCACCAAAGGTGCGTTCGATCATGTTCTTGGCGATGCGCGCGACGTTGTCCTTGGCATTCATGTCAGCCCGCGCATCAAAGTAGAGCGCACGGTAGACCTCGATGAGACGCGAGCGGACGCCCTTGAGCTGGCTGCCGTCCTCCATGACGAGCGCGTTGTCCTTGGTCCAGATAAGGTGGACCATCTTGCGCACACCGGCGGCAGCACCAGACAGTTTGTACTCGTAGGCGACGCGGAAGAACTCCATGCTCTCGAGCACCTCGGCCTTGTTGGTGGAGGCGAGCAGCAGGGTGAGGTTGGGCATGGCCGTCTCGATCTGCGTGATGAAGGCGATGGCGTCGGTGTAGTAGCGCTTGGTGAGACGCAGACGCATCACCTTTTCGGCATCGACGGGCTCCATTTCGGCCTGGGCGGCAGCGAGCGCCTGCATATCGACACCGGATCGACGGCCCTTCTTTGCCTTGGCCTTTGTGCTCTCGGACTTGGTCTTGCTGGCCGACTTGCGACGCGGTGGCGCATCCTCGTCGTCCTCTTCTTCATCCTCGTCATCGTTCGTGACAGTCTCGTCGCCGTCGCCGTCCTCGTCCATGTGGTCATCCTCATTTTTGGCTTCATCCTCTTCTTCGTCTTCCGAGTCTGTGTCCTGATCGACCGCATCTTCGCCAGGCAGGTTGAGCGAGCCTTCGGTTTCCTCTAGCTCCTTGGAGACGAGGTCGTAACGCGCCTGCCACTCCTGCAAGCAGAGCTCGCCGCCGTGGAGCATGCCGAAGGGATGGGTGAGGATGAGCTTGGTGAGGAGGGCGATTGCGTTCTTGCGCACACCGCTGCTCTTGTCTTCGAGGTGGCGGATGACCATGTTGGTGATCTCTGTGCGCTGCTTTGGGAACTTGGTGGGGAGGTCGAGGAGACGTGCGCAGACGGTGATGAGCTTGGAGCGGACGTAGGAGTTGAGGTCGAGGAAGCGCTCGATGAGCAGATCAAAGAAGGTCTCGATCTGCTTCTTGCGCGCTTCTGCGGTGCCGCGGTTCTCGTCGGCGCCCTCGTCGGTGCCGGCGCCGTTGGCGGCGGCGTCGGCGTTGAGCGAGTCATCTGTGAGTGCGAGCTCCTTGATGAGCAGGCCGAGGGTCTCGATGAGGGCATTGCGCATCGGATACGACTCGGAGTCGAGATGCTTCTGCAGGAGGCTGATCTGCTTGAGCACGCTGCGTGGGCTGAGCTCGGCCATGCGCACGAGGAAGCGGCCGAAGGAGCGCGGACTCTTTGTATCCATGACGCCAAAGCTCTTGGCGGCGACCTCGCGAAGCACCTCCTCGCCCAGGCGCTCGTAGTCGAATTCGAGACGCATGACGGCGAGCAGCTCTGCCATGGGCTCTGCGAGATGTTCGTAGTACTGCAGGCTCTGCATGATGCTCGTCTGGGCGCTGAAAGCCTGACCGTGCGCCTTTACGGCTTGGCAGATGACCTTGAAGATGCCGAGCTTGATGGGCTGAACTTTGAGGTACGACTCGTTCTCCTGGAGCAAGAGTGCGGGCCGAAGCAGACAGCCCGAAACGAAAGCATCGCGGGCGGCCGAGACGGTCCACATGCGTTCGCTGCGCACGCGAGCGGCCTTGGACATGAGCGCGAGCACGGCGGGGATGGAGTTGGACCAAGCCCATGCGTCGGCCTTGCCGGAGCTGGACTTGGCGGCGGCGGCGGCAGCTGCCTTGGATCCTGCGCCTCGGCGACCGCCTCTAGCGGCGGTGATGGCAGCGGCCGAAGATGCGTTGTCGCTCCTGGCGCCGCTGTGCTTTTCGGCCACCGAGACGAGCCACTGGAGGAGGAAGGCGAATCGCTCTAAAGTCTCTGCGTGGGAGGCATAGGCGTTGGGATCCTCGCCATCCAGTTCGCGCTGCGCCTCGTCGAGGGCATTGGACATGCCGGAAGCGATGACGTCGAGTAGCTTGTTGCAAGCATTGGGGCATAGGTTTGGGAAGTGCTTGAGGTAGGAGCGGATGAGGTCGTAGATCTCTGGATTGGACACGTTGTCTGGGCTGGAAGTGATTGCGTCGATGGCGGTGTCGAGTGTGGAGATCTGTTCGGAGGTGTTCATGTCGTCGACGGCGACCTCTTGCGGGATGATGTAGGGTTCATCCTGGAGGAGGAGGATCTCGTCGGCGAGCGTGTAGCTTGAGCCCGACGCATCGCCGGCGCCGTCTAATGTCGTCATGGCTGAAGATATGAGCGGGGTTGCGGATCTAGCAGGGCGCAGGGCGCGATTGTGGTCTGGCCGGCACCCAGGGTTGAAGCAGCTGGTGGCGTCGACCGCAACGCGCTACGAAGGGATCGAGAGAGGGCGGCCAGGAAGATGGTAGTGGTGACGATACGGCGCGCAGAGGCAAAGATGGTAGCGGTGGAGGAAGGTGCGGTCGAGTGATGGTTGCGGTTCGTTGTTTGCGTGTTGCTCTCCAGCAGCTCCGGCAGAGAGGAGGGGAAAAATGGCAAATGCGCTCCACCGCCTCAACGCCGCCGCCACGCCGCGCGCAGAGAGCCGTTGCCGGCTGAGCCTTTTTTCAAGCGAGAGAGAGGTGTTGGTCTCGACGACACGCCCGACACGCCCAACTGGCTCGCCGCGTCAGAGCGTGTTTTTGGACGTGGCTTCAAAATGTTAGGCTGCGGTTCTGCCGCGCCAACGACACGTGACTTTTATGTCACCGCCCAAGCCGAATCGGGTGTCGAGAACGATCGGGCTCGAAATTGCCAACACATCCATCATCAAAGGAAGAAAGCCCGAGCCAGGCTCGTGCCGAAATTAGACGGGTGGGGGCCTGCACGCCAAATTGTGTTGGAAGGAGCGTGCCGTGCAGCGAGCCAGGCTGGCCACTTCTGACTGGCAAGGCGACGACGGGAGCGGGCGGGCCCTTTTGCCGCTTGCCGCTGAATGGCTTGCTGCTCGCCTGAGACGCCACAAGGAAGGCGCGAGAAGAAGAACACTTTGACGCAAGCTTGCGGCAGCGCGCGTCGTCTCCACCTGGCGGTTTGGCACGGCGTAGCTCCCACCTTGGCTCGCATCCTTTTGTGACTGGCATCGCATCATCTCTTCTCACCACCACCTGCCTCGCGCAACTTGACCTATCTCGCTGACTCGGTAGACAGCGCTGCTTGCTGCTCGACCTGGCGCACCTCTTCGCATCGTTTCCACCGGCTCTCGACAATCGTTGATTGGACTCTGTCACATTTTTGTGCCGCTGTGCCGCTGCTCCCCGCTCACTCGGCAGACCCGACTTCATTTGGCCGGCTGACACACACTCAGGTTCATCCTTTCCCACACTTGGCCTCTCGGAGCCAACCGATCTGAGTCACAATGGTAAGTTCCCAAGCCCTTCAGCAGGCGCAGCACCCGCGGCCCGCAACCTCGATACGCGCTCGAGTCGGCTCAGCCTCAAGACCACCTCGCATCATTCCCCGGCTGCTAGCTAGTCACTCCACGAGATGACCAGGGCCCGTCGTCGAAACCTCCGAGCTACCTCGGCGCCACCCCTGGCAGTTCGGCGCGACCCGACCGCCTCCCGCAACGCTGCCAAGCCGACACACGATCGCGAGCCAGTCGATTCCGATCGCTTCCATCGCGAGCCCAAGTCCGGCTCGGATGGCGCGACCCACTTGCAGCGAGATGCTGCTGCTGCTGCTGCTGCTGCTGCT
>AWNI01000004.1:798468-821066 GCA_000517465.1 Moesziomyces aphidis | reverse complement strand
ACGGCAAGTGGTACTGGGTAGGCGAGTACAAGAACTCGGGCAACGGATTCCAGGGCTTTTCGCTGTACTCTTCCTCGGACCTGGTCAACTGGGACTCGCACGGCCTGGTGGTGCCGCCTTCGTCGTCGCTGCCTTTCCAGGTGGGCGAGCGACCGAAACTCATCAAGAACCCGACGACGGGCGAGTATGTACTGTGGTTCCATGCGGACAGCTCCAACTATTCGCTCGCCAAGGTGGGAGTGTGCTATGCCAGCTCCGTTACGGGACCCTACACCTGCCCTCAAGAGGGGGTCTTTAGTCCCCTGGGTATGGAAAGTCGAGACATGAATGTCTACGTCGATCCGGTCAATGACCAAGGCTACCTGCTGTTCGCCACGAATGGAAATGCCGATACCGCGGTGGCCAAGATGACATCGGACTACAAGAACGTCACGACTCTCACGCAGACCATCCACTCGAGACTCGAAGGCTTTGGAGTGTTCAGAGACGACGCAGGGCTGTACAACATGGTCGTTTCCAACCAGAGTGGTTGGCAACCCAATGCCAACTCACTCTATACGACCAGCGATCTGGGAAAAGTCAACCTGACCTATTCGAACTACATTGCGCCTCAGGGGGTGAATACGTACAACTCGCAAAACACCTTCGAGATCCAGCCGAACGACAACCTCGATGTGTATCTCGGCGATAGATGGTGGGTGACGGATCTGGAACAGAGTTCGTACGTGTGGTACCCTATTGTATCGCGCAGTCTCGTGCATCTTCCGCTCTGGAGGCCTGATTCTTCCGCGCAAGGCTATGCCGTTCCGGCAAACAAGACTTTTCCCCTCAGCCCGAGCACAGCAACAAAGACGGGATCCCAGGCGGCGTTTGGTGATTGCGCCGCTTGCCCGTCCGGTAAAATCGCCACCTACGTCGGAAACGGTAACACCTTCACGCTCAATGATGTCACGACACCCAGTGGCAATGCCGGAGACGTGTGGGTTAGCGTCTACTATTCGAACCAAAACTCCTACCCCGACTGGAGATTCGGCTCGGTCACCGTGAATGGCAAGACCAACAATATCACTTACCCCACCGGTGGCAACCCAGCAAACACCCTCCAGGACACCCCCGTCAAGTTGTCCCTCCAGGCCGGAAATAACGCCGTCACTTTCGGCGCACCCGCAAACGATCCCACCCAGTACGCCGCCGATATCAGCCACATCATCGTATGGCAGAGCGACGCCTAGTTCCATCACCCTCACGGCTCGGATTTAGTGCCCCCATTTCCCCCGCTCGTGTAAGACATTTCCATCAGGAAAGAATGATGCCTCTGCCCGAACGCAAATACCAGCGTGAGCTCGCCCGAACGCTTATTGAAATCACACGTTCTCATTGCCGAACGAACATCATGCTGGAATTGCACGCCTCACTACCTCCATATGGCGGAAAAGTACGACGAGGAGCGAGAGGCGTCGTGTGCGGGCGGCGCCGCGTGTTTGCGCGCGAGCGCCTTGAGTGCCGCATCTGCGTGGCTGGGCTGGACGTTGGTCGTATCAGCCAGATGCGTCGGCTTGCTTTCACCGTCGCCTGCAGTCCGGCCGCGAAGCACCGACGGAACGAGCAGCGTGCTCAAGAGCCCACCGCCCGTTGTCCTTCCCGCGCCGGAGTCGAGGTCCGCTCGAGACAGGCCGAGCTCACCTCGACGCGGCGACGCGAGCGGCGATCGATCGCTACACTCCACGCCGATGCTCGCAGGGCGTGTCACTCCTGCGCCGGTCGCTTGGCTCAGCAGCAGACCAACACCGCCCGCTGCGCGCCCGAGCCCGCCAGGCGGACCGTGCGCCGCACTCGGCATGAGCAGCGGCGCCGCAGGCTTCTTGGGCCTAGACAGCTCCGGCTGATACCTACTCGCCAGTACGTGGAAGTCGGACTCGCGCTCGTAGTACTCCTCGTCGTAGTGCAGGCGCGCCGCTTTGAGCTGCTCGAGGATCCCCTCGTACAGCTCAATCTCGCCGTCAAGTAAGCTGCGTCCAAGCGCATGGAAGTCCTGCACCCGCTCGTCGTGCACCCGATCCATCTCGCTCATGGTCACGTTGACCACCGTCTCGCACCGCGCCGCCAGCTGCTCCGCGTCCTCCCTCGGCAAGTGTGCACCGTTGCTTGGCACAGCGTCGTCCAGCTCGGCATCATCGCCCCAGGGCTCCGCCTCGCCAGTCGCCTCGCGGTACTTGGCGAGCGTGGTTCGATGCGTGTCGAGCAGCGCCTGCGCCATGGTGTGCGGGCGCGAAAGTTCCTTGTACCGCTCGTGCTGGCGCAGCAGCGCATCTCGTGCATGGTGCTCGTAAATGTCTGCCACGCTCTGCAGACACTCGGCCGTGTTCTGCAGCGCGCTCGTGAGGTTGAGGCAGTCCTGGCAGTCTTCCCTCCAGCACCACGCGCCGTGCTCGTTGGTAGCCCCCGTCTCGCTTCGACGACCCACGTTGCCCATCGGCGGGCCGTGGATACGATGTGCGTCTTCATCCAACAGCGCTGCACTCGTCGATCCTTCGTCCGCCGGGCCCGCCCCTGCGCCTGTCAACGTTCGCAGCAGAGTGTACGAGAGATCACGGTACGTCGATGAGATGGCGACGTTGCCTTCGCGGTGACCCTTGTAGGCAGCAAGCACACCTTGCCTGCCTGCATTGTGCCCGCCGACTCCGTTGATGGTCTTTTCGAGCGCCTTGAGGAAAGCGTCCATACGCTCGGCTTCCACCTCGGCCTCGCCGGCGTCAAAGTTGAAGTCTGGATGCCACGTGTTGTCAAACACGCCGCCCTTGGAAACGCCCTCGGATGCTCCATCGTGAAGAAGAATTGCGGCCTTGCTTCGCCACTCGTTCTCGTTCTCGCAGCTGAGGAAGAATCGAATGGGCTCGGAATAACGCAGCACCGGATGTCGGACCAGACGCGAGATCCACATCTCGAGGTCGGCGCGGCGTGTCTCGATAAAGTCGGAAGCGAAGCGGCCCGAGTACTGCTTCTCGGGCAAGGGAGGGATGAGCAGCGCAGAGTAGTGCCTGGTCAGGACCAGGCGCAGCCACTCGAACTGGGTGAAGCGGCGTACAACGGTGACTTGAGCTCCTGGCGGATACGGGCCCCCGAGCGGGTCGTAGGGTACGGTGCCAGTGGCCTGTGCCGCCGAGTCCATCTGCTCGCCTGACACGCCGTCTGGAGCGTCGATCGGATACGTGCTGGTGACGTGGTACACCGTGTACTCTTGCATTCCATTGAGCCTGGTGCGCTTCTCGGGATGGTGAACTTGGACCAGGAAACACGGAAGCTGGCTCTTCCACTTTGGGCCAGCGGCGCCCGCGATGACAAAGTGTTGGCTCTGATCGCTTTTCACCGCGCCACCCTGAGCTTGAAGGGCAGGCGTGGACTCGTATGACTTGGTCTCCAAGCCAGCAGGCAGGTCTGCCGCGCCCTCCGGCTCCTCCGCAACTTGGGCGAGAGCTGCGACCCCAGAGGTCGACTTGCTACCTGAGACCTTTCGGACCATGATCCGAGAGCGCTCCTCCTCACCAGCGTCGGAGCTGGACAGCACGAAGTCCTCGGCGCCGCTGGTGACAAAGCTAACGAAGCGATTGAACGTCTTTTTGCCAAAGATGCTGCCCGTCCAGTCGGAGCCGGCAGAAGCGCTGGGATCGGTGGTCTCGAGTGCAGGAGTAGCTGCCGGGCTAGAAACTGCCGGGCGCCCATCGTGCTCTGGAGAGATTCGTTCTTCTTCGGCCCATACCTGCGATTCGGCCATAGCGGACCAGTCGATTGGATGGTCCGGGTCGGACGGGGCGGGCAGTCCATCGATGGCCGTGGGATTCACGGCTGGAATAGATGTCGAGCTCTCGACCTCTGTGACAAGCTTGGAATGGACATCTTCGGACGTCTGCCAAACAGCTGCCGGATCTGCATCAACCAAGGCGGCGTCAGCAGAGTTGGGCGTGTGAGGCCTTGAAGACTCACGACTGCAGGAGGGCCCGCTGGAATCCGCCGACACGGGTGCTGATGTGCGCGCGCTTTGCGGCGACGTCGACTTGTGTGCGATCTCGACCTCGGATGAGAGAGGTTCGTTGCTCTCCAGCGCGAGTTCACGATCGACAGGTCCGGATGGGCTTGTTGCTTGCTCGATCTTCTGTGGAACTGAAGCAGCGGTCTCTTCAAGTACGTTGTCAGCGCTCCTGTCATCCAAGAATGCGCTTGGTGGCAAGGTGGCATCTTGTGCGTCGGCGTTCTTGGTGACAAGATCAGGCGTGGCAGGCGGTGCGGCACCGGCACTTGGCGGAGGAGACCGAGTGAAATCTCGAATGTAGCAGTACCATCCCTGCGGGATGAGCCCGCGTGTAGGATTGCCGTCAGCATCCCACACGAGACCGAGACTCCATCCGCCTGCGAGCTGATCGCTGAGGATCTCGAAGGACTGGCCTGCCTTGATGACGAGCTCGTTGAAAGCAACCTCGCCCTCAAAGTCGTAGAGCGCGCGAGCGGGCCTGCCGAATCCCGATTGTGGACCGCGGGTGCTGACTGGACGTGGTGGCTGCAGCTTTGAGGACGGTCGCGCACTGAGCGCACTGGCTTCAGGCTCAGATTGTCCTTCAGGCTGGACGGTTGGCGTGTCGGAGCTGGGCTGGTCTTGGACGCGGATGGAAGGAGGTCGAGCTGAGTCGGCTTGTGGCAGTGCCTCGCCAACTTCTGGGTTCTTTTCCTGCTCGCGGCGGGGATTGACATCGATTGTTGCTTCGTCGACATCTTCGAGGGGCGTCTGTGCTGCTGGGCTGCTGAGCAGCGCACGTCGGACCGAGGCCGCTTTTGAGGGGCTCGAGTTGTTGCCCCAGTCGAGATCGAAGCAGCTGCCGTCGTTGGCACGCAGGTGTTGACTGACCTGGGAGAAGCTAATGTCTTGGTCATCTGCTAGCAGCATGGATGGTTCTCTGGATCTCTCAGCTTCCGTGTCCTGTTGCGATGAGGAGTTGCTGGCGACGGAGACGCCGCTCGGGGAAGGCGAGATGCTTGAGCCAACGTGGTCGTCGCCGCGGTGGGACGATGTCGGGCTTGCGGTGAAGATGGAGCTCAGATGGCCTTGCTTGGCTGCTCCGTTGGCCTGTCGAGCTGGGCGGACACGAATGGTGCTGGGAACGACTTCCGACGGGTCAGAGGGGCTGCCAACTTGAGGCTTGGAGGGAGAAGCGGGGGCTTTGCTTGCGTAGCTTGGCCGAATGGTCGCCGAGCTCTCGGTGCGGTCATGCTGCGCGGAAGGATCGCAGTTGAGCGATGTTGAACGAGAAACTGTGGCATGAGCTTGTGAGGAGCTGCTGGGTTTGGGCTGTGCCACACAGATGGTGTCGGAGAGCGGGGGCATGACGACTGCATCCATCTTGAGTGCGTCGCCGAGGAGGTCCTGGGTGGCGGTGCGATAGATGTCGTAATCATCTTGACTCTGTTCGGTCGCTTCCTGCTTGTGGTTGGCGGCTGTCTCGAGGATGATGGAAGAGCGCGCATCTGCGACGTGGAAAGCGCCTGCCATGCCGTTGAATCTGTCGCCGGTGATCTGTGCCTGGAGCATGCGAACGTGGCTGCTGATCTTTGGCTTTGTACCGGTGTGATTTGCCTTCACGCCCGTATTCTGCCTAGACAGCGGCACAAATGCGGACGGTGTAGGCGCGGCCGCTTCGAAGAGGTTGCGCAAGTTGCCGACGCGAGAAGGGCCTGCACCGGTGATGGAAATAGGTTCATTTCGGACGAGGCGTGCGGTGTCAAAGGTGTCGTTGTCGTCGGTGCTCTGATCAAAGATGCGGCTGACAGAGGGAGCGGTGTATGTTCTGCCGCGAACGGTGGGCCTAGCAGCGATGTCGTGGTTGCCATCATCATCGTCGCTGGCCGAGTCGAAGGCGTCGACAAAGTGATCTACGGTCGAAGTGTCGTAGCCATGACCGAGATGGGCCTTGCTGATTGTGCCCGAGCCGCCTGTGGTGTGTTCCTGGATGTAGTGGCGGAGGGCGATCGAGTTGCAGGTGCCCGTGAAGGCTGAGGAGAGATGCGAGGGTTTGGGCGGAGGCGGCGGTCGCGAGAGGGTTCCTGATCGGCTCGAGGCGATGGAGCGGACGGAGCCGGTGGGCGATGGATCGGCGGGCATGGTTGAGTAGAGCTGCCGACACCGACGCCGTCAAGGATGCTGGTCGACGATGCGAAAGGATCGGATTCTGGCCGATGTGACAGTAGAGAGAAGCGAGAGCGAGAGTGAGCAGCTCTGTCGGCTTGACGCCGAATGGGTGTGGAGCTTGGCGTGGTGGAGAGCATGCCGCTCTCCTCGGCCCTGCCGAAAGCAGGATTCAGGGTCCATCATGCTGCGCTGAGCTGCGTTGAGCCGCCCTCGCTGTCCTGCGTTGTCGTGTGTTGTTGCTCTCCGTGTGAATTTCGCCGGGACTGCGCGATTTGCAAGCAGAAGCCCCTGTCTCTTTTTAGCCGGCAGGTCCACCCCCCACACACACTGGAATTCCGCCGGTCCAAGCGAGACCAACACCTGCCAACTGCCCAAAAAGCAACGCGTGCTTTCCACGCGTCACACTCACCTTTTTCACTTCATCACTCGGTCACGTCGTCGAGCACCTCCTTCATCACACGCCACGCCACGTCACGTCACACTCTCTCGAGCTCAATCACCAAGGCGTTTGTCCATGATCATAAGTCTAGGCTGAGAAATGTGCTTCTACGTCGATCTAAATGATGCTGATTCTGACAGAGGGAGGTCGGGGGGCACCCGCCCTCAGATCGAACCGCTATGAATAGACCGGCTGTGGCTACTCGTCTGACTCTGCACGTCTCGGCCTCTTGCCATACGACATGCTTCGTGGCGATGCCTGGCCAGTCGCCTCGGTCAGTGGGGATCCAGAGTCCAGCGGCTCGGGCACGCACAACATGGATGCACCGCCGTGCTCGCCTTCCTGAGCACCAGCTTGCCCCCTGGCCACATCCGACATTCCCATGCCGAGCGGCGCAACGGCGAGTGCTCCGTTTGGAGGCTGCGGCGACGAGAACTGCACTGCGCCGAATCGCTCGCTTTCAGACACACCTTCTCCAAAGCTAGGAGCAGCAAAGATGCCTAGCGAACCAGTGGGTCGATCCGAGAGGCTCGTCTTGACTCGGCTCTCGCCCCCCTCGTCAGCGTGGCTGTGGCCAAGTGCAGTGGATGGGCGTCGTCGAGCCTCTGGTGCCGGACTGCGGTACACATGCTGTCCATCTGCGAGCAAGGGCGATCCCTGTGGCGGGTGTGGCGGGTGCTCGCGCCATCGGGCTCCTGCCGCCACCATCAAGGGCCGCGATAGCGACGAAGGTGTACCCATGGCTGAGTCCGGGCCGTCACGCTTCATCAGCTCCGCCCTCTGGCTCCACGCAGGCGAGGCGAAGCTGTGCGTGCTTGGCCCCGACGGACTCGGCTCGCTCCACTCGGACTCGGACACTCCCACGTGCGACGAAGCAGGACCAAGTCCGTACCCCGTCGGCAGGCCCATCCCATTCGAAATCGCGTACGGCCCAGCCTTGACGTCGTAGCCACCGTAGTGAACGCTTGTCAAGCCCAGCCGTGGGTAGTTGCTGGAGTCAAACGCCACCGTAGGGTAAGCCGCAGACGAGGCGAAGAAGCTCGGCGGCGGCGACACAGACGAGGCTCCCCGGTGATGGTCCGGTGCCATCACCAGCTGGTTGCCCGCTCGATCGTATACGGTTGGACCGAGCGCGAATGCATGGCCCGGCTGCACCTCGCTCGAATAGGACGGATAGATGTAGCGAGTCGGGTTGCAGGCATTGTACAGCTGGGCAGCTGCGATATGATGGTCCTCGTTATAAGAGACCGAAGTCGGCGAAACCGGATAGTCGGTCAATCCAACGCGTAGCGTTGGGTCTTCAAGCACATCGTGCTCCGCTCCCATGCGTGCACAGCCGAGGTGATCCTGCTCCCGACTCTCCGCCCTGCTGTCGCCTGCTTCCTTGGCCGACTTGCTCGCCTCCACCGCCGACAGTGTCGTAAGGCTGGACGACGATGACGACGATGATTCGGCCGAGGCGGTGGTGCGCATCTTGCTGTGCAGCCGGTTGCGCGTGGTGTGGGTCATGGTGTGGCGATGCATCACGTCCTGGCGACGGAACCACTTGCCGCAGATGTGGCATTCGTACTTGATGCTCTCGTCGTGCGTGGCGCGGTGGCGCAGCATGTGCTCGTGGCGCTTGAACGTCTTGCCGCAGAAGCACTTGTACGGCGGCTCGGGCTTGGGCCCGTACCTTCGACGCTTCTTGCGCACGGCACTACCGTTGCCTCCGAGCGTAGAGTGGCCGAACATGGCCGAGTTGACCAGCGGAGCTTCTGCGCCCGACATGCTGCGCTGCAGAGCGCCTGTGGCTGATCGCGTCGCGTAGCCGACGCGCATGTCGCCTGCGATCCCGGCACCGGGTAGACTTGCTGGAGGCGGCACGTCGAGCGAGAAGGTGACGTTCGGATTGCACGATGGCGGCGCAATCGACGTCGGCCAGTCGGGAATCATCGAGGACGAGGCGGCCGCGGAAGAAGCAAAATGAGGTGGAAGACAAGCGACGTGGTTCGAGTCCAGAGTGACAAGGTGATGCGCTTCGTGGTGCTGCATCATGGCGCGTGCAGTCAGCATGGACATGGCCGGGGCACCGATATCTGAGCGACGCTTCGTTCAGCTCTACGTCGATGGCAGAAACGAAACGCGAGTACCGGAACCCAATCGGCCCGCAGCGCCACTCTGCCGATGGAAAACGATGTGGGCGCAACTGCTGCGCAGACGCCGACGGGAGGTAGGGAAAAGTGGGAGCGATGAAGCGCCAATCAGATAGCAAGCGGACTGCTGATGACGATCAGGCCGGTTGAAGGGGGCAAGAGAATGGTGAGGGGGTTACAGAGATTTGGGGGGAAGCTCGAGCCGTGCCGCGTTTTAGTACTTTTCCGTCTGGCTCCTGTCGAGAGCTGTGCGGATTTGACGAGAAAGGTTCCGGGCACGAAGCGCTGCGCAGCAGAGATGAAGCCTACGCACAGCCCCTCTCTGGAGCAACGGTCCGAGGGCAATATCCGAACCGGAGGGACAGGGCTGTCGTGTCCACCGCACGTGCCCCTCGCCGGTGGTTGCACATCTGTAGCCACGCATCGACGGCTCGCAGCGAGTGCGAAAAAAATAAAGCATGACTCCAGGGGCTTTGCCCCTCCGCGCCCCTCCGCGCACTATTGCGTTTGGTGGCGATTCGCCACCCGGGTTCAATTGTCCGAGCTCTGCGACGATCCGTGAGCTCCAGGAGAGTTGCGGAGCGCCTGGACCGCTTGCCTTGAACGGTGCCGTCATTGTCCGCTCGGAACGACCCACCCAGACCTGCTTGCGGACGTTTGGTGCGGAACCGCGCTCCATTGTGCGCAAATAAGACGACGCATGCGATTCATGCAGGCTGTGCTGCATTCAACGCAGCAACCATGGCGACTGATGGCGACCGATGGCGAGAGACCCCGCCAGCGTTGCGAGTGACGACGCTGTGCATCCCTCTTTCTCCTCGGGCACCACACATCGGTGTGGCAATCTGCACGACGTAGCTTTTGTGATCGGTCACTAATCAAGCCGAGCGAACGGCTTCATTGTTACCTAATATGCGCGGGCGCACGCGGGCTGCACGCAAGTGAAGTGGCTCAATGTCAGCTGGCGCCGTGCCAGTTGACTCCTCATCAACCCTCGGCCCAACTGTGGTGCGCGGCATGAGTGTGGTTTGCGAACGTGCACAGCTTGGTGGTGCTGGTTTTGGCATTGTCTGCATCGCGAAACGCCTCCGAAACGCCGCGAATAAAGCGCGGCGACGCGGTCTCATTCCGGTCGTCGCTCTGGGACTCGCGGAGCTTGGACGATAGCGACGGCCGATACAAGTCGCAACGTCGCCGGTCCGAAGTCCACATGGATGCCACACGGACAAAGCCGCCCGTATCACCACGGAATTCCACTGCTACACATCAGCGCTGACGGCACTTTTGGTGGCTGGTATGGCGCGATGCGCCAAGTTCGCGCCCAATCAGCATGTCGCGATGAGTTTTTTTTTTGGCAATGCCCCCACATGAACTCAATTTCGGGCTCGGACAATCAAGCCCGTAGTTGCGCATTCACTCTCTCAAGCAAAGGCAGACGGTACGGCGTGCTATTGATAGCATCAGCAAGTGGTACCGGTCCCACCAGTGGTCAGCGAAGAACAGCAATGACGCCTTGAAATGTTGGGATAGTTGAGCAACAATCCAGAGCGGTGTAGAGCCGTCTGGATGATGATTAGCACCACTGCAACTCGGGCCGTCTGTACTGGATAGGTTGGGACCAACGCAGCAGATGTGTTGCAAATGAAGCTGGGTCAATGCGGCTCCATCTTTTCCGAAAGGTCTGTGCTCGGCACTTGCTCGGTTGTAACCAAACGGCGAGGACCTGGGTGCAGTCTTAGATCCGAACCGCTTCCGCCATCTCAACAACCGATTCTCGTCTATATCATACTTGCACACACACATCTTCGATGTCATCCTTGCTTATCGTACTTGCGGTGCGATTTGCTATCGCTGATCGGCGTGAGGTGGAGAGAATGGTGCGGGGGCAAAGTAGTGCAAGGGATTGGTTGTGGCGCTTTGACTCATTGGACGGAGCGCCATTGGATGCAAACAAAAACGAGGAGCTTGGACCGTTTTGCATGGCAACGTTTCATGTCGCTCTCAATTCCAGCTGCAACAGTCCTCTCTGACCCTACCTCACTTCGAGCAGATCTCTACCTTTAGCATTCGGGACGAAAGATTGAATTGAGCCGTACATTGTACGCCTGTTGTTCCGCCTTTCGAACGTTGGCGTTTTGGTGTCGGCTGAAATGGACGCCATCCGTGTGCTGGCCAACAATGCAGGCGTCGAGTGGTAGCCATGAAGCGATCCGTGCCCTGTGCGCCTGGACAATCGTCATGTTGATCTGTGTGGAACGGTGTGACTTAGTGATTCTGTCGTATACGCTATGCCTCCTCGCACCGGCATCGTTCACAATGCAATTTTTTTTTGTCGCCATCAAGGTGCCATCAAAACGCGCGCGCCACACTTTCACCACAGATCCAGCGGGAAACTCTGCATACCAAGAACCAGCCCCTCGCATCCCAGATTTCGACAGATCTCTCGTTCCTTGAAGTGGCTCTCCTTTCCGCAAGTTTCGCTGTGCTGTCAGTGGCGCTGAAAGAAAGCCTTGGTTGTGACCTGCGCCTCGGCACATCATGCCAAGCCTCCGCAGAACCGCGGCATCTCCCTGCATTGGGTCCAACAATGACAAGGAGGAGTGGGATAGGAGGCAAGTCCGTACGAATGTTCTTCTCATCTGTGTACAGGCGACGGGCATTGTGGTTGCCTCTGGCTGGATGGTGGGCGGGCAAGCTCGGACGCCACCTCCGAGTTGCGATATTGTACGACTGGAGGGCTAGAGCAGAGCTGACGTGGTGACGCTCGACTTCATCAGTCGCATCGGAGAAAAGTCGCCGAGGCTGAATGGTACGAGCATGTTCCAAGAAGAGGCGAACGGGTGTGGAAAAATCTCCGGCCTGTTAGGCCTCAGCTTTGCTAGAAAGCGCGAATTTTTTTGAGGTTGCACCTCCACCTCTGGGGTCGGAAGAAGAAGATCCTGCAGGGTCCCCTCGCAGAGCCTCCTTCAACTCCTATACCTGCCGCAACACCGACGACCCGAGCAACTCCGTCCACAAAGACCCTGCTACGCTCTACATCTCTCTGGCGGTTTCAAGAGAGTGGAGAGGAGCGCGCAGGCGTCGGCCGCACACAACGCCTAGATCGGCTGTGGCACTGAGCGCGGTGCCAACGTTGCGCGCGGAATGGACTGAGCATGGCTCAGGCACGCAAGACCGAGTCGTGGCAGCAGCTGTACCGCGCGCTGCTCCGCTCGTCGGCTGCTGCGGTCCGCTTCAGCCGGCCTGCAGCGAGCAACACACGGCGCTACCTCCGAGATGAATTCGCCGCGACATCCGCTACGAGCCAGCAACAGCCGGCAGCCTGGGAGTCGCTAGGCACGAGGACGCGCAATACGCTTGCGCTTCATTTGTCGTCGTCGCTGTTGCCGAGTGGTGCTGCTGCGCCCCGAACCAGACTGTCCTTCCACAACGACATTGCCGCACCGGATGGCAGTCCAGAAGAGACAAAGCGACCGGCAGCGAGCAAGGCGAATCGAATGGCTCGGCTGCCGCACCGGGTGGTGGCCAATCTATCGTCGCTGACGTACCACCATCTTTCGCCGCATACGCAAATGCAGACAGGCAAGCGGTTTGGCGAGAGGGGCGCAACACGAAAGACGACGAAGCTCTCTTCGCTGGCGCGTGTGCTGGGCCGACTGGACAACACGTCTGCACCCGACGGCGACATGGACGGTGCGGATGGCATCGACCTCCGCGACGCGCTGACGGATCTCGACGGCGACGCGATGGTCAACCAGAGCCACATGAGGGTCGGCTTCCTTACGCCGAGCAACAAGCCTCCGCGCGGCCCATTCCAGGCGAAGCGCAAAATTTGGGATGGTCAGGACGCAGACAAGATCGAGTCCGAGGGCCAGCTGCGCCAGATGGAGGCGGATCTGAAGAAGATCGAGCGTCTTCTGAAAGACCAAGGTGCCATTGAGGCGTCAAGGGAACAGTCGTCCAATGACCAGGCTGAGGCCAAGCCGTCCGCGCCAAAGAAGCGCGAACGTCGAGGCAAGAAAGCACCCAAGAAGGAAGACCCGGAAGCGCTGATGGCCAAGCAGGTGCAGGAGTTCAAGCAGGAAGCAGAAGTGCTCAAGAAGAAGATCAAAACGGTCACCAAGGCGTTGGCGAAAGCCGAGGCGCAGGAAAGGATGGAGAACATCCCCGTCGCGCTTCTGGCGGATCTGGTGGCGGCGGCCCAAGATTCCGAGCAGCTGCTGCTGGGCAAGGAGCGCTGGACCAAGCGCAAACAGGGCGCCTTCCTGCCTCCATAGCTGTAGTTTTAGTTGCATAGGGTCAAGCTATCTTTACACATCGGCTCGATGCACTATTCTTCTCTGGCAGGTATGAGGCGATGTGCGAGCTTTCCGTGGAGGTGAATTGCTGTGGTGATGGAAAAGGGTGCTGCTGCGCCCAGATTTTGCGGCGTGATTTCACGAGGCGCGTCCGGGGCTGCTGCTCGTGGCTGGCTGAGAAGGGGTGTTGTTCTCTCTGCGTGCATGCAGCTGGCTGCAGGCTCGAGTGGAAATGCAACGGCCACATTCGACTTGGCTTCTCACAACTCTGACCAACGCAACCTCGCCTCATCTATCGGCTTTGCCGCTTCCGCAATCCCAGCCATCTGCGATCCCGACCTCGGGTAGAAGGTCACATCTCGGCCGCCCTTCAGTCAGCGAAGGAAACGAGGCGGCTGCTCCCACGCCAGGCGTCGGCATGTCGCGAAATACGGGAGGTGCGGCCCCGAACTGGCGCATGAGGGGGGATGGATTCGACGCTGGCGCCTCGGACGACGACATGGGCGTCGAAGACAGCCTACGAGGGCCGCACCGTAGCATGCAGCCGCGCCTTGGACGTGCACACGCCCCCATCACGCGTGATGTGCCGGACCTGCCCATCACACCCTCCTCTGCTGGCTTGCTGGATGCCTACGCCTTTGCTGCCACTCCCGACGCGGCGCTTCCGAACGACCCTCGCTCAATGCTCGCGGAGCCACCTCGTATTCAGCGACCAGCGCAGCAGGCTCCGACTCGAGGCGCAGGCACTTTCTCGCAAACCAGCGCATTCCCACCCGGGCCAGCACGCGCACCGTCGGGATTGTTCGCAGCACCTGCGCCCAGACCCATTCCGCACGGAAACCTCTTCGCACGGCCACCCCATACCTTCGGCGCCAGTCTGGGCCACTTTGATCTCGACAATTCAGCCTCGGCCTCGACCTCGATCTCGGGCTCGTTCAGCTTTGGTCCGGCCGCAGCGAGGGTGCGCCCCGAAGGGATGCCTTCCATTCGTCCCGGGCCTCTGCTCTTCAATGCTGGTCGACCCGATGCTGCTGTTCAGACACGGCAGACTTCCGATGCCGCTTTCTTCGCCGCACCGCAAACACCTGTTCGGCCAGCACGCGCCACTACGGCTGTTGCGGCCGCCACCGCCATGGCCCAACCACCGTCGCCGGCCACGCTCGAAACAGCGGCGCTGGCAGCCGAGCGCCGCACGCGCCAACAGCGCTCCGCACGTCCCGATCCGATCGCAGCAGCATCGACAGGAGCGGCTGCAGGCGATGTGCCGAATCGGCGCGTGGTGTCCTTCTCCACCACGCCGGCAGAGGCTGCCATGACTCCAGCCAACATGCTCGCGGCACCGTCTCGTGCGCCCGTCCCCGGCGCCGTTCCTGCGCGTGCAGGCGCACACGCGCGGACGATGGTGCCCGAGTCGAGCTTCTCGCACCTTGGACGCGGGCCTTCCCGGCCGATGCTGCTGCCCGGTGCGGCGGCGGGGCAGCGAGACGTGAGCATGTCGCTCTCGGACGTGTCTGCGTCGGTGCAGGGTGCGGCGACGCGGCTGTTCCCGCGTGCCGCTCCGTTGCCCTCGGCGAGCTCGGGCGTGTTTGGCTCCGAGCCGATGCCCGATTCGCACCAGTCGTGGTCGCAACATCCCTCGACCTCGATCTCTGGCCCTGCACCCGAGCCGGTCGAGCAGGTGCGTCTGCGGCGCTGGGACGGCGCGCAAACCTCGGTCCCGGCGTACCTGGTGGCCGACAATGCAGAGACGGCCGTGGAGGAGCAGTTTGACTACGACACGATCGCGCGCTTTGACGTCGGCCAGCTTGTGTCGCGGCACGATGCGGCTGTGGCTGGTGAGGGCGAGCAGCAGACGACGCAGGAGGAGGACACGGATGCGCTGCATGCGATTCTTGAGATCCAGCTTGGCCTGCGCGGTCTGCACGGGTGGTACGGCCATACCTACCGCAATCCTCGACGTGACGCTGTGCCTTCGGGTGCAGGCGAGAGTGGGCGCACCTCGCGAAAACGGCGACGTCGGGATTCGGATGCATCGGACGCGTCGAGTGCGTCCGATCCCTCGCGACACTCTGCATCGGACGTGGAGAGCGACGAGGATGCGCCGATTGTGGTGTACGACACCTTTGGGCGCGTACGTGGGACCGTGACGCTGCCGAACTACACTCGGCGCGGGGGGAGGGGGTTGCCGCTACCGCCTCCGCGCGAGACGCATGCGGTGCGCAGTGCGAGTGCGGCGCATACTGTGCGCACCAACGGTGCAGCGCTGGGTGCAAAGGAGGCTGCGCTGGTGCAGCAGCACGAGCTTGTGCGCGAGCGGTACGCCCAGCTGCAACCCGATTCCAATCAAACGGTGAGGTCCGCGGCGTTCTACAAGCAGATGGCCGCGCGAAGGGCTGCGTTGGCTGCGTTTCAGAAGCGACTTGGCCAGCCACTGCTGGTTGGCCTGCAGAACGCCTATCTCGACTCGGCGCAAGTAGCTCGGCTGCGGCGGTGAAGCGCGTATCGCGCCTGCCTGCTCACGAGCAATGACCATCAATCTTGCACTCTGGGTGAGAGGCTTGTGATGCTGTGTCTTGACTGTGTCAAGTGTGAGCAAGCAGATGCTGGTCAAGGGCATTGGCCACGCTTTGAGGTGATTACCTGCTTGATCCGACGCCCCTGTCTGCTGAGCTCGACGCAGCGTGAATGGTCACGACCTGCTGTGGCCCGCTCTGACCCGTCTCTCAACTGCTCTCGCTACCCGACACATGAACCTCTCTTCCACGCACCGCATTGATGGTATACAGATACGCATTCTAATCTAAAATGTTGCGACGATGCCCAAAGCAAATTGCTAAATCCTTAAACTTCACTTGGCCGTGGGTCCTGCTTCATCCCGCGGTGTACTTTTCCTGCTCTCTCCTGCCTCTGAGCCCGTATCCAGCGCGGACCCATTGCGCGCCTGCTCCAGGGCAGAGTTGGACACCTTGAGCCCCAACAGCCGTTCGTACGCTTCCTCTGCCGTTGCTGTAGGTCCTGCATCTGCATCCGCAAACGGAGCGCCCAGCTTCGCTTCGTCGTCCTGAGGCAGTGCCTCGGCCTTTCCACGCAGCTTAGCCATCGCCGCCGAAGCAGCACTGCGCTCAGCGGTCATACTCACGCTCCTCCTCGAGCTCTCCTTGGCCAGTGCGGTACCCTTGACGCTCAGCCGCGCGATGGTGTTGGCAAGTTCCTCGGCACTCCCACCGAGCTCAGCTTGCACTGGCACCTCCGTCCGCCCAGGTGCGCCTAAAGGTGTTCCGGCCGCAGAGTTGGTCGAGGCGCGTCGACCCATTGCACCCGATGCGACCATGGGGAACGGATATCCGTCCATCTCTGCACCCGGTGTACCGTCCGACGCGCGACGCTTGGCCTCGTCGGTACCGCGATGGTCCATCGCCACATGCGACGGTCGTCGTGGCCCCGCACCGGGTGTCTTGGCAATCCCTGCACGTGCATCGTCAACAACTTCATCCGCCTCGTGCGCCACCGTCGATCCGCGCTCTGCAATGAACCTACGCGGTCCAGCCGTCTGCGACCAGTGCGGCGTAGCGGGCTGTTGCTGTCCAGCATACGTGCCTGCGTACGCCGATGGGAACATGGGATTGTAACCACTTGCACCGCCCATGTGCGCATGCACAGGTGCGCCAGGGGCTGCATTCATAAACGCAGCCATGTTGGCGCCTTGCATCTGCCCCGCCTGCACATCGGCGTGCGACGACCCACCAACGGTCGGACTAAACGGCCCCAATCCCGGGCTGAGAAACTGCGGATACAAAGGCGGCGTCTCGGGCACCGGGTTGAACGTAAACCCGGGCATGCCCGGTGTCATGGGCACCTGCATGCGTCCATCCGACCGGTTCCCCTCCGCACCACCACCAAAGCTGCCGAACTGCGTCGTGGGAAGCTGGATTCGCCCCGGATGCGCGTTGCCCTGCGCCATCGCCGGCGGCGAAACCAGACCGGGTGACATGAGGTCCGAAGGCAGATACGAAGACGCAGCCCCGAAGCCGCTCGCCGGCATCGAGATCGTCATGCCGTAGTCTTCGTCCCGACCCTCCCCCTTGTCCGCCTCGGCCTCGCTGGCTTGCGAGAAGAGCCCGAACTGCCTCGTGTTGGACTGTCGTTCCGCAGACGCGAGATCGTCCGCACCAAACGCCGACATGGAAGACGATGCTGCATCGTTGCCGGCATCGGCGAAGCCGGAAAACGACGCACGATGCTGCTGTTGCTGCAGCTGCTGGCCATATTGCTGTTGCGGCGCCTGCTGAGCTTGTTGCTGGGGGTAAAGGAGAGAGGATTGCTGCTGCGCAAACGCGCGAGCGGAGGCATCCGCTGGATGATAGCCGCCGAACGCGCCTTGAGCTGGATATTGCGAAAAGCCGGAGGCTGCACCTGCGCGCTGCTGCTGTTGATGCTGAATCATGGCATTCTGCGCATACGACGTCTGCATGCCATGCAGGGGAGGCGCAGGGATGGACGGGGCACGCACGTTGTTGGTCATGTGCGAAGGCAGAGCTGCAGCCGCAAACGCACCGGTGTACTGCGCCGGATTGCCCGGGGTGCCGATGGCAGGCCCGTTCTGTGCGGCAAAGCGGTCAAAGTGGACCTTGAGCGTGCGGCCGCTGTACTCGTAGCCATGATAGAGACGCACAGCGTTCTGCGCATCCTCTTGCGAGGCGAAGAGCACGGTGCCGAATCCGCGACTGCGGCCGTCCGGCCCAATGGCGACGTCAGCGCGCTGGATGTTGCCGGCGGCGCGAAAGAGGTCCTTGAGATCCTGCCACTGGCAGTGGAAGGGCAGGTTGCCGACAAAGAGGACGCGGCCGGCGTACGAGGTGGTGGGCACGTGCGGAGCGAACGGCTGCGACTGCATGGATGCCACAGCGTTGCCTGCCAACGCGGCGGGACCCGCTGGCCACGGAGCCATGGCGGTGGCGCCGGGAAAGCCCGTGGGCACCGATGAGCCACCGGCATTCTGCGCAAGCATGCCACCCGAGGCGTCGTTGGAGCCAGCAGGCCAGCCGCCGGAAGACGGGGAGGTGCCCATGCCTAGGCCAACTTCGGATCCGCGGCGCGATGCTGCCATGGACTGAAGCGAGGATACGGCGCGATGCTGGGCTGCACCTGCAAAGTTGTGGTCGTAAGGGGCGCCATGTCTGGCAGCGCCGCCGTTGGAGGCGCCGTGCAGCATGGCTCGCTCGAACTCGGTGGGTTGTGCATTTGAATTGTGCGCCGAGAACGAGGAGCGCGTCGACATTGGCTGGGATGCGTCGGCGGCAGCTGCGCGTGCAAGCGGGGAGAGGGCGGACGGAGAGGCGCCTCCAGAAAAGGAGCCCGAGGGTATGCCGAGGAAGGGCTGATTGGCGGATTGATCGAGGGCGTGCGCCATGGGAGAGTGGCCGTTGGCGTAGTTGCCGAGCATGGCTGGCATAGCGTTGGCGTTGGCCCGGAGGTTGTTGGGAGCGATGGTGGGCATGGCGGCGCTACCAGCGACACCGACGAGGGTGCCGCTGCGGTCGACGCGAACGTCGAGGGTCCTGCCTTGCCAGGTGAAGCCTCCGAGCATGTCGGCGGCCTTGATGGCGTCTTGCTCGGTGGCCATGAGGACGGTGCCGTAGCCGCGACTGCGGTTGTCTGCGCTGAGGGACACATCGGCACGGAGGACGGTGCCAGCCTTGCGGAAGAGATCCTTAAGGTCCTGCCACCGGACGCGGTAAGGAAGATTGGACACGAGGAGCTGTGTGCGCGGATCGGAAGCCGAGAGGGGACCTGTCGTGGGAGTGGGCGCGGCGGCGGGTAGCGGCAAAGATGGATCGGGCCGAAGGGAAGCGGGGTCGGAGAGGTTGTGCAGATTGGCGGGGTGTGTGGCGGTGGGGAAGCCGCCGGAAGATGAGCTGTGATGCGATTCCATGAGGGCCGACGTGATCTCTGCCGAGTGCTGGTGATCCGAGGCTGCAGGGCCATCTGAGAAAGATTGGCGACCAAACGGCGGACGAGCGCCGTTGGTCGGAGCGTCTAGCAGCGTGGGTGAAGCTGCATCACCTTGAGCGCCAAACGATGAGGAGAAGCGGCGCTGAAGGTCGCTTGCAGCTGACGGCGGTACGAGCGAGTTTGGGGAGCGTGCATCGGGGAGCGACGATTGCGATTGGCCCAAGAAGTCGGTGGACGGGTAGGTGGAGTCTGCGCCGGCGGCAAGGGAGCGTGGCGAGGGCGACGGAGCGCAGCGAGAGGCAGCCGAGCCTGAAAGGAGGGAAGGAGTGGCGGGAGAAGTTGCGCTCAGGTTGTTGTGAGCGCCGCCACTGCTTTGACGGGAATGGTCGGTGGCGTCGCGAAGGCGATCGCCGAAGCCATAGAAGGCAGCGGAGGTGTGGCTGTTTTCCGCATTGGCAAAGGGAGAGGCGGCCTTGGCGGCGGGAGAAAGGGCACGACCGTGACTGGAAGCAAAGGAGCTGGCGCGACTGCTGAGCGAGTGGCCGTCGGAGCTCAAGCCGTGGAGGCGGTTGGAGGCGCCGAGGTTGAGCGGTGTGGATGGGCCAAAGGCGGCGGCGTGAGGGGAGAAGGGGGACGAGACCGAGTGGGATGGTGTGGCGGAAGCGGCATCCGAAGCGTCGCTGGCAGGATTGGCGGACATGATGCGCGCAAGAGGTGTACGAGGTGATTGCCGCTTCCGTGAGCTGAGCTGATGCGGGCGGTGGTGACTGCGTAGAGAGGCGCTGAAGCTAGGACTTGTCTAGGATCTTGCGGAGATCAGAAAGGGCGGGTATGAGACGAAACGAGGACTGACGAGGGGGTGTGACCGAAAAGACCCAAGGCGAACCGTGACCGAGAAAAGCAGCGTGACCAGAGCGGCGCCAATTGCCGACCGAAAGAGGACTGATGCGAGATGCCACCCTGAAGAATGGGCAGACGGGGTGATGGAGGTGAAGGAAGGAGGATGGGTGGAGAGAGGCGATGGATTGCCATTTGCTGGTACGACGCGGCCGAGTGGAGCTGGCTTCCGGGGCGAGGGCGGGCGGTCGGACGAGGCCGAGACAGCAGCAGCAGCACGAGTCCGGAGAGTTGGTGCCATTTTTGCGTCTCTGCCTGACTGCCGCTGTAGAGCGGCAGCCATGCGCGTGGGCGGCAGAAGGGCGTCATAGGCACGCAGCCTCCAAAATCGCCGAGATGCTTGGACACGCTTAGTCACGCTTAGTCACAGCACAACCAGGTAAGACCCGGCCTGATTTTTTCTTGCGCCGCCCGCTCACGAGACTCGGTCCTGCCTTCCGTGTGCCCGCGCGCCTGCCATCCAGCTGATCGGCTGGCGATTTTCCTTCGAGTCTTCTCAGCCCTAATCCTCCCTCGGCGCCGACCTCAAGTCAGGCCGAACCAACCTCACCTTCCGACCAGCTCTAGTCACCACCCACTCTACGTCGCTCCGATTTGGACTCGTGCATCGGCAGCAGCTCACGACGACTTCCAGCTTCGCTCTCTACTAGTCGGACGCATCTTACTTCGATCACGTACTCTGGCACCATGGCATCCTCTCAGAGCTGCCGCACCGGCGTCGCTGGTCTGTTGCGCAACCTTTCGTCGGCGCATGCTTCCACCTCGGCACACCGTGGTTCGGCATCGATACGCTCGCGCTGTCTATCGACGTCTGCCTCCGCCTCCAACGCCCAGTCGTCCTCTACTTGGTCCGCATCTTCCCCGTCGCAGCCGTCGTCTTCACCATCACCATCCTCCTCCTCCTCGTCTTCGTCAGCACCAGCACCGCGCGCATCCTCGGCGGCGCCCGCCAAACCGTCCAAGGCCGTCAAGACCATCCCCGCATCGTCGCCGCTGCTGGATAAGCCCATGCCCATCGGCTTCCCCTCGAGCACGCTGCGTGGCTTCCCGTCGCTGCTCCACTTTGCCGATCCGGTGCTGGATGCGCATCCGTCCAACGTGATGCGCAACAAGCCCACCACCTCGATGCCCTATCCGTCGAGCGTGACCTTTTTCAACGAGCCGCGCATGTTTGAGCCCACGCCGCCCTCGGCCGACTCGCTGGTGCTCTCGTCGGGCTCGGACGCGGACGAGGTCAACTCGGAGCAGTACCTCTCCACCGTGACGCCGCTGTCGGTGCGCGAGGTGCGCGACCTGCACCGCCACGCCATCGTGCTCAAGCGCGTCGTGCACATGACCACCAAGGGCAAGGACGCCAGCATGTATGCGCTCGTCATCGCCGGCAACGGCAACGGCCTCGTCGGCTACGGCGAGGGCAAGGACACCAACGCCTCCAAGGCCGGACGCAAGGCCTTCCACGAGGCCGTCAAGACGCTCGACAGCGTCGCCGTCCACAAGGGCTCCGACGGCTCGCGCACCATCGAGACGCAGCTCGAGGCCAAGTGGGGCGCCAGCACGGTCGTCTTGCGTCCGCGTCCCGCCGGCTTTGGCCTGCGCGTCCCGCCCGTCATCCACGCCATCTGCCGCTCCGTCGGCATCACGGACCTCTCGGCTTCCATCCAGGGCTCCACCAACCCGGTCAACGTGGTTAAGGCGACGCTGCAGATCCTCTGGGGCGGTGCCGCGCCGCTCGGCATGGGCGATGGCATCGGCGGCCAGATGCGCCGCAAGGACAAGGGTCGCGGCATGCGTAGCCGCCTCGACATTGAGCGCAGCCGTGGCCGTCGCATCATCGAGGTCAACGCCGCAAAGTAGCGCGCGCTCAGTCACAGCCGCCTCTAGACTCACTAGAGCGATGGGCTTGAAGAAAATGTACAACTACCGCACCCGCTTGGCATGCGCGTGTATGTGCCGACTTGGCTAGGTCGGAGTGAGCTGAGCGCGCAGAGGCAACCGCCGTGGCAGAGAGTAGAGAGAGTGAGTAGGAGCGCGGGAGAAAGCGACGGCATTGGCTTGAGTGGGTGGCGCCCTCTTTTTCTTTTTTTTCAGGGAGAGCTCCAACTCCTTAGCCAGTGACTTGTAGTGAGTGATTCGGCCTTTCCGACACGATCGTGTTGACTCACCGCGCCATGGCCCGCGCTTCCCGCCGCCTTTGCGCTACAGCCAAGGCTGAGTCGCTGCCAATGCGCACCTCGAGCTCCAATTCATGCTCAGCAGCTCGGCCCCGACAGCTCGACCATGGCTTGGCTGCTCCAGTGCAGGGGGGCTCGACCGCGCCTCGTTGCGCATCGTCTTGTGTCGCGTATAAATAATCCGCCTCTCAGCCCCGCCCTCTCCCTTTTCCCTCACAACCCGCACACTTTTGACAGTCCAACTCGAACCTCACAACACCAGCTGATCACTTTTTTGCAATCCAATCATGCAGCACTGCAAGCGTAAGTCGTCGAATCAGTCGTTGTCACGAGACTCTGGCTAATCGTCTTGAACTCTGCTCGTCGATGGACAGGAGGAGACCGAGGTAAGCCCTCGACATGACGGCAAGACGTAATTGCAAGCGCCTAATGGCCGGAAACGTGGGAGTGTGCAGTCTACTTTACCATCGGCCAGAACCAGGAGGAAGGCGTCGTCGAGTCGGTCGAGCGTGAGTTGGCTCCCCCCCCCCC
>AWNI01000004.1:778963-790664 GCA_000517465.1 Moesziomyces aphidis | reverse complement strand
TGCCGGTCCGGGCTCGTCGTCGGTAGCTTGCGCGCCGACCCAGTCCGGCCTGCTCAACAGCCATCGACACAGCTCGCGTAGAGACGAACCACTCATTTCCCTCCGGGGGACCCCGGCGCTGTCCTTCAAGAAGGTCGGTGCGCCCAAAGTGCTTGGGTTGCTTCGCTGATTGCCGTCCGTGTGGACACCGGCTTCCGGCGCGAGACCGCACGAGCAGCAGCCAACTTCTCGTCTCGCCTGCCCTTGAAGCGGTGGAACTGCATGGGGATCGCAATCTTGGAGGCGGCTTCGGTGATGCCACTGCACCATGAAGTCCTTCCTGCGCCTCTGCTTTCCGAGCTGAAAGCTTCCGCTGCCCGTCCAGTTGATCGACATGAAGACGATGATTCCCAAAGTGCAATCGCAACAAGAAATGGTAGTCCGTCACATAGAAAAGCATCGCTCACACTGTACACTAATGCATAGAGCCCCAAGCTACGTATGGCCAACTGATTGCAAGCATGGCCTCAACGGCTAATGATCAAAGGCAGAGCGAGCGAGGCATGGGAAGGGTCAGCGTGATCTAACAAGTCCCAACCCAAAAATCCGTGCTTTCTAGCGCGCTCGACGTCACTCCGCAGCGATCGCAGGCAGCCGACCGAGCCAAAGCTGCTGTCTGGCCCAGCAGCAGGTGGAGGAAATGCCCAAATCAGGGGTCCATCGCCCAAATTCTCGAAATAGAGCGAGCGAGCAGCGACGCGTTTTGAGAGCCGAGAGACAGATGAGGGTCCCCACAGCAGGGCGAAGGCAGACAGCGAGAGAGAGCGAGAGCGAGAGAGCGAGAGAGAGAGACGGCCGATCCGAGCCCAAACGCACGATCCAACTCTGCAACCCAACGCCCACCGACCCACGCTTCCTCCCTCTCCTCCTCCTCATCCTCCTCCTCATCATCTCCGACTTGCAATCCTCCTTTCATCACTAGCGCCTGCTCATTCGCTGATTCTACATCGGGCGCACATACTCATCGCACGCGCATCTTCCACCGCTCCACGCACGGCCGCAGGCCCCCCGCCCGTCTCCACGCGGAACCGATGCTCTAAACCGCACGTGCTGAGCGAGGATCGATCCTCTTGCAATTCTCACGCCATCTGACTCGGAAGCAACCGACCCAGTCGATACGCCACCATGCTCGAGGGAGTGCTCGCCTCGCTCCTTAACAAGCTGCTCGCAGCCTACGTCGACGGCCTCAACACAAGCCAGCTCAACGTCGGCATCTGGTCCGGCGACGTCAAGCTCCGCAACCTCCGTCTCAAGACCTCGGCGCTCGACAAGTTCCGCCTCCCAATAGACGTCAAGGAGGGCTACCTCGGCGACCTCACCCTCTCCATCCCCTGGTCCAACCTCAAGGGCAAGCCCGTACGCATCCTCGTCGAAAATGTCTACCTCCTCGCCGCTCCCAAGAACGCCAGCGTCGAGGTCGATGAGGAAGAAGAGGCGCAGCGTGCCCAGGCCGCAAAGCAGGAGAAGCTCACAAACGCAGAGCTCCTCGGCAGAGACAGCGGCCAGAGCGTAGGCATCTCGTCCGAGGACGAGCAGAAGAACCAGTCCTTCACCAGCTCCCTCATCACAAAGATCGTCGACAACCTTCAGTTCACCGTACGCAACATCCACATCCGCTACGAGGACAGCCTCTCCAATCCAGAGCATCCCTTCTCCGCCGGCATCACCCTCGCCGAATTCTCCGCCGTCTCCACGGATGCCAACTGGAACCCCACCTTCATCCAGAACTCCGGCGACGGCATCCACAAGCTCGCCCGTCTCGAGTCGCTCTCCGTCTACTGGGACACCGACTCCGACTCGCTCGCCGGCCATGAAATCAGCGAGGCGCAGAAAAAGTTCAACGCGCTCATCGCACGCTCCGACTCGACGCCCGACCACCAGTACATCCTCAAGCCCGTCAGCGGCGCAGGCCGACTCGTCATGCGCAAAAAGATGACGCCAGAGGTGCCAAAGATGGATGCACAGCTGCTCTTCGAAGAGCTCGGCTTCGCCCTCGACGACGAGCAGTACCGCGACGTCATCTCCGTCGCCGACCTCTTCCACTTTTACACGCGCCAGGCACAGTATCGCCGCTTCCGCCCCACCCCGGAGCAGCTCGCCGAGAACAGGCCGCGCGCCCTGCTCCGCTTCGCCGGCGCCGCCATCCTCAACGAGGTGCACGAACGCCATCGCGTATGGACCTGGGACTACTTCCGCCAGCGCCGCGACGACCGCAAAGAGTACGTCGAGCTCTTCAAGCAAAAGGAGAAGCAAGTCCAAAAGACCAACCAGCAGCAGGCAGGCGTCGCCATCGCACAGAGCGACAGCGGCTCGCGGCTCGAAGAGCTCGAAAGGAAGCTCGACTACAAGGACATCCGCTTCTACCGATCCATAGCGCGTCACGAGCTGCGCAAGGAGTCGCTCGCCGCCAAGAAGGACGAGATCGCCGCAGGCGGCAATGGTCACGGTGCCAACGACCAGAAGGCGGCAGGTGGCGGCGGATGGCTCAGCTGGATCTGGGGAGGCGGTGGTGGCCAGCAGCAGCACGGCAACGACTCGGGCGTGCTGAATGAAGAGCAGCGTAAGGAGCTCTACGACGCCATCGAGTGGGACGAAGACGCGAGTGCAGCCGCCCTCACCCAGGCCGTCGATGCACCGCGCGATGCCATGCACCTTCGCCTCATCACCAAGCTCAAAACCGGCTCCGTCGCGCTCAAGGATCATGCCCGCGGCACCGACATCCTCTCGCTCGTCTTTGACTCGCTCCAGGCCAACGTCATCCAGCGCCAGGACAACCTCGAGGCAGCCGTCGCGCTCGGTGGCCTTCGTCTCTACGACGGCACAACGCCCAACTCTCTCTATCCGCAGGTCGTCCGCGTCAAGGACGAGGAGCTCGACAGTTCCAGCCGTCAGAATTCCGGCGGCGGCGATCTCAAGCAGATCGAGCACGAGGTCGAGCAGGAGAGCGACCCGGACAATCCCTTCTTCTATGCAAAGTACGAGCTCAAGCCGCTCGACGACCGCGCCGACAACGCACTCACGCTCAGGATGCGCTCCATGGAGATCATCTACCATCGCGGCTTTGTCGAGTCCATCGTGCGCTTCTTCAAGCCCCCAGAGAGCGAGCTGGAACTCATCGGCGCCCTCATCGACGTCGCCAGCGAGACCATCGAGGGCATCCGCAAGGAGACGCGCGCCGGCCTCGAAAGCGCGCTCCAGAACCACAAGACCATCGACATGGTCGTCGACGTCAAGGCGCCCATCATCATCATCCCCGAGGACGTCACCACCAAAAAGTGCCAGCACATGGTGCTCGACGCCGGTCGCATCGCCGTCCGCTCCGTGCTCGCCGACCAGAACGCGCTCGACACGGTGCGCTCCAAGCAGAATCGCGCCTACACCGACGAGGACTATCGCCAGCTCGAGGATCTCATGTACGACCGCTTCTTCGTCAAGCTCGAGTCCGCCCAGCTCGTCATGGGCAACGACATTGATTCGTGCATGAAGGGCCTCCACTCCAACGCCACCGACCATGGCCTCCATCTGCTCGAGCGCATCAACCTCGACTTTACCCTCCACAACTCGATCCTCTCGTCGGCGCCCAACCTCACCAAGTTCAAGATGACCGGCCACCTGCCCACGCTGCGCGTCAACTTTTCCGACCGCAAGTACAAGACGCTCATGCGCATCATCGACGTCGCCATCCCCAACTTTGACGACGACTCGAGCGCTGGCAGCTCGCCCACCAAAGGCCTCGGCACCATCGAGGAGGAGCTCGAGCCCGTCGCCATTGGTCAGCGCCAGACGGGCAAGGACGACGACGACGAATTGGACAAGGATGCGGACAAGGACGACGCCAGATCATCGCGAAGGGCGCGGGGCCGGCCGTCCGACGCGCTGGATCTCAACAAGGCGCGTCGGCAGCGTCTCGCGGGACAGCTGCGCGGCGAAGACGACTATCTGGTCGACGCCGGCCTCGATGACGACGACGGCAAGGACGAGTTCCAGGACGCCGAGGACGCCACCATCGACAAGGTCAATGCGCACCAGAAGACGTTTGAGCTCGAGTTTGTCGTCGACTCGCTCCAGGGCTCCATCTTCCGCTCCGCCACCGACCCGTCCCAGCCTGACCGTCTCCTCGTCGATGCCCGCTTCGAAGGTTTCCTCTTACACCTCGCCGTCTACCCGTACCACATGGACGTCGATGTCGGCCTGCGCAGTCTCGAGCTGGAGGACAAGATCGTTGACCAGGGCGCGCAGTTCCGCCACCTCATCACGTCCAAGCAGGTCCGGGACGGCAGCTCGCGCTCGGCGACGGGTGACTCGCATGCCTCGTCGGGTACTGCATCGCCCTCAGACCAACGCGATCTGGTCCGTGTCAGATACACCCGCGTCGATCCCGAGTCGCCCGAGTTCATGACCAAGTACGAAGGCATCGACCAGACGGTCAACGTCGAGCTCTCGACTATCAACATCATGCTCACCAGGGTCAGCGTGCTGGCGGTCTATGACTGGATCATGACCACCTTTGTCGCCGTGGACGAGCCCACGGCGTCGTCTGCGCAAGAGTCCGAGGACAGCAAGCAGCGCCGACCGAGTCGATCGTCCGATCGACGTCCGAGCGACGCTACGTCCAAGCGGCCCTCGATCCGACCTCCCGAGTCGGCTGGTGCCGCTACCGGCGGTACCGTAGCTGCAGCCAACGGCAACGGCGAGCGCAAGGAGAAGCTGCGTGTCCGTGTCAAGCTCAACTCGATCGTGCTGCGTCTCAACAACGACGGCACGCTGCTTGCAACGCTCACGCTCTCCACGGCCGATGTTGCCGTGATGCTGCGCGGCAACACCATCCGTGTCGCTGCACGCCTCGGCTCGCTGCTCCTCTACGATAACGCCAAGCGCACGGTCGCCGACCCGCACTTCAAGAAGCTGCTCACCATCCAGGGCGACGAGCTGGCCGACTTTACCTACGAGACGTTCGACGTCGCCGACGCTGCCTCCTATCCGGGCTACGACTCGTCCATCTGGCTGCGTTCCGGCTCGCTCAAGTTTACCTTCGTCGAAGAGCCCATCCGGGACCTGCTGCAGTTCTTCAGCAAATTCGCCCAGATGAAGGCCGTGTACGATGCCGCCACGCTGGCTGCCTCCAACCAGGCGTCGCAGCTACAGGAGCGCGTGGACCGCATGCACTACGACGTGCTCATCAAGACGCCCATTGTCGTGCTCCCGCGCTCGGCCGACTCGCCGGACGTGATGACCGCCAACCTCGGTGAGATCTACGCCAAGAACACATTTGCGATGCGCGACAACAAGGAGGCCATCACCAAGATCGAGGCGGGTCTGCGCCACATTCGCCTCGCCTCGCGCATGCGCTACGGCAGCCAGGAGTACCACGTGCAGATGATCGACGACGTCAACATCTCCCTCGACATGGTGCAGTCCGACCGCGCTGGTGCCGAGCCTGGCACGGCCAACGACAGCCCAGAGACGCAGATGGTGGCCAAGATGTCCGATGTCCACATCAAGCTCACCGAGGCGCAGTATTGTTTTGTCATGGCGCTCACACAGTCGATCCCGCGAGCCTTTGCAGGGCTTGCGGAGGAGGCCAACGGTCTCGACGATGCAGCGAGCGGCGCGGCCACAACATCGGGCGCAGCGCCATCTGCATCGACGCGGACGCCGTCGGGCCAGCTGCAGCAGCAGCCCAGTACGCCCCGCAAGCGCAAGACCGACGGCAGCGACTTGGGCCAAGACGGCGAGGCAGAGTCGACGAGCGCCACGCCGACCAAGAAAGGTCCGGGCGTCGACATGCTCCCGGAACTCGGCACGATTGTTCACCGGGAGGACGGTGATGTTCCAGTCTACACGAGCCTCGACATGTTTTTCGACGTCAGCTCGATCCAGCTCGAGCTGTTCACTGCGGCCGCGACGGGCCAGGAGACGCTGTACAATGCGCAGCTCGCCCGCTTCTCCATCAACGGCTCCGAAGTCAAGCTCAAGATGCTCTCGGACAACTCGCTCGAGGCCGAGGTGGCGCTCAAGACGTTTACCGTCACCGACCAGAGGCCCGACAAGGACACCAAGTTCCGCGAGATCGTGCCCGCCGTCAAGCACGAGGGCCATCAGTTCATGATGAGCTACAGCGTCTCTGGCGGCGACGATGGCTCGGCGCTGGCGCTCGTCACCGTCGACAGCCCCAAGATCATCTTTGCGCTTGATCCTGTCTTTGCGCTGCTCAACTTTTTCATGAGCGCCTTCCCCGACACGCCGCCGGAGGAGGAGCAGAAGGCCAGCGCGCACGACCAGGCTGCGCCGGTGCAGCAGCCAGACGCTGCGAATGCTCCGCCGCCCGCTGGAGGCACGTTTGCCTTCCGTGTCAACGTGGTCGATCCGACCATCATCCTGCTCGCCGCGCCCGAACGCCACGATACCGAGGCGATTGTGCTGTCGATCAAGCAGGTGCTCATGTCGCAGCAGGGCATCTTGGCGCTCAAGGTGGACCAGTTCGGCATGTTCATGTGCCGGATGCACCGCCCCAAGGATACGCTGCGACTGCTGGACAACCTCGACGTGGCGCTCTCGATGGACAGCCGCGTGAGCCAGACGAGCTCGACGACGAGCATCGAGGTGGATGTCGAGCCGCTGGTGCTGCGCGTGTCGATGCGTGACATCATGATGATCCAGTCGGTCGTCAACAAGGCCATCGAGCTGTCGGCGCAGCAGCCGTCTTCGACGGGCCGGGCGGATTCGAAGAGCATCGCCTCGTCGCAGCGCAGGCAGGCATCGATGGCGAGCACCAGCAACACGATCGACTCGCTCACAAAGGTGGCCAAGCCCGGTGTGGATGACGGAAGCAGCACGCTCGATGCGCGCCCGCCGCAGCGCATCGAGGACGCCGAGCTCATGATCGCCAAAGAGTCACTGCGGGCCGACTTTGCCGGTGTCCAGGTGATCCTGATTGGCGATGCGCACTCGCTGCCCATGCTCGACCTCAACGTGTCCAAGTTCGCGGTGGATGTGCGCGACTGGTCCGGCGATATGCATGGAAGCACGTTCCTCGACCTGTACATCAACTACTACAACCTGTCGCGCTCGCACTGGGAGCCGCTCATCGATCCGTGGGGCGTGCAGTTCCACATGGAGTCGAGCGCGTCGCCCGCTCGCTTCAGCGCCACCGTGTCGAGCAAGAAGCGGCTCGAGCTCAACGTGACAACCACGCTCATCGAAACGAGTCTGTCGGCCATGTCGCTGCTCAACGAGGTGGATATCCAGGACCTGCAGCAGCGCAACCGCGCACCGTTTGTGATTCAGAATCGCACCGGCTACCGCATCGCGCTGTGGGCCGAGCACGACGAGCGCGACCGCAAGAGCAAGAACGCACCGCAGCACCTGGACGACGGCAAGGACATGCCGTGGCGATTCGATGACTGGAAGTCGATGCGCGAGCACATCCACGAGAGCGGCGGCAACCGCCTGTCGCTGCAGATCGACGGCATGCCGTGGGAGCGACTGCGCCATATCTCGGTGGATCGCGAGGGCGAGTACATGCTGACGCTGCGGCCCAAGCTCGACAAGGTGGCGCATCGCGTCCAGTACGAGGTCAAGCTGCACAACAACGTCAAGTACATCACCTTCCGGTCGTCGTTCAAGATCGAGAACAAGACGCTCATCCCGATCGAGATGGTGATTCTCGATCACGAGGGCAATGTGACCGATCAGGTGCGACGCATCGGGCCTGGCGAGGACTGTCCCGTCCCCATCGAGGCGGCGTACCACTGCCGCGTCAAGGTGCGGCCGGACCCAGGCTTCGAGTACGACTGGAGCAACGAGAGTCTCAACTGGCAGGACCTGCTCAAAAAGTCGACGCGCACGCTGACCTGCCGTGCGCACGACGAGGGCGAGGCGCCGTTCCGGTTCCAGAGCTTTGCGATCTACGACCGTCAGGATCCCAACAGCCGGGCCTACCCGCGCGTCACGCTGCGGCTGCGCGCGCCGGTCGAGGTGGAGAATCTGCTGCCGTACGACATCCAGTACCGCATCTTTGACAAGAATCTCAACCACAACTGGTCGAGCTACCTGCGCAAGGGCGGCATCAGTCCGATCCACGTGGTGGAGCTGTCGCATCTGCTGCTGCTGAGTGTCGACATCCAGTCGTCGTGCTTCTCGCCGAGCGAGTTTGCGATCATCGCGACGGACAATCCGGACGACTTCCCCGTGGAGAAAACGCTGACGCTGGCGGATGCCGAGAACCTCAAGCTCAACCTGCGTCTGCACTACTCGAAGCATCCGGACTCGGGCGGCGCGTTCAAGGTGCAGATCTACTCGCCGTACATCTTTATCAACCAGAGCGGCCTGCCGTTTGCGCTCAAGACCAAGTCGTGGCTCGGCAGCGCCAAGCTGGTGGCGGGCCAGGACAGCGGCGCGTCGGCGGCGATGCGCAGAGAGCCGGAGCCGTTCCTCTTCTCGCACAACTCGAACGACCGGCGCAACCGCGTTCTCATGCGCGTCGGCGACTCGCAGTGGTCCAAGCCGCTGTCGTTCGAGGCGATCGGATCCGAGACCGAGGTGGTGATCCCGTCGGCGTCCAAGAACGAGGAGATCCACGTCGGCCTCACCGTCGAGGACGGCCTGGGCAAGTTCAAGCTGTCCAAGGTGGTCAAGCTCACGCCGCGCTACCTGGTGCGCAACAATCTCACGGGCCCGATTAATCTGCGCGAGGCGGGCGCGGCCGACTTTGTCACGGTGGAGCCGGGGCACCGCGTGCCGCTGCACTTCCTGAGGGTGGGCGCAACCAAGCAGATGACGCTCGCCTATCCGGGCATCAACAACAAGTGGAGCGCGCCGTTCAACATCGAGGATGTGGGCAGCGTGCATCTGCGGCTGGCCAAGGCGGGGCAGCACCAGCACCTGATCAAGGCCGAGGTGCTGCTCGAGGGACCGACGATCTTCATCTCGCTGAGCCAGGAGGACGGGCCGTGGCCGTTCATGCTGCGCAACGAGAGCGACTACACGGTGCAATTCATGCAGGCGACCGAGCGCAGCGACGAGGAGGGCGGCGGGAAGCGCGTCGACGAGGCGGTGGGCAAGCGGTACGAGCTCAAGCCGCGCTCCAAGATGAAGTACGCATGGGACTATCCTGCGGCGACGGACAAGATGATCAAGCTGGTGATCAACGGGCGCGAGCGCAACGTCAACATCCTCGAGATCGGCAGTCTGCTGCCGTTCAAGTTCGCCTCGGCGGACGGACGCGGGAGCCGGGTGGTGTCGCTGGACGTGCGCGCCGACGGCCCGACGCAGACGCTGGTGCTGAGCAACTATGCGGAGGAGCTGAGCAACTTCAAGCTCAAGCGGCAGAACTCGACGTTTTCGCGCAGCGACACGGTGTCGAGCGTGGCGAGCCGCGATGCGGGCTTTGTGGCGGTGGACGTGGACACGAACATCCTGACGGCGTTCAACGTGGAGTTCGAAGGCGTCGGCATCTCGCTGATCAACCAAAACGTGCAGGAGCTGGCCTACGTCTCGTTCCGCGGGCTCGAGATGCACTACACCGAGTCGGAGGTGACGACGGCGGTGAATGTGATCTGCAAGTGGATCCAGATCGACAACCAGCTGTTTGGCGGGCTCTTCCCGATTGTGCTGTATCCGACGGTGATCCCCAAGGACGGCAAGGATCTGGAGGTGCATCCGACGCTGCAGGCGTCGGTGATCATGCTCAAGGACGAGTCGCACGGCGTGACGCACATCAAGTATGCGTCGGTGCTGCTGCAGGAGATCACGGCGGAGCTGGACGAGGACTTTTTGTTTGCGCTCTACGAGTTTTCCAAGTTCGAGGGTGCCGCGTGGCAGCTCGAGGCGGAGAAGGAGACGGACTTCATCGAGCATCCGCGCGAGGTGCGCGAGCCGAGCGGCACGCAGACCGCGTCGGACGACATCTACTTTGAGATCCTGCATCTGCAGCCGATCGCGCTCAACCTGTCGTTCATGCGCACCGAGCGCGTGAATGCCGACGAAAAGGTCAGCTCGAGGAACCCGCTGATCTTCTTCTTCAACGCGCTCACCATGGCCCTGGGCAACGTGAACGAGGCGCCGGTGCGGCTGAATGCGCTCGTCATCGAAAACGTGCGGCTGAGCAGCGCGGTGCTGCAGCGGCGCGTGGTGTACCACTATTCGCAGGGCTTCCTGCTGCAGCTGTACCGGGTGCTGGGCTCGGCCGACTTTTTGGGCAACCCGGTGGGGCTGTTCAACAACGTGTCGTCGGGCGTGGCGGACATCTTCTACGAGCCGTACCAGGGGCTTGTGATGCACGGCAACAAGGAGTTGGGGCTGGGCATCGCGCGCGGCGCGTCCTCGTTTGTCAAGAAGACCGTGTTTGGGCTGACGGATTCGGTGTCCAAGGTGACGGGGTCGATCGGCAAGGGGCTGGCGGCGGCGACGATGGATAAGGAGTTCCAGTCGCGTCGACGCATGTCGCGCTTCCGCAACAAGCCGCGGCACGCGCTGTACGGCATCACGGCGGGAGCCAACTCGTTCTTCACCTCGGTGGCGAGCGGGTTCGAGGGGCTTGCGCTGCGGCCGCTCGAGGGAGCCGAGCAGGGGGGTGCGGGTGGATTCCTCAAGGGCGTGGGCAAGGGGCTGGTGGGAGCGATCACCAAGCCGGCGGTGGGGGTGTTTGATCTGGCGAGCAACGTGACGGAGGGGATGCGCAACACGACCATGGTGTTTGACCAGAACGACATTGACCGGGTGCGGTTGCCGCGGTACATTGCGAGCGATGGGATCGTGCGGCCGTACTCGGACCGGGAGGCGCTGGGACAGACGTGGCTCAAGAACGTGGACAACGGCCGGCTGATGAAGGACTCGTACGTGGCGCATGTGGATGTGGGGTCGAGCGAGGGCGATGCGGTGATCATGTTGACCGTGTCGCGCATCGTGTATATCCGCACCATGCGGCTCAAGGTGATGTGGGAGGTGGCACTGGCGGATCTCAGCAGCATCTCGCTGGAGAGCCAGGGCATCGCGCTGGTGCTGCGCGGCGGGGTGAGTGGGCCGTTTGTCCATCTGCCGGATGTCAGCACGAGGAACTGGCTGTTCAAGCAGGTGTCCAAGGTGGTGCAGAACTACAATGCCGCCAGGCAGACGTAAAACACTCGGGGAGGGGATTCAATGCGATTGTTTATTTCTGGAGCATGCTCGTGTAGTGTATCTTAGTCTGCGGATGTATGGTGTGGTGAAGGGGTCGTGAGGACCATGCGGCGGCGGTACCTGTCTCAGTTTGGCCCACGGACCGCAGCGCGTGTGGGTTCTTTTTGGCGACGAAGCCTGCCAGATCGGAACGGGCGCGGATGCCAGTGTGGCCTCAGCTGCAAATAGCCGTCCTGCCATCTGTCGGACCGAGGCGGCGAGTGGGTGTGGTTCGGTCAGGCACACGCTGGCCGCCAGTCGGTTATTCATGCAGTCCTTGCAACAATCTCGCCCGGCTCAAAATGTGCGGGGCGGAGCGAAGCCTACGGCGCATGGATGGCCGAACGAGGCAAGGAGGCAAGTGAGAGCAGGTTCGAGACGATCCGGATCGACATCGGGCAGAGAAAGCGAGGCTCCTGACACGGGATACGCCCTGCACAGCCTCGGGTAATTTTGGTGCTTTTTTAGCCAGCCGGCCAGCCAGCCAGCCAGCCAGCCAGCCAGC
>AWNI01000004.1:733320-744800 GCA_000517465.1 Moesziomyces aphidis | reverse complement strand
AAAAAAAAAGGTGCACCACTCAGGGGCCAGCCTGCCTGCCTGCCCTGTGCTTGAAATTCTTTCGGTCTAAATTTAAAAACAAAAAAGGAGTCGCTGCACCGTCCGCGAGGTGTGCGGTGTTTTGAAGCGAAGAAGAAGGGACGCGCGCTCCGAGGCAACAACAGGATTGAGAAAAGAAAAAAAAGGGGCTCGACTTGCCCCTCTCTCGTGCATTATCGACTCGAGCCCCTCTCTCTGCCGGTCTTCATGGGACTATCTCCCACCATGATCTCCAACACTCAATTGGAGGGGTGCGGTCTGTTTTGATTTCATATCGCAGACCCTGTCTCTCGTCGTTCTTGCCAAGCTCGAGGTGCGGCGGCTTGGACGTCTTGGCAGCCGACAGCTGCGGGTGCAAGGAAGGGGTTCGCATTGCAGACAATGAATCGTCCGCCTGCACACGCGCGCGCGCGCTCTCTGTGTCTCGGAGCTCCAAGTGTTGGCGAGCTGCTGGCGAGACGCAACATGAAGATCGGAAGCGATCTATTGATCAGCCAGCTTAGCCCTGCCAAGGCAGCGCTCGGCGAAAAGACGGCCAGATGCACCAATGCGCCAGATGGCAGACTTCCAAAAAAAATGGCAAAGCCGCTTTGAAATCTGCACGTGTTGGGCCAGCCCTGACGCTTGGCCAGCCCTCGCAGGGCAGGCGGTTTGACGATTTCGAATTGCGAAATTTTCGAGCGCTTCATGCAGCTTCGTGCAGATGGCTGCAGCTGCTGCTGCTTTTGCCGATCCCTCGGCGCGCGCAGACGGTCTCTGTCGGGTGAAAGTGCACACGACCCAGTGCACAGAGAGAAAAAAAAAACTCCGACGACACCGGATCGCCTGGCCCGCCAAACCGATTCTTGTGTCGGCCAAGCGCGGGCAACGTCTGCTGAACTTTCGGTGCTGCCCTCTTGGCTTAGCCTTGGTCCGATTCGCCAGCTCCGATTCCGAAACTGCCCCACTGCCACAGCACGCATTGCGCAGATCGGACAGAAAAGGGTCTTGACTGTCGCAAGAGGGCGCGCACTTGTCGAGGATCGTCGCCGGCGTTCGATCCATGCACTCGTGACGATCGAACGTCTTGCGCACAAATCCACGACACCTCGAGTCTCGTCATGCTGTAACTTGCTGTACATATGGACCGCCATTTCAGCACAAGGTCGACAGTGTAGGGACTCGTGCTTGCGACGAGGAGCCCCGGCCATGTTCATGATCCGCAACATCCTGACAGCCGCGGCGCTACTAGACCCTTGTCTGCTTGTCGATCCGCACACAATGGCGCTCCAGGTCCGAGCGCGATACACTACTGTACGGCCCTTGCGATCCCACTGCACACGGACCCTTTCGGTCGACCGTCAAGCTCTGCGTAGGCCGACCAACGCGGCATGGTTGAGAGCGCTAGACTGCGGTGTCCCGGACGACCATGCGGACATCGGCACGGTGCGGCTTGTTTTGATTGTTTCTCTTTCGCTCCAACTACTCGGCTTGCGAGCTGATTTATTTTTTCGAAAAAGCGAGCGGAGAGGAGAGCGGAAGCGGTTGCATCGCAAGAAGCTCGCCTGCCGCCCAGCCGAGCAACAGCGTCGTGGCGTCAGCTTGCGTCGCCCGCCCTGGCATCACTCTGCTCACTGTGCACGGCAACCGAATTTCTCAGTTTCGTCATCGCCTTTCGCTCCCATCGGCATCCACTCTTCAGATCGGCTCCAGATCCCGATACCGGTCGGTCATCCCTGGCGTCGTCTTCAGCTCGACAAGTCACCTCACCCTCCTTCAGGAGAAAGAGATGGTACAAGACAGATGTGTTTTCATTTTCTCCCACGCTATGTGCAAACGAGCCTCAGCGCGACAGATGGTAGTCGTCGATCCTGAGCAGCAGCGCCACGGTCTCAGTGGCGAGCTCGATGGCGCTCGTGTTGACGAGCAGCGGCTGCAGCACGTTTTCCTCGAGGATGTTGGTGATCTGGCCCTTGCGCACGTTGATGCCCGCCGTGCGCTCGCCCAGCGCGTGGCGGTTGCGCAGCTCGGTCACGATGCTGATCGGGTTCAGACCCGCGTTCTCGGCGAGCGTCGTGGGGATCACCTCGAGCGCCTCGGCGTACGCCTGGAAGCAGTATGCCTCCATGCCCTTGAGCGTCTGCGAGTGCTGCGCCAGCAGACGCGACACGTGCACCTCGGGCGCACCGCCGCCCGCGATCAGCGCCTTCTTCTTCACCAGGCATCGCACCACGCACAGCGCATCGTGCAGACTGCGCTCGCTCTCCTCGAGCACCAGCGAGTTGGCACCCGTGCACAGGATGCTGACGGTGCGACCCATGTTCTTGATGCCGGTGATCTTGACCACGCGCGCGCCGTTCTGCTGCACCTCGTCGATCAGCTCCGCCGAAGCCAGCTTGTCCTCGGTGAAGGCCTCGATGTCGGCGATCGGCTTGGCACCAAGCGTCTTGGACACAAACTCGATCTCGTCGCGCTCCACGTCCTTGACCACGAGGATCTTGAGCTTGGCGAGGAAGTGCAGCGCCAGCTCGTTGACCGCATCGCGCAGGATCGACTTTTGGATGAGCAGCACGTTGCATCCGGTCTTCTTGATCTTCTTGCACATGTTGAGCAGGTACTGGCGTTCCTCCTTGAGGATCTTGTCCATCTGGCGGTAGTCGTTCACCACAATCTGGTTGTCCATGTCCGGCTTGGGGCTGCTCAGCTGGAACTGGCACACGGCGATCTTGGCCTTCTCCATGCGCGTGGGGCCGCCGCTGCCCGACACGACGTTCTGCGCCAGCACGAGGCCCTCGACGAGCTCCGTGTCGTCGATGGTGCCGCCGACCTTCTTGACGATGCGGATGTCGCGCAGATCCACATTGTCCTGCGCATCCGCCGAGCGCGAGGCGCGGACGGGCGGAGCGCCGTCGATGGTCGAGGCGGATGCTGGTGCGGCGGCCGTCTTGTTGCTGGACTGGGCGCCGGGCGTGACGAGGCGGGTGACGGCGTCGACGGCGATGGGCGCAAGGACGGACGAGTACTGCGAGACGATCTTGGAGTTGAGACTGGTGCTGGCGGCGCGCAGGAGCGACTCGCGGTCGTTGAGCTCGACGGGCGTCGAGATGTCGGTGAGGAACTCGACGGCCTTGGTGGCGGCCTTCTGGAAGGACTCGGCGATGATGGTGGGGTGGATGCCCTTGTTGAGCATCTTTTCAGCCGCGCCGAGCAGGCTGCCGGCTACAACGACGACCGAGGTGGTGCCGTCGCCGGCCTCGACGTCCTGCGCCTGCGAGAGCTCGACGAGCATGCGTGCAGCAGGGTGCATGACGGCCATGTGTTTGAGGATGGTGGCGCCGTCGTTGGTGATCACGACCTCGCCGTTGGACGTCTGGATCATCTTGTCCATTCCCTTGGGGCCGAGCGAGGTGCGCACGGCATCGCTAACGGCCTTGGCGGCGGACAGGTTGGACCTGCGCACTTCGTCGGGCTTGTCTGCGTTCTTGAAGGCGTTCTGCGACGGGCCGCCTCGTGCCAGTGGCGCAGCGGCAGGTGCTGCTGCGGACATATTGGGTGGGTGTCTGTGAAGAGCGCTGCGGTCGGTTCCAAGCCCCGGTATTCGTTGTGAGAGCTCGATGTGTGCAGGAGCGCTTGTCGATAACAAAGACCTCACTAGCTGACGATCAAGCGCGAGAGAGAACGATCCGAAACACTACGAGACGAGAGTCGAGAAGAAGAGATGGTGTTCGCGACGACAGAGTCCGATGCAGCTGTGCAAAGAGCAACACACTCGAGCCATCTTTCCAATTTGTGCAGACGCGCACTCACCACCGCCCGCTGCCAAGTTGGAGTGCAACGATAGGAAAAGGCTCAGCAGAGCGCAGTGGGGCCTCCGCGCGCGCGTGTGTTGGTGCGGGAAGAAGCAAAAAGAAGAAATTGGACTGGCGGTGCGTGCCGCGTCGCTTGCTGCTCTCAAGTTACCGAGAGGTAAGCGTGACAAATCCGTTGGACCCTTTCAACGAGGCCACGTCAATTTTGGAGTGTTAGACCGCTTGGCTCGAGCCTCCACTTTGAGGGTGCGTGTCGATTTGGACCGTGGAAGGCGGCGAGGCTGAGCAGCAGCTCGGACCGTGACACCGTAGCTTGATGCCACCATCATCCACCACTTCTTGCGAGCAAGCGCCTGAGCAAGCGCCACGGATAGTGACTCGGCCACACACAGCAAGCACCAACGCTACAAGCCAGCTCGGCTCTCTTCGTACCGAATAGCAATCACTGCCATTGGCAACGGAGTTTGTTCACGCGATGTCGATGTTCGGGGGCATCGACGGCAGCTTTGCCGGCCTCAACCGGTTCATGCAGAATGGCATGGATCCTCGCTTTCCGCGACCGCCGCGAGCGTACGACGAGTACTTCAAAGCTTACAGCATGGCTATGCTGCCGGGCAAGGAGCGACTCAACGTCAGCTACGGAGGCAAGATCATCATGCCACCATCGGCGCTCGCACACCTCACCAATCTCGAGATCGAGTCGCCGTGGTTCTTTGAGCTGCGCAGCACAGGCGCCTCCGAGGTGCGCCGCACCCATGCAGGTGTGCTCGAGTTCATTGCCGACGAGGGCAACGTCCACCTCCCCGCATGGATGATGCGCACTCTTGGCCTGTCCGAGGGAGACCCCATTCGACTCACGGGTGCGACGCTGCCCAAGGGCAAGATGGTCAAGATCCAGCCGCAGACCGTCGACTTCCTCGAAATCAGCGATCCCAAGGCGGTGCTGGAACAGGCCTTCCGCAACTTTTCCGCACTCACTCCCGGCGACATTGTCGAGATAAGCTACAACTGCCTCACCTTTGAGATCCTCATCATGGAGATCACTCCCAACGCCGACGGCATCTCTATCATCGAGACCGATCTCGAGGTCGACTTCGCTCCACCAAAGGGCTATGTCGAGCCCACTCCGCAGCCACGTCCTCCACCGCCCACAATGGCATCCAAGCTCAACATCGACAGCAATCGCGTAGAGTCCATCCCTCCCACGCGCACATCCACACCAGGCTCGCTCGCAGGCACAAGTGCAGCAGGCGGTTCGGGCGTCGCCACCCCCGCCGGTCCCTTCCGCGGCGCAGGTCAGACGCTGAGCGGCAAGAAGAGCAAGGGCAAGAAGGACCGCCAGATCGAGCAACTCGACCCATTCAGCATGATCCGACGCACCGACATGCCGCGCATCGTCACCAACGACACTCAGCTCACCGAAAAGAAGATCCCCGCAGCGCTCAATCTGCCGTTCGGCAAGCTCTTCTTTGGCTACGAGGTGATCCCCGTCGGCGGCAAGCCCACCGAAGCTGCGAACGATAAGCCAGCAGAGACATTTGCGGGATCAGGCACTACGCTCTCGGGACGCGCGCCCAGAGCAAAGCCCCAAGAGACGCAGGACACCAAGTCAAAGCCTGAGCAGACCGCATTCACGCTTGGCGGCGGCCGCGTTCTCGGCGAGAGCTCCCGCAGCAGCCGCTACGGAACTCCCTCGAGTTCGGCCGGTCGAAGTCTCAACGACTCCCACCGCGACGTCATCGAGATCGACTCGGACTGACCCGCTTCCTAGCATGCCGCAGGCGCTCGTCCGCTAGAGGCAGTCTTCATCTTGAGCTCTATGCGCCGGCGATAGCACGGGTGGACCACGCTGCCAGGAACCTCCACGCCCGATTTCATCCCTGTACTTGTATCTGTTTGGCACCTTTGCATTTCATGCGTGCAACGCAATCGCTTCTCATTCCTTCTTGACGGTCTGAGTCTGGTGCCCGACCGGTCCCACTCCATCTCGTCGTGCGTGCGACCGCTCCGATGCGGGCGGTCTCGCCACAGGTGCGCCGAAGCTTCCCCTTGCCGGCGATTCTGTCCTTCTGCTCGGGCCTGACATTCTTGCGGTATGCCAGGCGCCAACATGCTGGCGCGGAGCCAGCTCCTCCTCTGTCCGTGCCAGTGTGGGCATGGAACGCGAGCCCGAGACGTTGCCGGACGGCCTTCCAAGCATATGCACGTGCTCGTGTCGCGAAGAGGCACGAGGGCCATGATGCTGGACTTGGGCCTGCATGGGGCTCGTCATTTGCGGGGTGTAGACCTGAGCGGCTGGCGCGGCCATGCCCCGGAAGAGTGGTATCGGCTGTTGCTGCGGGGCGCTGCTCTCTGCTCGACACACAGCGCCGGTTGATGAAGGCGTCGTCAGCCATCGGCGAGTGAAGCGAAGAGAAAGCCCCACTGCTTATATCGGACGTCGCTTACCTGCAGCACCCGGCCGGCTCCAGCGAGGAGGCGGCGATGCTTCTGTAAAGGACGGTGGCTTGAAGGCAAATACTTCCGAAGAGCACGTCGACGGACGTTGCTGCGATCTGTTGTCGAGTGGAAAGCCCCTGTCAGCTACGTCGGCAGGCGTGAAACCCGCAGGACTGAAGGAGACCTACGCAAGGCAGGGTCGATTCTGGGCCGGCTGAGGAATGTGCTTGACGAAGAGCCCGTGCGGCAACGGGTCCAGCTGATCATTGCTGCGATGCGGCTCTTGCTCGGGGGCGATCAGTGCGAAACATCCCGCATGTCCGTCTCGGAATTTGTGTGCGGCCTGAGCCCCGACGCGAGAAGCTTCACTGTGGCAACATTGTGCAAAGGTCGCGGAGCAAGCATCAGGGTCAGTGATAAGCAGCAACTCCGGGCGTCAGTGAAAGGAACTCATGCCAGCCCGTCGATCACGCCTGCAGACTGCCGCTGATTGACTTACGACTGACTCGGCTGGGCTTGGCCCTGCTTGCCCTCCGAGAGCAGCTGCCATGCTCTGATCTTATCGGTCAAAATCCGGTTCTCTGCCTTTGCGTCTTCGAGCTCCCTATATAGAGTCGGTGAGGGTCAGCAGAGTAGAGGTTCACCGCACAAAAACATCCGGCAGTATCAAAGACCTACTTTTTAATTTTCCTCGCTTGTCGAAGGTCTCCTTTGACGTGAACGAGCACTTGCTTGTGTCTGTGCGCCTGTGATTTGAGGAAACTGGCTCTCGAAGCGGATGACCAATCGAAAGGTAAGAACCCCGTCGAGCACCGAGATGGACGGCTTTCTGGATTTCCGACTGGTTCGACGTACGCAATCATGTTCGCCATTTGCTCGATCTGTGAAGCGACTCAAAGGGAAACGACTTGGGATAGAACTTGTCTCACTGTCTGGCTTGAGAACTTTCGCGAGAGGCTTACCTGGAACTGCCGGATGAGGTATTGACAGGAAAAGCAGGTAGGAATCGTGGTCATGGTCTGGCTTGGCTGTTCTGTAGAAAGAAAAGTGGCACATGATTCACTCACGCGATAGGCGCCAATGATGTCGGCCAAGGACATGTCGACTGGCCGAAGGAGTCGACTGACGGCGTCGGGGACCTTGAGTGGATGAAGGAAGCGTCTGTGGGTCAGCCTTGAGCCCGCGACAAAATACAATCACAATGATGTTGAGGCGGGTGTGACGCACGTGGCTGGAGCCGAGCCGGACCATCGAGACAAGCCGATGGCATTGAGCGCAAGTCGCCTGAAATTGATCTGGCAGCAGCTCGACATCGGGGACCGAGGCTGCGTGGCAGAATCCGATGTCAGTCCGAGCCGATCTCTCATGTTCTGCTCGACGCAACCCGTGGCGACGATGGCAGGCCGAGTAAGGGGCAAGCTCACCGCTCAAATGCTTGTGGCACAGTACATGCTGGCACTGTTGCGATGATCGGAAAGTATGTGGGCAGAAGTGGCGGAATGTCAAAGGCAATTCGGAAATGGCTCAGCCGCGGGACGTTGTGCGACTGACTTCGCCGATCCAAAAAGGAACCTCGCCCGCCGAGGTGGAGCGATCGGGCGAGTGAGCGCTGGAAGGCCCGAATGAGAAGCTCAAGTGACAGACGGAACAATTCAGGTGTTCGAGAAAGGTGGTAGACGTCATGGCGAGCGACTGGCCAAGGCACGATTTGGTGAGATGGTCGGCAGGTACGAGGTTGTGGCTCGCAGCGGCTATCGCCTGCGCTCACGTCGTTTATGTATTGACCTGAGAAGGAGCCAAGACTTGATCGAAGGGCGAGCGAGAGTACAAGGAGCGCGGAGATCGAGCTTTTGTCCTGCCGCTTGGTTCGATTCGAATCATCCTGGAGGCGTCGCGCATCGGCTCATCCGACACCACGCCCATCGTTCCTTCGGTGACGCCGATTCATTGCGATGGAACTCAGCGTGCACGGGCCTCTTGTCAACGCATTCGCGAGTCGAATCGTGCGACACACTGCGAAGTGCAGTATCAGTGGACCGCATCCGAGCGACAAGCGCTGTGTCCTTGCCTGCGCAGCTGAGCGATCACTCGTGCATTTTTTTCCAGTAGCAAGTGCGCCACGTCCACTCTCCAAGTCACGCGCGGCCCTCTCTTCGGTCGATCACCTCATCTCATTTCGCGCAGCGGAGGCAAGACCGGATCCAAGCGGATGTCGACTGAGCATTTAGCATTCAAAGCATGCAAATGTGATCGGCGCAACACTGCGAGCATCGCCGTGTCTTCACGTCTCCACCAGCAGCACGGCACCAGCAAAGGTGTGGCCGCCGCAGCATCGCCTGCCGCTGCGAGTAGTGAGCAGCACCCGACACAGCCGTTGCAGGCTCTCCTTAGGTTCAATGCATCGAGTTTGGTGCGTGGGAGTCAGCCTGCGAGGCACGCTTGCGGTGCATGGCCAAGAGGGTCGATATGAGTGGTCGCTCGCCACGGCATTTATTTTTTGAGTTATTCTGAACGTGGAAAGTGCAATGCATGGCTGAGCAGCTGCATAAAAAACGCGCTCGGGACTGCCGCCGCCTGGAGCGGAATCAGTCTGGAATCGTCTTTGCGCCTCACTCACGTCGCCTCCGTTGCAATCTTCGTCGGCTTCTCTCCCTTCTTCCTGCACAGCAAGCGCTGACTTTGGACACTCGAAGCGTTCTCGCCGCCAGCAAGCCGGCTCTTCAAACACGTTTCTCTGGACGTGGCATCGAGCCCGCTCTCCGCCTCATCTTGCGGCTCTCCCGTCAGGCTCGTCCCCTCTGGCTCTCGAGATGCACTCGAACGCAATTGCAACTGCAACTGCGCACTCTTCTGCGCCCTCAAAGCTCACTCGTTGAATCGTTCGGCTAGGACCTCCACCTGCAGAGCAAGCCCCGTCGCCTCCTCGACCTCGCAGGGCGGCATGCTTTCAAAGGCAACTGCGTCCAGCCCGTCGCGACCCTCATCCCACCATCCTCACCTCGATCGAGCCTCGCAGCTTCCCTTGTCTGCATCCGAAACAATGTCGGAAAGGTACCTAAAGGCAGGCCCTTCCCATCTGTCGCCGAGACAGGCCCAGCCAGGCAAACCCGCTCCATCCTCGAGCGGCCCGAGCGCCTCCCCCTCTCAGCCTCGACAAAGTCCTAAGTCTGCAGCGCTGTCAGCCATCGCCACTCTGCCGGCCGCAGGCAAGAGCCCTCACATACATCTACTCTCCTCATCGCAATTCAGTCCCCGGACGCCCTCGACGCTGGAGACCAGACCAAACCGAACCACCTCCTCCACTAATTCCTCGGCCGATACCTCGGCAGATGACAAGGCACCTCTCGAACCACTCATTGCCGCAGGGACGCAGCGTTCGACCTCGCAAGCCCATGCCCACGTTTCGGCAGTCTCGCAGTCAGCTTCTTTACAGCTGGTCACCAGCCCAGGCGGCTTGGCCGTCCTCGCACCATCCGAATCGTCATCGCATGTCACCGCTGCAGCAAACCCTGCACGTGCATCCCAACAAATCCGTGTGCCCATCTCAACGCCACAACAAGCCTCTGCGACACCTCCCTCTGCCGCTCGCCCATCGACACAGAGCACATCGCTTATCAAGCCGCCCACAGTGCCAACAACGCCCGCACACGCTCTCGCCGTCGCTTCTCCGTCGACTTCAACAGGTCGGCGCCCGTCACAACCGACCATCGAGACTCCAGTGCGTGCCAATGGCACATCCTTTCCCAACGCAGACGCGACGCCGCTCCAGATGGCTGAAGAAGCCGACACCAGCACGCTCCATTCATCACCAGACTTGGCTTCGCTGCAGCGTTTGCGCGGAAGCTTCCTCACCTCCTCGACACCACTCGACTACGAGTCGTTGTTGAAGGAGAGCGACAAATTCACCTCCATTCCCGTCGTTAGCTGCCTCAGCATCTCCAACAAGGAGCTGCAGGAGCTCATCATAGAGCAGCTCGAGGTTCAATGCTTGCCTCTGGTCATCTCCGATCTGCATCGATTGCCTGACTGGTCGTCCGATCTGTTCTCTCCAGCCGCCTATCAACAAGCCATGACCAAGCACGAGCTCGGCGACGAGTCCATCCACGTGCGCGACCTCACCGACTGGAGCGATCGGCAACTCACCGTCGCCGAGTTCATGCAGCATTGCGACAACAATCGGCAGTACAAGCCGCACGAGCAGAGCAAGCTCTACGGCAAGGACTTACGGTGTCCGTCCGAGTGGAAGGAGGCCATCGACGAGCTCGTCCATTCTCGCCTTCAGTACCACGGCGAGCAGGACGCAACCGCCGCGCTGACTCCCAGCGCGCGACCAGACACGCAGATGTGCTATTTTGGCCCGGGGCAAACCTGCACGCCGTGGCATCGAGACTTATGCTCCAGCCTCGGTCAGAATCTCATGGTCTGGAGCGACGAAGGAGCCTCGGCGATATGGTTGGTCGCGCATCCGGATCGCGCCGAAGATGTGGATCGATACATTGCGTCCCGCGGCGCCGATCCACAGTCGGAGGGATTTGCGCCTCATCCGTCCGAGCTCGCCGCTGACGCCGACTTTCAAATCTTTTGCTGCGAGCAAAAACTCGGTGACCTCGTGCTCATTCCGTCACGATCAACTCACATGGTCGCCAACGTCGGTGGCCGTACCATGAAGGTGGCTTGGTCCAGGACGACCGTCGAGTCGCTGCGCAGCGCCATGCTCTACGATCTTCCGGGATACCAGCGCTTCTGCCGAAAGGAGAGCTACCACGTCAAGAGGCTGATCGAAGCGATGCTGATCAAGCTGACCAAGCAGGTCGAATCCGATCTGCTTCGGTCCGACCTGGCAGTGACGCCGCTACAGACGGTCCGTGAGCTCCGCAAGCTCCTCGAGCTCTACGACGCCATCCTCTCGGACGAGTACGTACCCGAATGGCGCGACATGGACGTCTGGGGTGGAGACGACGACTACGTCGAGTGCGACTTCTGCGGCGCCAGCGTCCTGCACGGCTTCTTTGAATGCCCGCTCGAGGAGACGCTCTGTGCCATGTGCTACTGTCAAGGTCGGCTCTGCGGCTGCGCAAACGCGGCCGAAGAGATGAAGCCGCGCCAGCACTGGCGCACCTTTGGTGAGCGTTTCGAGATCCGCAATGCCGCGGCGCGAGCTCTTATCACGATCATGCCCAGACGGTCGTCGTCGTCGTCGTCGTCGTCGTCGTC
>AWNI01000004.1:719022-733220 GCA_000517465.1 Moesziomyces aphidis | reverse complement strand
CGTCGTCGTCGTCGTCGTCGTCGTCGTCATCGTCATCGGAGCCCCCAACGATCAAAGAGCTTGTCGAGGACGCCGAGGAAGCCGAATGGCAGCCGGTCAACGTTCTGCAAGAAAAGGACGTTGGAAAGCAAGCATGGCCACACAGCTTCATGGCTGCCTACAAGCTCTACACCATCCGCCAGACCCCGGGCTGGCGGCAGAATGTGGCGCCCTGCAGGATGTGCAAGGCAGTCCTCGACATCACGCAGCGGTACTATTGCAAACCGTGTCGATACTCGTACTGCTTCGGCTGTCTGCTTCACAAGGTCTACATCCACCCGGTGCACGCGCTGGCCCAAAAAAACTCGGAGATGTTTCACAAGTACCATGCTAAGTCGAGCAAGCTCGACTACAAGGAATGGCGGCTGGATCCGTTAAGCTACCGCGACGAGGCGCGCTCGCACTTTGCCCTCATTGAAGCCGCCAAGACCAAGAGCAAGTGTGTTCCAATCAACCCTAGTTGTCGCATTGGATTCCTCGACAGCACGGAGCAATATCCGCGCGGACTATCGGGCACGCTTGGGATGCGTAGAGGCAGGAAACCCGCATTCGAGACGTCTACCCCCAAGATGTATGAATTGGCGTCTTCCGCGTCAGCATCTTCGCTCAAGCGACAGAACGACGCGATACACCTGCCGTCAACCGCATCTCCCGGCAGCCCGTCAAGGAAGCGCGCCAAGCCAAATCCACCACCGGAATCCCAACCCATCGCGCAGCCATCTGCGCAGAGCCACAGAGCTGCTCAAGCTGCCGACTCTCCGTTGGCCGAATCTTCTCCAACTGGTACTTCGCTCGCCGAGGTTCAGGACCTACCGGCCTCGGTGGTCGTCCAAGATAAATCCGCTGTGCTTGGCGAGAAGGACCTGCCTTCCACCTCGGCTCTGACGATCTCGAATGGGGTTCGCAAATTTGTGCTGCGAGTCGGAGGTGCTGTGTCCGTGCGGCCATCCAATTCGGGACCACCTTCGACGCCGGTTGCTCCTTCGAGCTCAGAAACGCCATCAATCTCTAGGCCCCCGAGTCAGGTGTCTGCGTCTGCTGCAACCAACGGCACCGTCAAACCGACAAAGAGTGCACTGATCGCACCTGCGGTCGCCCCAGCTGCGACGATCGCAGTCCCGGCTTCCACTTCGGCTCCGGCCTCGGGAGCGTCATCGATCTCTAGACCGCCCAGTCAGATGTCTACGACCATCCCAACCAAGGCTACCGCTCAGCCGACAAAGGCTGCAGTCGTTGCACCCGTAGTCGCGCCAACTGCGTCGGTCGCTGTTCCGCCTGTCATTCCCGCTTCGATCTCGGGACCTGCATCGATATCAAGACCGCCGAGCCAATCGTCTGCGTCCGTTTCAAGCAACGGTACCGCTCAGCCGGCAAAGACCGCAGCAGTCTCACCTGCCGTCGTGTCAACTGCACCCGTTGTTTCTACCCCTGCTGCGGTCTCGATGTCATCGCTGGCCGTGCCCCAGGATGCGTCATCCTCAGCGACGGCAGCAGTCCTGGCGGCGACTGTCCAGCAGGCCAATGTGGTGAACCCGACGGTGGCTGCCGATCTTGCCGCTAGCTCCGCCCCTGCGGCGGCAGCGTCCTCTTCGAGCGCCGCGGCAACGGGGCTTGCGTCGCTCAACCCGGGTGACTTGCGCGTCATCACCGAGATCCTGCGCATCTTCAGCCAGGCCAACCAAAGAGCTACGCAAGACGCCATCGCACGGCTCGAGGCTAGGCTGGATGCGCAGGCTGCGCAGATGGACGACAATCGCAAGGCGATAGCACGGGTGGAAGCTCTGCTGGCTGCCCAGGAGGAGCGGCAGGATGAGCGGCATCGGATGGCTCTTGCCGGGACCGAGGCTCGCTTGCTCGTCACATTGACGGCGCAGCAGGAGGCGGTTGGCAAGGCGCACAGAGAGCAGCTCGCTGCACTGAGCCAGGATCTGCGTCAGAGTCGGGAGCGCAGTGACTCACTGTACGACGCCTTGAACGTGTTGATGGCGGACATTGACCGCGGCGCACGTGCCCAATTGGAGCAAGAGATTGCCGCCGAGTCCTCGGCCACGGCCGCCGGGGTGCCTGCGTCGCACCCCACCTTTACACCGACGAGCATGACCCGCACGCAAGGAAACTGAGACTCGGCCTCAAGCATCGGGACGCCAAGTCGTACGGAATGGACATTAGCTCCGTGCATCAATGAATGACTGTGATCTGAATTTTGGGCGCGACACGAGCCACCCTGCTGGGCGTAGGTTTGCAGGTGATCACACAGATGCTGTCGTGCAGCTTACATTGACTCAGTCTGGACAATAGGGTTGGGGGATCGATGTGCGTCGGCTGGTATGAGGCGCGCACCGCAAGAGCGCGAGGGTAGGAAATTAAGAGCTGATGGTGTAGGCGAGCTTTTCGGCAGAGACCTTTCCGTCCTGAAGGTACTTGAGGCCCTCGTTGATGCTGTCCAGGCCACCGTCCATTTTCTTGATCTTGTTGCCGCGAAGGATGCCGCGCTGGAGGAGCGAGTAGAAGTGACCCTTGTCGCCGTTGAGCCATTCCTTCATGAGGGCTGCATCTGCCGAGACGCGGTCCTGGTCGAATACGGCGGCTTTGCCGTAGGTGAAGGGCCGACCGAGGGCGGTGTAGGCGAGGGTATGGATGATGTTGACCTCACCCTTGCGAAGGGCGATGGCCTCTGGGTCGGGCTTGAGGAGGACAACGACATCACCGCCGTTGGTGCCGAGCGACTTGACACAGAGCTGCTGCGTGCCGTTCTCTGAAATGCAGTCGAGGGCCTTGCTCTAAGGGGCGGTAAAAAAAAGGCGTCAGTCTTTCGTTCTCTTAACCAGGATGAATAGCTCGCACTTACCAGGTTGGGATACTTGGACGAGATCTTCTGCGGGGTGGTCTCGTCGCGGTAGTCGTAGACGTCGTGTGCACCGAGCTGCTTGAGCAGCTCGTGGTTCTTGGGGCTGGCGGTGGTGATGACCTTGTAGCCGGTAGCGTGGCCGATCTGAACGGCCCACTGACCGACCGAGGTGCTTCCGGCCCACACGAGCAGCTCGGGCGAGTCGTCGGTCACGGGCACAGCGCCGTGCGAGTAGTCGGGCACGGGAATCGCCAGTCGATGGAAGAGGGCCTGCACAGCGGTCTCTCCGCCGACCCCGAGTGCGCTGGCAGCTGCATCGTCGAAGTTGTCCGGGATCTTGGCCACAAGCTCGCTGTTGGTCTTGAGGAATTCGGCAAAGCTACCACGGTCGGCGTCCTTGGAGCCGTGGACGAAGCCAGCGACGCGGTCGCCCTTCTTGAGCGAGGTGTTTTTGGCATCGGGTCCGATCTGCTCGACGACACCGGCAAAGTCACAGCCGACAGTGACACCAGGAGGGGCAATGTACTGGATGTGCTTCCAGTCGGTCGGGTTGAGCGTCACGGCTTTGACGCGAACGAGGATCTCGTCGGCATCGAGCGAGGGAACGGGCACTTCCTTCACCTCGGCCTTCTTGCCTTCGACGGTGACGAGTGCGCGCATCTTGGCGGGGAGAGACATGGTGGAGGATGGCTTGTTTGCGGATGGTAGAGTGTTGAGATGAGGTTTCAAGTGTGCTTGGGAGGAGATGATGAGCGGCGATGAGTGGGATGGATGGGAGACGAGAGGGATGGGATGGAGGGGCCGGCTGATTGGGTCGGCAGCCTTGGCTGGAAGGCCGAAACGGCCGAACGTGATCAGCCAAGCAGTAGAAGCTGAGGCCGGAATCGAGGATTTGGAGCCTCAGCCAGCGCTGCAGACACGGCGCTGCTTCCACATCGCTTGAGCTGTTTCGCACGCGAGTCTGATCTCGGAACCGTGCCGACGTCCAACGTCGCTGGGGAGCATGTTGTGCTCCGGCGTTATTTGGCTTGATCGGCAGCAGTCTTAACCGAAGGAAAGTGGAGGCGGGCGGGCGCTTACGTCCGTGCATCACACCGCCTTTTCTCGTCCGCAATTCCAGCTTGCATTGCCGTTGCAAATTCCGTCCGTGTGTCGCCGCCAGCGTTTTGAATCGAGTCTCCTTGCTTTGCTCTTTGCCTCTGAGTCCACGAGATCCTCGGGCACAGCCACCACCCGATCCTGCGCTCCCATCGGGATCTAGGCGAGACGAAATGATTTTGTGCTACCCTGGTCCTCTCAACGGCGAGCGTGGGGCAGACCGCAAAGTCAGACCTGCAGCCGCCAAGATAGAGATGACACGGGGGAAAAGTTAGCTGGATGGGGCAACGTGGTCGGATCGCGACAATGATCCGAGCGACCGCTCACGGAGGAGCTGATGGTTGAGCTCACCTCGGCTCGAGCTGCTGGACCTGCACTCACCGCGACTGCACCTCTGCGGGAAGCCTGCGTCTCGGCCCGAATCCAAGAGTGAACCTTACCTGCCGGTGGGCCGCGTTCCTCGCTCATGCGCCTCTCTTTCGAGTGTCAGACAGCAGCTTAATCACAGAACCGAATAGATGCGCGCTAGCTCGGACGCTTTCCGAAGATCTTCCTCTTCCTTGAGTCACATCGAGAACATCGGAGGACTGACTGAAAGACACGATGCAAAATGCATGCACCGAGACGCGAGAGCACATGCCGGCTCGTGGGCGCCGAAGAAAAAAAAAAGACGCCAAAAATCATACGTTCGGCAGTCGCGACCTGCAGCGGCACTTCCGAAAGAGCGTGATCCTGGCATCCTCTGAAGCTCGTTGGCGGAATGCTGCTGGGGAAGGGATGCTTGGAAGGCTGCTCGGAATTTCGCGTCAGCACCGCCGCGCCGCAATGTGAATGCTCGGACCCTTCCGACCGACCGAAAACCCTGGCTTGGTTTGGCCTTTGCGTTGGAGTCGGAGCTGAGCTTGAGCTTTGCTACATCACCCTCAACTGTCTCTTCTCGACAAAGCTTCGGCCATCCCGAGCGCTACCAAGGCCCGAACGAAGCACTTTTCCTGCCCCAGGACAACAATGTCGGCGCCTCTTTCAGCGATTCTTGACTAGCTAGTGTAGGACGCCTGCGTCGAAACCGAATTCGTCTAAGCACCTGACCTGCCCGCCTGGTCTCCGCCCACATAGCTGCTTTGGGTCTAGACGGTCTTCATCAACGCCTGGCGGTGGCCTCAGCCTCGCAGTCGAGCGCCCACTCAATTCGGCACACATGACCATGGGTGTCGCCGGGAGCGGGCGGCGCGGCGCACGCAGGCAGCCCGCATCCACAAGGGCCCGCCGATCCCAAGCCGGCTCGGCCGCCTCATTCCCCTTCATCCGGCACTTTCGCTCGCGCGGCGAAAGCCTGTTCCAGCATCATGGTCGCTGGATTTCCAAACATCAGATACGCACTCTGCTTCTGTGCTCGCTCGTCATCACCTCGCTCTTCTACCCGGCCGTCGGCATCTATTTTTGGGCGTCCAAGGGCGGCCCCGGCGTATCCAGAGGCGATGCAAAGAGCGTCTGGAGATCCCTCAGCACTCCCTTCATGGACTCCTTCGCTAGCAGCGGCCGTAAGCACGTCAATAGCCTCAGCGACCTCCGTATGATCTGGGACGATGCCCCCGACCTCAGGGCCATCGACATCGGCGACGCCCGCGCCATCTTCGACCTGCAGGCGACCCAGATCCAACCAGCACATACGTCGGCGCCGGCTGTTTCGCGTCCACGCTGCCAATCCGTGCGCGTCGAGCACGTCTTCATCACCACCGACGATGTCATGGCCGGTCGGGGCCCACGCTTCGGCGTTCTGGAGAAGCGCATTCTGCATTCCGCTCTTCAGTTGCAAAAGTCGATCGAGTCCGAGCTGCGCGGGCGGTACGATCCAGACTCTGTCGAGCTGCAGCTAGACTGCGTGCAAGTTCGGCCCTCGTTTCCAGGCAGACCGAGCTCGCACGAGCTCAGCCAGCCTTCCAACACGGATGACGCTTGCTTGACCTTGTCCCCGCTCGAATACTGGAATCTCGACTCGGACACAATACTAGCAGAGGACGATCCAGCTCAGCTCGTCTCCCATTCCACGCTCAATCGTACGCTTCGAGGAGTGCCCATCTCCTTTTCCACCACTCTTGCCGGTCGCTGGCATCTCTTCAAGCGACTGCCGCGTGCAGAGTACCTCGCATTCACCTTCTTTCTACGCCAGGATTCAAGCGAAGGCGGCTGCTCGGATCTCTCAGCATCCACGCCTCCCGCTGCTCGCCCGACGTTGAGTCACTCGCGATGGCACGAGCTGCTCAACCGCGTCACTGGTGGCCAAGTCCGCCTCATTGCTTCCCCAGAGAGCGTTCTGCACAGCCTCGTGCTTCGGTTCTCCCCCGAAATGCTCTCGTCTCGACGCAGGCCCACGCACATCTTGCTCCTGACCGCCTATGCATTCGTCATCCTCTACATCTCACGCGGCCTCATCAAGCTGCGCAAGGTCCACTCGCGCTTCGGTCTCGCCTTCACAGGCACCACCCAGCTTCTCATCAGCATGGTCATGAGTGTCAGCATCTGTGCGCTTCTCGGCATCCGACTCGCCCTGGTGCCGTGGGAGCTTCTGCCCTTTGTCATCGTCGTCGTCGGCTCCGAAAACATGTTTAGCTTGACCAAGGCCATCATCGACACTCCGCTCTCCCTCACCGTCTCCTCCCGCATCGCGCACGGCCTCGGCAAGGTGGGCGTGCCCATCACCCTCACCACCCTCGCCGACATCCTCCTCCTCCTCGTCATTGCCTTCTTCATCGGCGTCCGAGCCGTGCGCGAATTCTGCATCTTCGCCATCTTCTCCCTCATGATGGACTGGTTCCTCCAAATGACCTTCTTCGTCACCGTCCTCAGCATCGACATGCAGCGCCTCGAGCTCGCAGATCTTCTCACACAGGGAACCCGCCTCACGCGCAAACAGGACAGCGCTCTCCAGATGAGCGACGGCAGCACCACGCAAGACTCGGCCGGCTCCATCGACCAAGCGACTGGCGACGATCAACCCGACGGCACCCTTCGCAAACAGGTCCGGTCCACCAACATCGTTGTCAACCTTCTCTCTCAGCTGTGGAAGGCACGATCGGCACGCACCGCCAGTCTCACCCTCATCCTAGTCTACATGAGCGGCCTCTACCTCTACTATGGCACGGGATACCCGAGCCTTCGGCAGTCGAGCTTTGTGCTACCCGCCGACTGGGACACGGTCCGCCAAGCGCCGGCTACAAACGCCGCATTCGATCCGTTCGGCCATCTGGACGCCAAGACGGGCCCCTCCCTGCCCTGGTGGACATCGTCGCCCAGCGCCGATCTCTGGACCTCGCTCAATCCGCTCGGCGCCAGCGAGCTCAGGGTTCATGTCGAGCCTTGGACCATCTTGTCCCTCCGCTCATCCAACGACGCTCAGTCGCCTCCATCGATGTCCACGTTTGCAGGTTGGGCCCTCTTCCGACCGAGGATCAGGGCCGTGATTTGGTTCGCCAAGCTCGTCGTTCTGCCCATCTCCGGAACGACAGCATTGCTCTGGATGCTCCTTCTCTACCTCTTGAAGGACACCGAGCTGCTCGATGCGCAGAGGGACAAGTCTGAAGCGGATCCTTCCGAGGGCGAGTCGGGCTCGCTTCTCAATGACTCCGCTCCGCACCTGCGGCCGCACACCTCAATCATCACCAACGCCCATCCGTGCGATGTTGAGTTCCTGGTGCACGATGGAGCGCTTGCCGCCTCGATCGACAACGGCGGCGGCATCCGCATTTGGAGCGTTGTTGCCGCGTCCGGCGGCGACAAAGGCGTCGAAGTGATGGGAAGCCTGGGCAGGACGCGCGCCGCCAGCGACGCAAGCGTCGTGACTGCCGCCGCAATGTCAGCAGAAGCACGATGGCTGTCGATCGGATACGAATCGGGGCGGCTGCATTTCGTCTCCACAGAGACCCTCGAGACGATCTGGGACCATGTTCCGGACAGCGCTGTCTCTCCAGTCATCTCTTTGATCCTACAGCATCACGAGTCCATGCACATTCTCGAGTCTGCAACCGCGATTTCGGCGCATCGAGATGGCACCATCCGCATCTGGAATGTGGCGCGCAAACAAGTCACCTTGGCATCCGCACAAACGCATCTCGACCCTCGCTTGCGGTGGAGGAGCGTACATGTCAATGTGGCGCATCATCAAGGCAGCGCTCATGGCGCCAACAAGCCGTCGGGGTCCTGCGATCCGAGTTTGCTCGCATTCGCCACGACGGACGGCTTGTTCCATATCAGGTCGGTCGAGCCGGCCACCTCCTCCACCAAGACCGTCTTCACACTTGCTTGCGAAGATCGCAGCCGAGTCTGCTCGGCGCTTTTGTGCCAGCTGGCGAGCCGACCGCCATCAGCGGACGAAGCAGCTCTGCTCAGAAGCACTCTGGTGCTCGGCTTTGCCAACGGACGCGTGCGCCTGATCGATGTCGAGACGGCCGAGACCATCAGCAGTGTCGACCTCGACGACGGACCTGTGACCGGACTGTGCACCATCGACGCTGGCGATGCCAGCACCCCGGCCTTGATAGCTCAGTCCACATGTCGATCTTCCCTGCTCATCATTGCCGGCGGGTCAATGAACGCAGCTTCGTTGATGGACAAGAGCGGATCTGTGCACAGCAGTCTCGCAGGCTACCTGTCCGGTTCGCCGCTGCGTATCCGCACGCCCAATGGCTCTCGCACCAACGCCGCGACGTTTTGGGCGGATGCTTCGACACCGCCCAGTCCCGCAGCCGAGCTTGCCAATCCGCTGTCGTACCCAATGTCTTCGCATGGCTCCGCTTCGAGATTGCGTCGCGCCAGTGCGCACACGCGAGACCGCAGCGGCGCCAGCGTGGTCGCCGATGGCACCTCGCAGGCCGCGGCCATGTCCTCGAGTCTGTCGGCGTTCCCAAACATGCTCTCGCCCAGCACCTCGACGCAGAAGATGGACGAGCGCCAGCTGCGTCTTCTCGGCTGGATTCGATGCGAGCGCGGCGGCAGCTTTGCGGTGGGCTCCAAGCCGTTGCTCATCGGCGTGGGCCGAGCGCAGCGGAGCCCGCACCAGAGTCGGTGGGAATGGTGGGCGCTGGATCTGCGGCACGAGCTGACGCTCGGTCGAGGCGGAGAGCTGCTCGTGCCGCGACAGCCTCTACTGCTCGAGGCTGTGGACAAAACGGATCGCGACGCGACGCCACGATCCTCACTCTCGATTCAGCGAAATGGCCGACGGGATCACGACGTCGTGATGGATGCGGCGCTGTCGTTCTCGCGACTCTATCCCTTGCGCGGCCTTCCGACGTCTCAACGCGACGAGTCGGCGCTGCTGTTTGGCTTTGGCGGCTGTCTGGGCGCACTCAGTGTCAAAGCCTCGCAGCCGTGATCGCCGAGCGGCCCTCGCATGCATTTCTTCTCGCTCATGTATTGACCACTTTTTGCATCGTCCCTGGAACCCCATCCGCGCTGTATTTTACCCCCTGGAGCGGCTCATGCTCCGGACCTGTCCCAAGAGGAATCGTCTTCTTCCGCTCTGCCTCCGCAATTCTATCCAGATGGGTGCAAGCACCGTCGGCAATCTTGGCTCCGCGCGGAGTGGGTGTGTTTGGTGGGGATCGATCGGCGATCTACTGCGTGACCGGCAATCTCGTCGGATGTGAGGCAGGATGGCTTGCCGTGCCCGACTCGTGGATGTGGCCCTCAGTTGTGCTGTCGCAGTCTTCTCTCGCCACGCGAGATGTGCCTCGCAGATCCCTCAAGGCAAAGGTCCTAGATGCGGGGTGTTGGGCTGGGCTGGAGATCAAGGAGGCAAGGCCGGACCGAGGACCGGAGTCATGAGAGGCTGGTATTTGATCTAACATTTGCAAACTGCGCGGCGGAAAGACTGGCAGATCGACGCACGGGGCGCGCGTTATCGATCGCATCCGTAGCCCTGCGCCCGAGAAGATCAGCCAGGAGCTCCGGTCCGGTCTGCCCCTCGCCCCGCTCTTGATACCCAAAGTACTGCCTTTCGCTGTTCAATTCGCTCAGCAAAGCGCTACTTTCGACGCCGTCGACAGAGGCACGAGCATTGCTCGTGTCCTGACTGCAGTTGACGGGAAGATGATGGCAGTGCAGTCTCAGCGATGCAGCAAGAAGTGATGCGCGCGGTAGAAGCCCGGTGATCTCACGGCATCAATTTTTGGGGACATGGCATGGGTGCCCGCCAATCTCACCCTTTGAATCTGAACTGCGTTGCTTGCTGCCGAGCCGGGAAGGGGGGGACCGAATGGAGGCTGCTGACGTGCGAGAGTGGGCGCGCCCTCTGGTCTGGTTGGTCCGGCTGAGGATGACCTTGGGCAGCACGCTGCACGCTGCGTCATTGAGCGGCCCGAAACCAAAACCAAAAGGCAGCCGCTGAATGAATTTCCTGTGACTCAAATCTGCGATTCTTCTTGGGAGCGTGGTCTGCGAGAAAAGTCGCGCCGTGGAGATGTCGGCAGGGTGCAGCACAACACTGCGTTCGGGCCTCCCTGGACTACGACTGAGCGAGGGAGGGAGAATTTGCGATCGCTTCAAATCGATCTCGGCGGAAGCACGGCGAGTTCAGGTGAGCGACCGTGCACCCACGGGAAACAGGCGTGGGCGGATGCCCTCTCAATCGTCAGCTGCTGCCACTGCTCGGCTCCACTTTGGCAGGCCCTGCCAACTCTGCTCGCTCATCTTGGCCTGGTTGCAATTTGGGCACGGGCGGGGCGCAGGCCAGGGCCGCTCGTCCGCTGACCTCGGTCCGCGATGCTTCTCGCTTGGAGCGGACCACTTCCCAACATCCCTCTCCCTCCATCTCCATCTGTCTTCGCCGTCGAAGCTACTTGTTCCTTCTCATCCACAACATCCCCATCCTCTGCCCTTTGCTCCTCAGCGATCGCAAGGATTCTCTCCACAGCTCGCTCCCGCATCTCCTCCCTCACCGCCCAGCTTACTTCACGCACAATGTCGTCCCAAGCTGTGTAAGTCTGCTGCCCTCCTTTCCAGCTTGCGTCTCCGGCGCTCTCTTGATTTGCCGGACAGTCTTCACTGACGCCCTGACTTGACCATGCTGCTCGCTCTCGTCGCATTCTTCGTTCTGCTCACAGTGCCGACATCGGCCTTATCGGCCTCGCCGTCATGGGTCAGAACCTGATCCTCAACATGAACGGTATGTTTCCTGATCCAGCCCCGGCGTCCGCTGCGATGCTGCTTTCGTGAAGAAAAGCACGCAAGCAAGGCGCACTCTTGAGGAAGTTCGGCTAGCAAGTACTGATCTGTCTCGAAATTTCGATCTTTTCCTGTTCCGCACCGATTCTAGACAAGGGCTTCACTGTCTGCGCGTACAACCGTACCACCAGCAAGGTGGACGACTTCCTCGCCAACGAGGCCAAGGGTATGTACCACCGACATCCAGCTTTCTGGGATGCTGAACGGCAATTCGCCGGCTCAAGGAAGCTGCGCGGCTACTCAGCGTCCCAGAACCGTGGATTACGGCACGTTCCGAGCTTCTGGAGATAAAGAGCTGCTTCCTGACACCTTTGTTACCTCCTTCGCTTCTTCCCATCCCATTCTGTGCTGCCCCTGCTCTACGCGGCTCCTCGACGCTTTGCTGGCATGACTCCATCGTAGGCACCAACGTCGTTGGCGCCAAGTCGATCGAGGAGTTTGTTGCCAAGCTCAAGCGCCCCCGTAAGATGATCCTCCTCGTCAAGGCCGGCCCCGCCGTCGACGCCTTCATCGAGCAGCTCGTACCCCACCTTGAGCAGGGCGACATCATCATTGACGGCGGTAACTCGCACTACCCCGACTCGATCCGCCGCGCCAAGGAGCTCGAGGCCAAGGGCCTCCTCTTTGTCGGCTCCGGTGTCTCGGGCGGTGAGGAGGGTGCCCGCCACGGCCCTTCGCTCATGCCCGGTGGTTCGGACGCCGCCTGGCCCCACATCAAGGAGATCTTCCAGAAGACCGCGGCGCAGTCGGACGGCGAGCCCTGCTGTGACTGGGTCGGGCAGACCGGTGCCGGCCACTACGTCAAGATGGTGCACAACGGTATCGAGTACGGTGACATGCAGCTCATCTGCGAGGCCTACGACATCCTCAAGCACGGCCTCGGCCTCAAGGAGTCCGAGATCGGCGACATCTTCACCAAGTGGAACACGGGCGTGCTCGACTCGTTCCTCATCGAGATCACCCGCGACATCCTCAAGTACAACGACGAGGACGGCGTCCCCCTCCTCACCAAGATCCTCGACTCGGCCGGCCAGAAGGGTACCGGCAAGTGGACCGCCATCAACGCGCTCGACCTCGGCCAGCCCGTCACCCTGATCGGCGAGGCCGTCTTTGCCCGCTGCCTCTCGTCGCTCAAGGGCGAGCGCACCCGCGCCTCCAAGATCCTCGGCGGCCCCCAGATCAAGCCCTTCGAGGGCAACAAGGAGCAGTTCATCGCCGACCTCGAGCAGGCGCTCTACGCCTCCAAGATCGTCTCGTACGCCCAGGGCTTCATGCTCATGCGCGAGGCCGCCAAGGAGTACGACTGGAAGCTCAACAACCCCTCGATCGCCCTCATGTGGCGCGGCGGCTGCATCATCCGCTCCGTCTTCCTCAAGGACATCACCGCCGCCTTCCGCAAGAACCCCGAGCTGGAGAACCTCCTCTTTGACGACTTCTTCAACAAGGCCATCCACGATGCCCAGGAGGGCTGGCGCCGCGTCGTCGCCCAGGCCATCCTCTGGGGTCTGCCCACGCCCGCCTTCTCTACCGCGCTCGCCTTCTTCGACGGCTACCGCCGCGAGCAGCTGCCCGCCAACCTGCTCCAGGCGCAGCGTGACTACTTTGGTGCCCACACCTTCCGCGTGCTGCCGCAGTACGCGAGCGCCAAGCTCCCCGAGGGCCAGGACATCCACATCAACTGGACCGGCCGTGGTGGTAACGTCTCGGCCTCGACCTACAGCGCATAAGCGGCCCGAGCACACTGCTTTGCGGCGTGCAGACGTGCGCGTGCTGCGGTGGTCTGGTCCTGACTCCCGCAGCTGGTCCGCTCGTGCATTGCCGCCCGAAGAGAGTTTGCGAAGCTAGTTTCGATCGAGTCCCAAAACGTTTTCTCCATGTACCCCATTTTTTCCTCGAGACCTCGAGCGCTTTGTCAATCCGAATGAATCAGAGCCGAATCCCGTGATGCGAGTGTGGAACACCTTTGAAGACGGGCGATCTCTCTTGAACTCTTGCAGCGTGCTTCTCTCTGATGGTGCTCGGGTTGCTCGAGCTGAAGTTTGTGCTGTCCCGGCTCGAGCCTAACCTGCAGCGCGAGTTTGAGTTTCGCTTTGCGCTAACGGCCAAGCCAAATGGGGTTTTCGCACGATGGTTTGCGGAACTTTCCTGCGGATGCGATGTGCCAGGAGACCAATCATCCTTGACGTCGTGGCTGATCGGAAGGCCGTGGGCAAATTGACTTGGGACTTGGTTAGCGCAGGGATGGCGACATCTTCTCAACAGACCGGCACCTAGAAGGAGAGCAGGATCACTTGCACGGACGACAGAGAGAGACAAGGTGCAGGGATAGACTGCACGGAGGCGGACGGAGGAGGCAAGGGCACGGGCGACGGACGACAGAGACGTTCGACAGGTGCAATGGCGCACCCGATATCTGCATCGGGTGCCCCACCACCTCATGCGCCCCCTGGAGGCGTCGCTACACACACCCGCTCATAGGCACGACGCACGTATCTTCTTCTCGCTCACTTCAGACACTCATATCGGCTTTCGATGACATTCGGTAGATGGAAACTCACTCATACGTTCGTATCTCGACCGATACACACTTGTTGTATCATCTTCTTCTGTCGTATGTCGCCTGGTTCCAGTGTCCTAAATCTGCGGACCTTGTTCCTTCAATTCTGACATGGGCTTCAAGTCGCCACCACGTAAACACCTTTTGCTGATTGAAGTGCGTCGTCACCATGGTCTTGCGATCCGTGACGGCCTCTTAATTGGCCTGCTTCCGGCCTGGGTGTCTCTCCACGATCTTTGTGCCGCTGTCCGTGTCGTCAGCTTTGCGGCATGGTCGTGCCATTTTCTTCGCCGCCCGTCCCCGTGCTCTGGCCTCCGTCGTGAGTCTCGGTCGTCGGTCCCCACACTTCCGCTACGGTGTCCTTGTCTCCTCATTTCTGACCTTCAGCGCGCCCGCACTTTCCTACACACATATACACACACACTCTCTCTCTCT
>AWNI01000004.1:694795-708305 GCA_000517465.1 Moesziomyces aphidis | reverse complement strand
TTTTTTTTTTTTTCTTTTCCTTTTTTCGCTTTCGTATTTTGGATCGGCCCTAAGCGATACAGTGTCTGCTCTGCCGCCACGGCGGTTGTTTTGAAGGCCTTGATCGGCCGTTGCCCTGTGCTCTGTGCTGGAGCCGCTGCCCAGCTGACGCTGCGTTGCATCGGTCCGCCGCAATCGTCGCAGCTGCACTCTTCGACCCAAGTTTGGCCGGCCTGTCTGCCGTCCCGTCGCCCTCGCCCTCGCTCTCAAGCCAGTTGCCGTCCTGGCTTGCCCGCCCGCCCGCCGCCCCTCTCGCCGTGCGCCCAAACCATCGCCCGCAGCCTGCGAGCTCGCTGCTCGGCCGCCCCCATGCCCCCCCTCCCTCAACCGCTCCTCATAAACACGGACGGCCCTCGCCATCCCTCAGCCTTCGGGATCGTCTAGGTGCAACGTTTTTTCCCCTCGCCATCTTGTCTCCTCTTCACCACCATCCTCAAGATCCCCTCCCCTTCCCCTTCACCCCACCTTTGCGAGCGACGACCTCCGTCTGTCGAACTGCGCATCACTCACCGCCTCGGTCACTGAGTCAGTGCGTCCGGTAGAGTGCCACTCGCATCGTCCCCGTTTGCGCAAGCCTAAGCACGAGCTTTAACGTAAGTGTTTCGTCCAATTCCTTGCACCCTCTCCATCTCTGCGACATGGCAGCGCCCGGCATCTGTGTGTCCCTCAGCGCGCAGTAGCAATCTGTCAACGACAGCAGAAGTTGGGCAGTGCTTTGCAGCCTGCTTCGAGCCTCTGCGATTGTCCAGCGGCTGCGAGCGATTGCACAGCGACCGCGTGTCCGATCGTAGCGCCACAGACGCTCCACGGCGTGCCCACAGTGCATCGGATCGTCGTTGCAGCAACGAGAGTCTCCGCGTTCCGCCCATGACAACAATGACTGACGAAGCATCTCTGTCTCCTGCCTTTTCCTTTTTCCTTACTTCAACCCCTTTCCTACATTTCAAACATGGTTCTTTCCTCCCAATCCCTGTATCCTTTTTTTTGTTTCTTTCTCGCGGTTCCACCGCTTTCTGCTGTCTCATCTCCCTTCTTCCCCCCCTCCAGCGTCTCACGAGCGCAAAAGCAGCTTTCATCCGCAACCATGTCGGACTCTTCCGCTACCCAGGAGGGTAGGAACGAGAAATCCCTCGGCGGCGTCTCGGAGGAGTACTCCCAGCTCATCGAGTTCATCCGCGCCCAAAAGTCGACCTCGGGCGACGAGGAGGGCGAGGATGAGACCCGCGTCGTCAAGAAGCGCGAGTTCCCCGCCTTCTGGAAGACCAAGGAGGTCCGCGTGAACAAGCACGGCGAGGTCGAGGAGGTCGCACAGAAGGTGCCCGCCTCGTGGCTCGAGACCGACATGCTCAAAGGTATCAGCGAGGCCGACGTCCAGAAGCGTCGCGCTCTCTTCGGCTACAATGAGCTTGAGTCTCCCAAGGAGAACCTCCTGCTCAAGTTTATCGGTTTCTTCCGCGGCCCCGTCCTGTACGTCATGGAGCTCGCCGTCATCCTCGCCGCCGGTCTCCGTGACTGGATCGACTTTGGTGTCATCATCGCCATCCTGCTCCTCAACGCCTTCGTGGGTTGGTACCAGGAGAAGCAGGCCGGTGACATTGTCGCCCAGCTCAAGGCCGGTATCGCCCTTCGCTCCACCGTCGTCCGTGACGGCCACGAGGTCGAGATCGAGGCGCGTGACCTGGTTCCCGGTGACATTGTCGTCATCGAGGACGGCAAGACCGTCCCCTGTGACGGTCGCGTTCTGGCTGCCTACGAGGACAAGGACGGCTCCCAGGCCGCTGCCATCCTCGAGAAGGCTCGTGCTTCCCGCCGCGCCGACGACGATGACGACGACGAGGGTGTCGACAAGGGTCCCGCCATCATCGCCTGTGACCAGTCGGCCATCACCGGAGAGTCGCTCGCCGTTGACAAGCACATCGGCGACACCGTCTTCTACACCACTGGTTGCAAGCGTGGAAAGGCCTACGTTCTCTGCACCGACATTGCCAAGCAGACCTTCGTCGGTCGCACCGCCGCGCTCGTGCTCGGCGGCGAGACCGAGGGCCACTTCCAGAAGGTCATGGGCTCCATTGGTTCCGCTCTGCTCTTCCTCGTCATCGTCTTCACTCTCATCTTCTGGATCGGCGGCTTCTTCCGCAACACCGGCATCGCCACCCCCACCGAGAACAACCTGCTCATCTACACCCTGATCTTCCTCATCGTCGGTGTGCCCGTCGGTCTGCCCTGTGTTACCACCACCACCATGGCCGTCGGCGCCGCCTACCTCGCCAAGCGCCAGGCCATCGTTCAGAAGCTCACCGCCATCGAGTCGCTTGCTGGTGTCGACGTCCTCTGCTCCGACAAGACCGGTACCCTCACTGCCAACAAGCTCTCCATCCACGAGCCCTTCACCTCGGAGGGTGTTGACGTCAACTACATGATGGCCGTTGCCGCGCTCGCCTCGTCGCACAACGTCAAGTCGCTCGACCCCATCGACAAGGTCACCATCTCGACCCTCAAGGACTACCCCGCTGCTCAGGACGAGCTCGCCTCGGGCTGGATCACCCACAAGTTCACCCCCTTCGACCCCGTCTCCAAGCGTATCACCGCCGAGGTCGAGAAGGACGGCAAGCAGTACATCGCCGCCAAGGGTGCCCCCAACGCCATCCTCAAGCTCTGCGCTCCCGATGCCGAGACCGCCGCCCAGTACCGCAAGGTGGCTGGTGACTTTGCCTCGCGTGGTTTCCGTTCGCTCGGTGTTGCCATGAACACCGACGGCCAGTGGAAGCTCCTCGGTCTCCTGCCCATGTTCGACCCTCCCCGTTCCGACACTGCTGCCACCATCGCCGAGGCCCAGTCGCTCGGCATCGCCGTCAAGATGCTTACCGGTGACGCCGTCGCCATCGCCAAGGAGACGTGCAAGATGCTGGCCCTCGGCACCAAGGTTTACGACTCGCACCGCCTCATCGGCTCCGGCGGCATGGCTGGCTCGGCCATCCACGACTTTGTCGAGGCTGCCGACGGTTTCGCCGAGGTGTTCCCCGAGCACAAGTACCAGGTCGTCGAGATGCTCCAGCACCGTGGACACCTGACTGCCATGACCGGTGACGGTGTCAACGACGCCCCCTCGCTCAAGAAGGCCGACTGTGGTATTGCCGTCGAGGGTGCCTCGGACGCTGCCCGATCGGCTGCCGATGTCGTCTTCCTCGACGAGGGTCTGTCGACCATTATCACCTCGATCAAGGTCGCCCGTCAGATTTTCCACCGCATGAAGGCCTACATCCAGTACCGTATTTCGCTCTGTCTCCACCTCGAGATCTACCTGGTGCTCACGATCCTCATCCTCGACGAGGTCATCCGCTCCAACCTGATCGTCTTCATCGCCCTCTTCGCCGACGTTGCCACCATTGCCATCGCCTACGACAACGCTCCCCACGCCAAGCAGCCCGTCGAGTGGCAGCTGCCCAAGATCTGGATCATCTCGGTCATCCTCGGTTTCCTGCTCGCCGCCGGTACCTGGATCATCCGCGGCACGCTCTTCCTCAACAACGGCGGTGTCATCCAGAACTTCGGTAACACGCAGGAGATCCTCTTCCTCGAGGTGTCGCTCACCGAGAACTGGCTCATCTTCATCACGCGTCTTGGCGGTGGCGAGTCGGACATCACGCTCCCTTCGTGGCAGCTCGTTGGCGCCGTGCTGGGTGTCGATGTGATCGCTACTCTCTTCTGTCTCTTCGGCTGGCTCTCGGGTGCTCCCCACCGCAACCCCGTCACCGCTCCTCACGGTGGCTGGACCGACATTGTCACTGTTGTGCGCATCTACGCCTACTCGATCGGTGTCACTGCCATCGTCGGTGCCGTCTACTACGTGCTCAACAGGTGGGAGTGGCTCAACAACCTCGGCCGCCGCACGCGCTCGCAGAAGAACCCGGTTCTCGAGGACTTCTTCGTCAACCTGCAGCGCCTCACGATTGTGCACGAGAAGAACGCCGATGGCGAGGAGCTCTGGGCCTTCCACCCCCGCACCGAGATCGAGGACGAGTAAGCGGGACGCGCTTCATCGCTCTGTCTGTCTTTCTCTGCCGCATCTGGCCTGTCGCCTCCTGCTCGTTGCCCGGCCTCAGATGGCGCGCCTTGCTGCCGTTCGAGCGTCGGGTTGGGACAGGAGCGCGCGAGTCTCTGCTGCGCTTTTACCCCGGGCCACCCGACGCCCTTTGCTCTCGAGCCACAAAGTTCCGTCTTCCAACTAGAAACACACTCTCTTCAATGACTCCGTAGTCTGCGCGAGGCCAAGGGTGCCGTGGAATGGCGAGGCCCGACCGGGAACGGTGGGGTCGAGCAAACTGCAGCGTCTTGCCCCTTTGCCTCGACGTAAAACCACATCTTCGACTTCGCGCCCTTACACTTTTAAGATTACCTATTCGGCACGTTCTGCAACCATATCAGCTTCGTTGACTCTCATATTGTGCGACGAGTATTTGTGCGTGCGGGAGATGGTTGGAGAGCTGGAGATGGAGCTGAGAGGGGGATCTGAGACGAAGGGCTGCGAGCGACGAGTCTACTGCAGCATGTGCGAGTCGGGGTTGCGCGTCGGAGGCTGAGACCTTCAATGGACGATGAGGCTTGTGCTTGGCCACTCAGGAACGGCCTTCTAGTCTTTGTAACTCATAATGCCGTGAATGATGCACTGGACGAAGATACAGATTGTGCGCATTTGCGTGGCTCAGTGGGCCTCAATCAAACTACACGCCGGCTATCTCAGGGCGACGATGCGACAGGGAAACGCGAGCATGTGAAGATTGTCACCCGCCGACACCGGCTGCTCGGGCACCATCCTCTCGGCTGGTTGTTCAGTTCCTTCATGACAAGATGAATGCATATAAACAATTAGGAGCAGAAGCGGTACGTGCTCGACTGGCAGACCTTGGCAGGTACCGAAGCCGAACTACGATGTGATTCCTCCTGATTCCTGTGCGTGCCTGGCGGCCGGCAGCAAGCTCGATCGTGATTGTTCGAGAGCAAACACTGCGACCATCGTGATGTCGCTGCGCATACAGCTACTGTAAGAGAGTGACACTGCTCGAAAATTTTCGCCGGCAGAGGGGGAAGGGGCCTCCCCGTGTTTGACACGGTGCGTGGGTGCGGCGTGCAAAATTAGACAGGCGCAGCTGCCCATCAACGCTCGGCAAAGCGTGGCCACGAGAGATTTCACGCCCTGCAGCAGACCCACCACGGCCGCCGTCAAAGGGCCCAAAATGAGGTAAAAGAAAAAAAAATGAGTCGCAGCGGAGCCGCAGAATCGAATGACATGAAGCAGAAAAGAGCGGAAAGCAGCCAAAAAGACGGCCAAGCCTGACAGGATTCGCTAATCCGCACCGCAGCGCAGCTGAGCGCAAGGCTGGTGGTGTGGGTGGGAAGCTGATGTGCTGCCCACAGGAAACCCACTTTAATTTCCGCCTTTTTTCCACGAGCCCAGGCGAGTTTCGCTCGACTGTCGCGGGCCATTTTGCGCAGCCCGACAGACCGACAGGCACACACGCACACGCACACGCATCCGCTAGCCCAATTTGCTGCATCCGCCCGCGCCGCCCAGCCCAGCCCAGCAACCGGGGAGAAAGATTCTCGCCGTAACAGGCGGGCGGAAGCGCAGCGCTCTGGGGCCTTCACAAAAAAAAAGACAGTGACCCGCACTAATTGGGCGGCGTCGGATAGTGCTGCTTGCTGCCGTGGACAGGCTGGAGTCGAGCCCTCAGGCCTCCATGCGCGGATGCCCTGGCCTGTCACATCGCCTCGTCCTCGCTGCCGAGCTCCTTCCGCACCTGCCAGCACCCTCCAACCTCACACCCCACCTACCGGGCTCAGCCATCACCTCGCCGACTCTCGACAGCCATCGCCTGTTGATTCCTGCCACCGAGATCCAGGCGACTGCGCATTCACACGACACCACACGCCTTGGCTCCTTCCGACATTGATTGCATCGGTCTTCCCGCTCTTTGTTTCCGTCGCTCCCACTCCCGCATCGGCTTTGCCGCATCATACCTTGCCGCTGCCCTCCGATCGTAGCAGCGTGAGAGACTTGGCGTTACGATTGTTGTCCGCAGAGCTTCAGAGCTTCACGCCGCATCCGCTCCACACGCCAACTCTAATTGGTGCGGATGAGCCGCTTCTGATCGATCGATCGAGCGAGCGGGCGGCCTCAATTCGATTCTTTGCCTCATCACGGTCTTGTCGTCGCCATCCCTTGCGATTCATCCAGCAAACCTCCTGCTCGCATCACATCCTTGCTGCCCCTTCCTCCGCACTGGCTCGGCCACATCGGCACCAGCGCCTCTGTCCCGCCTTGCTCTGCCACCGACATCCGCATACAACCTCACATCATGACGACGACAAAGCAAGGCAGCGCCCAGAACGGTGCTCCATCCTCCTCCTCATCCACCGACAGCGTGCCCCAGCGCATCATCGTCAAGTCGGTCAACGGCCACGAGCCCATCAAGCTCGAGCCAACATCCTCTACCAGCGCATCCGCATCTCGCTCCGCATCCGCATCCGCACACCTCGCCACCCCACTCTCTTCGCCCACAAAGTCCAACGGCACCTCCAGTCCATCCAAGTCTCCCACCAAGGCCCGCCGGAGCCAGCCCATCATCGTCTCCTCGCGCGAGTTCGGTCCCAGCGCCGGCGGCGACAGCGACGACGACTCCAAAGACGGCGACTCCGAGCTCACAAAAGGACCTTCGGTCAAGAGACTCAGTCGCAAGAGCAAGTCCGATGCCATGTCGGCCATCGCCGGCAAGGAGCTCGACGACCCTGGATCCGCACCCACTGCCCAACATGCTCCCGTCGCTCCGTCTGGCAATCCGGCGCTGCATCCAGCAAGAAAGCTTCTGCAACACCAAAGCTTCCCGCCCCTGGTCTTTGACACAAATCCAGCTCCACCCACACCATCCGGCTCGGTTCTGGATCCTCAGAGGGTCGCCATCCCGACTAGCATCGCCACACCACGCAGGCCTCCGCCCAGGCTGCGTCCGCGTCTCTTTGAGCTCGAAGAGGCCCCCGTCTTCTATCCCACGCCCGAGGAGTTTGTCGATCCCATGAAGTACATTGCTTGGGTCGCCTCGCCGCAGGGCGGCAACGCAAAGACCTACGGCATCGCCAAGATCGTGCCTCCCGAAGGCTGGAATCCCGAGTGCGTGCTCGACGAGCAGTCCTTCCGCTTTCGCACCCGCGTCCAGCGTCTCAACTCCCTCAGCGCCGATGCGCGCGCCTCGCAAAACTACCAGGAGCAGCTGCAAAAGTTCCACGCACAGCAGGGTCGCAAACGCGTCTCGGTCCCCGTCATCGATGGCCGATCCGTCGACCTGTACCAACTCAAGCTCATCGTCTCGGGCCTCGGCGGCTACGATGCCGTCTGCCGCGCTCGAAAGTGGTCGGACGCCACCAAGCAGATCGGCTACAATGACAAGGACTGCGCACAGCTCTCCACCCAGGTCAAGGCCGCATACACGCGCATCATCCTCCCCTTTGAAGAGTTCATGACCAAGGCAAAGGAGCAGACCCGCGCCGGCGCAGCTTCAATCAGTCCCAACCTCGCACAGAGTGCTACCATGGGCAGTGTACCCTCTGGCGACACCAACGACGCCAGTCTCCACAACGTATCCATGTCGCCCAGCGTCGAGGCGGCCGATCGCAACGTCCAATCACACACGCCCGAGCCGCTCGGCGCAGCTGGAGCCGCTGACTTGCTTGCTTCCGCCACATCCGCAGTCGATTCGGCCACCCAGAGCCCGTCGACCGTCGCAAGCACCCGACGCAGTGCTCGCAAACGCTCCGAGGCGACCAGCACTCCCGCCTCCGGCTCCCGCAATCCTCTGCAGTTGGCATCCAGCCCGGCCACGCCGCTTGCATCTCGACGCAGGAAGGGAGTCAGCCCGCTGGTCGACACGGACCCGCACGCGCGCGCGGCAACGGGTAACCTCGGAGCCGAAGAGCAGATGTGCGAGATCTGCCTCCGAGGCGAGGATGGTCCCAACATGCTGCTGTGCGACGAGTGCAACCGCGGCTACCACATGTACTGCCTGCAGCCTCCGCTCACCTCCATCCCCAAGTCGCAGTGGTTCTGCCCGCCGTGCCTCGTCGGCACCGGCCACGACTTTGGCTTCGACGACGGAGAGACCCACAGCCTCTACACCTTCTGGCAGCGGGCCGAGGCGTTCAAGCGCGAGTGGTGGTCCAAACGCCCCGATCGCGTGTGGACGCCGGACGAAGCCGATGCTCCGGAAGCCAACGTCGAGAGGCGCACCAACGGCCTGGCACGCCGCATCCACGGCACCGACCTCACCGTATCCGAGGACGACGTCGAGCGCGAGTTCTGGCGGCTCGTCCACAGTCAGAGCGAAGAGGTCGAGGTCGAGTACGGCGCCGACGTCCACTCGACCACGCACGGAAGTGCCTTGCCCACGCAGGAGACGCATCCGCTCAGCCCGTACTCGCGCGACAAGTGGAACCTCAACAACCTGCCCATCCTCCCGGGCTCGTTGCTCCAGTACATCAAGTCCGACATCTCGGGCATGACCGTGCCTTGGATCTACGTCGGCATGATCTTCTCCACCTTCTGCTGGCACAACGAGGATCACTACACCTACTCGATCAACTACCAGCACTGGGGCGAGACAAAGACTTGGTACGGTGTGCCGGGCGAAGACGCCGACAAGCTCGAGAATGCGATGCGCAAGGCCGCTCCCGATCTCTTCGAGACCTTACCCGACCTGCTCTTCCACCTCACCACCATGATGAGTCCCGAAAAGCTCAAGAAGGAGGGCGTGCGCGTCTACGCGTGCGACCAGCGCGCCAACGAGTTTGTCGTCACCTTCCCCAAGGCCTACCACAGCGGCTTCAACCACGGCATCAACCTCAACGAGGCCGTCAACTTTGCGCTTCCCGATTGGATCTTCGACGATCTCGAATCCGTTCGAAGGTACCAGCACTTCGGCAAGCCCGCCGTCTTCTCTCACGATCAGCTGCTCATCACCGTGTCGCAGCAGAGTCAGAGCATCGAGACCTCCGTGTGGCTCGAAGCGCCCATGCAGGAGATGGTCGATCGCGAGATCGCCAAGCGCAATGCACTGCGGGAGATCATCCCCGATCTCAAGGAAGAGGTCTACGACGAGGACGTGCCCGAGAGCCAGTACATTTGTGCCCACTGCACCCTCTTCTGCTACCTCGGCCAACTCACAAGCCCCAAGGCAGACGGCGTCGCATGCCTCGACCACGGTTTCGAGGTGTGCAATGCCGACGCTCCGGTCAAGTGGACTCTGAGGCTGCGATTCTCCGACGACCAACTGCGCTCGATCCTCGCCAAAGTGTCCGAGCGCGCTGCCATTCCTCGCAACTGGATTCAGCGGCTCAAGAAGACCCTGTCTCTCGGCCCGAACCCGCCGCTGAGGACACTCAGAACGCTGCTGCACGAGGGCGAGAAGATCGCCTTCTCCCTCGAGCCTCTCGAGGACCTCAAGGCCTTCGTGACGTGCGCCAACTCATGGATGGATCGAGCTAATGTCTTCCTGGTCCGAAAGCTGCACAAGAGGAGGGGAGAGCCGACGCAAGCGCCAGCTGTACGAGGCAGACGTTCCAAAGGCGGGGCCTCTGGCGATGACAGCGCTCGACGGGTCAGCATCGATGCCTCCGCCGAAGACCCTGACTCGGTCGCCGACCGAAGCCCAGAAGCGCTCTACGCGCTGCTCAACGAGCTGGACAGCCTTCACTTTGATGCGCCCGAGATCGCCTCTCTCCGCGCTCTTGTTCAGGAGCTTGAGGAGTTCGTTGGGCGCAGCAACGAGATCTTACGTCAGCGCAAAGAGTCCGAGCCCAATCTCAAGGACTGCGAGAGCGTCCTTACCCTCGGCAGCTCTCTCAACGTCGATGCGCCCCAGATCAAGGAGCTTTCGGACTACGTCGAGCGGCGCAAGTGGGTCCAAGAGGTGTCCGAGTCGCGCGATGCCTACCTTTACTACCACGAGGTGGAAGGTCTGCTGGAACGCGCCGAAAGCTGCGGTCTCACGGACCATGAGCTGCGCAAGGAGCTCGAGCAACGACGCGAGGCTGGAGCTCGCTGGACTGGGCGTGCCCGCGAAGCTCTCGAGGGCGATGCGGCGCTCACGATCGGAGTGCTGGAAGAGCTGTCAGAGGCGTCGGCCGAAATCCCGGTCGTGCTCGAGGTCGCACAGGATGTCAGCAATGCTCTGACCAAGGCCAAGGAGCTGCAAAAGACCATGCAGACGCTCCACAAGAGCCTGCAAGCCGGCGCACCAACTCCCGCCGCCGTGGATGCAGACGGCGACCTCTCCATGGTCTCGATCTCGGAGAACAGCGATGCGGCCAACCGACTCGCCCTGCTTCCCGATGCTCGTCGCGCCGTCCGGGCGGTGAGGTCGAACAAACTCGAGCTCGAGCACGCACAAGAGATCGAAGAGGCCATCCAGATCCACGATTCATGGAGAGTCGCATTCAACCAGATCATGCAGTCAGTGGCCGCCAGCAACCGCCGCTTCACGGATGCCGACAGAGACGCCGAACTCGACAAGATGGTGGAGCGCGTCGAGAACACCACCGATCCGTCCGACGACCAGCCGCGGGCCGAATCGCGAACTTGCGTCTGCAGAAGCTCGGCGCCGATTGCCGTACCCTCGTCGTCGGCTGCAGAATGCTCCCGCTGTCACGTGCGCTACCACCTGTCGTGCATCAAGGTCCGCGCGTCTGAAGTGTCGCGAGCCGACGGCGGCTGGACTTGCCCGTTCTGTCCTTGGACGGGCAATGCTGCGTTCCTGAAAGCCCGCAGGGCGGTCAGCGTCACTGAGCTGTCCAAGCTCGTCTACGATCAAGACCATCGCCGCGACCAATTCCGATTCCTGCCGCTCGAGTGGGACGCGATCGAAGAAGTCGTGGCCAAGGCCAAGCGCTTTGAGTTCGCCGCGAAGCGGATGATCAAGACGCTTTCGCTCATGCGCAGGGATCAGAAACAGGCGATTCTTGCGCATTGGCTACGCCGATCCATCGGCTGTCCTGTGGATGTGCTTGGCCCCGAAAAGATCAACATGCTCGATCTCATCAGCGAGACGCTGCTCGCCCTCGGCCCCGATCCCGCAGACGAGAGGCCTGCACCATCGGCACCCGTACGTCCCAAGCTGGAGACGCCAACGCGCTCAGAAGATCGCAACGAGCCCGCGGCTCAGCACGGCTCATCATCGCGTCCTGGTGGCCGTGGGGTGACCGACTCGGCGTCGCCCGCGGTGCGCGAGGACCGCAAGCGCAAGGCGAAGCGAGGCAAGCGCGCCAAGCTCGTCTTCCGTGAGGAGATCGGATTAGGTGCGTACCGCGACCGCCAGCCGATCTACTGCCTGTGCCACGAGCCAGAGAGCGGCCGCATGATCGCATGTGACAAATGCATGCTCTGGTTCCACACGCAATGTGTCCGACTCGACGATCCGCCCAATCTGGGCGACGAGCCCTGGATCTGCCCCATGTGCTGCATCAAGGCGGAGCGCAAGTATCCGCAGGCCGAGGTGCGCGTCAAGGAGATGGGTGTCACAGATCCTGATCTCTGGCTCGACATTCGCGCCACGCTGCGCTCGCTCGAGAAGCCGGTCAGCAAGCTCCAGTCGTGGAGCAGCCGCGAGGACAAGCGCATCGTCTTGCACCTGGAAAAGTTCACCCCCGCCATCCATGCCGAGGAGGTGCATTCGCAAGGGACCAAGCGCGCGCGGCTCGAGTCGGACACGCCGAGCAAGGCGCGTCCCTCGGTCGGCCGGTCGGACTCGATCTCGACGCCAGCAAAGGACAGCGGGTCGCTCCCGTACGCACCCGCGCCGGTGCCGAGCGAAGCGGCCCGTGGAATCGCCCCAGTACCGGTGCCGGCGGCAGCGAGTCAGGCGCAGCTTCCGCCGGCGGACGGGCCCGTGCCAAAGGTGGTCGGCGGCGACGAGTCGCTCGGCCCCGTCTCGCCGCTGCAGACCGAGCCCAAGGCTGTTCCGTCGCCGGCTCCTGGCGGCTTCGACTGGGCTCAGTCGGCCCGCCGACGCCATGCAGAGGGGATGGACAATCTGTACCGCCGCGGAATCACGGATGCGATGCTCATGCGCTTCTACGTTGGCTGGAACGGACGCGTGCTCGTGCATCCCATGCTCGATGCGACGGGCGCCGTGGTCGAAGTGCAGCTCGGCGAGGCCATTCGACTGCACGCCGATGACCCCGAGGGTGTGCGTGTGATCCGGGCCGCCATCGAGAGGCACAATGCGCGCATGGAGCGCAGCGCCGCGGCTGCACCTGGAGTCATGCGTGCGTACGGTCCGACGGATGACCACGCGGCGCCACGAACGCCGTACGCGCGCGAGGAGATGCTTCCGCCGCCGCAGCGCCACGAGCAGCCCATGCTGCCGTCCCACAGTCGGTACAGCGGCGGCTCGCCCGGCTCGGTGCCGTCGCATGTCGCAGGTGATCGCGACGGGCGCTACATCGAGCCCGAGCTGCGCGCGATGCGGTCGCCTGCGGCTGGCGTGGCAGCGGCCTCGCCTGCGATGCGCTCGAATGTGACGCACGAGCCCGCGCACTCGTATGTGCGCGGCTCTGCTACGCCGCTCGTCGGTAGCAATGGCGTCGCATCGGTGTCGAGCTCCTATGCCAGCGGGCCGCGCCATGCCTCGCACAGTGCGTACTCGTCCGAGCGCGACTACCGCGCGCCGTACCCGGCTCCGTCGCATGCGGAACCAGAGGGAGCCAGGACGCCCGCACTTATGCCGACGTATGCGACCGTCAAGCCCGAGCAGCTCACGCCCGGCGTCGGCTACGGCGCACTCGACCCGGCCATGATGGCTGACGACGCAAGCCGCGCTGAGGCAGGCAGTGAAGGCGCACCAGCTAAGAGAGCCTCGCCAGCGCAAACGCCGCCAGTGGCGCAAGCACGCGCTGTGCCCGCTGCGGACGAGCAAGCGGCCCAGGACGGCAAGATGGCAGAGCCGGGTGCGGCGGATAAGCATCAAGGGCCCGTGCCTGCCGAGCCCAAGAAGGAGAATGGCGCCGCCGAGGACCTCGAGACGGTGCGCGAGCAGGCGAGGAACATGGCTAGGCGCATGCGGCCCGATGCGTCGGACGCCGAGATTGAGCGTCTGGTGCAGAACTTTATCGGCGGCACCGACGGAGCCAGTGCGTAAGACGGCCTCTCATTCACCAATCGTCACCAATCCTGGTATTCATGGTTCAGACTTTTTGTTTCTCACACGCAATGGGAGATGTGTAAGAATCACGAACGGGCTGTGCTTCTCCCTAAAGCGCATGATTGTCATCTCAGCCGTCCAGCCTGCGCCGATGGCTTGAGTAAAACACCTGGAGGCACCCAGATGCACTTGCACCTTATATGAGCACACGAGGGTCATCTGACCATACAATATGAGTCATTGGCACACGCTTTAGTGATGCATCGATCGGGGGTGAGAGGGGGGGG
>AWNI01000004.1:678528-694695 GCA_000517465.1 Moesziomyces aphidis | reverse complement strand
GGGGGGGGGCGGACGCGGGGATGCGGGAAGGGAAGAGTGTATTGGGGCGGCATCCTGGCGAAGAACTCTGTTCACCGTCTACGCTCGGGAGGGATACACCACCGACATTGGTGACGAGGCAGACATGGAGAGAGTGCGCAGAATCTGATTAGCCGCCGACGGGCTCCAGTCGCATGTCAACCTCGAGCGGCCGCTTAATCGAAGGTAGTCTTCCAGGATCGGCCGAGCTACGCAAGCGGAACAAGGCAAAGCGAGCCAAGCAGCGGCGTAGCCTCGACAGGCAGTGTAGATTCGTCCCCGCCAAGATCCAGAGGCTGGTCCACGAACTTGACTGACCCCATCTTTAAGACAGCATGCGAATTCGCAAAATATCGCCCGTCTGCAGTACGGTGATGGATTTTCTCAAACCCGTCGAAAACACAAGTGCGTTGAAAATACACTATCTACGTTGATAAATCAGAGCGAGACAAGGGGGGAAAGGACAGGAGGAGATTTAGAGATGGACTTTTCCGTCCTCGATGCTCTTGTAGTGTTCGGGGAGGAAGGGTTGGTATGCGTCTGCGTTGGGGGGCAGCCAGTAGAGCTTGTCTTCGCCACAGAGGTTGTGTTGGATGCCCTGGTTTCGGAGCTGAACTTTTTGCTGCTTGACGGTTCCGGTTTGTTCCATGTTGGGGACGATGCGGATGAAGAGGGGGACGGCGTATTTGGGGAGCGACTTGCGCACGGTAGCGGCGAGGAGCTTGAAGTCGAGATCCTGGGCGTATTCTGCGGGGATGGCAGCGCAGCCTGCACGGCCGTCGTGTTTGGGGACGAGGACACCGTAGACGTTGGCTTCGCCCACGACTTCGCCGAGTGCGTTGGCGACTTCGGTGGTGGAGACGTTTTCGCTCCTCCATCGGAAGGTATCGCCCATACGGTCACCAAAGTAGAAGAAGCCATCTGCATCCTTGGTCATGAGATCGCCACTGCGGAACCAGGCGTCGCCCTTGGCAAGCGCATCCTTGAGCAGCTTCTTGTTGGTGGCTTCCGGGTTGTCGGCGTAGCCCTGGAACTTGGAGATGGAGGTGTTGCCGATGCGCATGACAAACTCGCCCGCCTCGCCATGAGCACACTCTACGCACAGGCCCGTTTTGGGGTCGCGGTAGATGTCCTCGGTGATCGGGTCGACACGGATGATCTTGAAGTCCGGACGCAGCTTTCTGGCGAGTGTACCCAGACGGCCGACGGCACCGGCACCAAAAGGACCGGTGTTGTAGTTGATGAGCGCACCGTTACCTTCGGACGAGGCAAAGAATTCCGAGATGGTGCGGACGCCGTAGCGGTCCCTGAACTTGTTCCAGACGTCGGGGCGCATTCCGTTGCCGTAGGCCATGCGAACTTTGTGCTGCTTGTCGAGGGGGGAGGGCGGCACGGCGAGGAGGTAGCGTGCAATCTCGCCAATGTACTGGACGACGGTGGCGTCGTACTTGCGCACCTCGTCCCAGTACTTGCGTGCGGAGAACTTGCGACCGATGATGACGGTGCTTCCGGAGCAGAGGGAGGCGCAGATGCAGAGGAAGAGCGCCGACGAGTGGTAGAGGGGCATGGGCGTGTAGATGCGATCCTTGGGGCCGAACGAGTTGAAGGTGGGCCAGACGCTGACGGCGGTGCCCATCCTTCCGTGCGAGCAGAGTGCAGCCTTGGGCAGGCCGGTGGTGCCACTGGTGTAGATCAGTGCGGCGGTGGTCGCCTCCTGCACATCCTTCCTGTACTTGTCCGGAATCCTCTTGGGCGAGTACTTCTCGAGCTCGGCGGGACCAAAGGCGATGACCTTCTGCAGCGGCTTGGCTACCTGTGCAGGTGGCTTTTCGGCATCACCGTCGAGAGGCGTGAGGCCGTCGTCGTACCTGAGAAAGTTCTCGATGGGCGACTTGGCGAGCAGCTCGTCCTGAACGTCGGCAATGGGACCCTCGAGGTATGGCTCGTAGACGAGCAGCTTTGCGCGCGCGACCGAGACGCAGTGGACGAGACCCTTTCCGGTGAGCGAGTTGTTGATAAAGGCGGGCACGACGTTGATGCACATGCAAGCAAAGAACCACTCGAGGATGGCGACCGAGTTGCCCATGAAGATGGCCACGCGGTCGCCCGCCTTGAAGCCGCGCGAGAGGAGGTAGTTGGCGAGGCGGTGGACGTCCTTGGCGACCTGGCCCCAGGTGAAGTTTTTGCCGAGATAGACGTAGGCGATGGCGTCGGGACGCTTCTGGGCCTGGTTGTCAAAGTACTCGTAGAGCGAGAGTTTGTTGCGCCAGGTGCGATACTTGTGCCTCCATTCGCCGACGGATGCGCCGCGACCGAGCATGAGGTCGTTGGCGAGGCCGTGCTTGGCATCGAGGTATGCGATGGCGGCGAACGAGGCCGCTGCTTTGGCGATGGCAGCCATGATGTGTGTGGAGCCGGAAGGAGGTGCGGATGGGTGGAGGAGGGTGATCAGCTATCCAGACGGAAGGAAGAAGGGAGGAGGAGGATGTCCGCGAAGGATGTGCGAGGTGCGACACGGCCCCGAGTGACGTGGGCAAAGTGCGGACGCGGACGGTGCTCTCGAACGGCATACAGAGTATGGAGTGCGGATCGAGTGCGGAGTGCGTCGTGCCAAGGTGGGCATGGAGCTGTCCCGCAGTTGGCCGGCCCAAGCGAGCGCCTATGGATTGGAAAAGAGGCGTTTGAAAGCGACTTTGCTGCCCCGCGTTTGGCAGGCAGGCAGGCGGTGAGCGAGCGTGTGCTTCTCGACAGTCGCCGTTGGCCGTCGCAAAGTGGAGGCGATTTTTCCGAGCTGCGATGCCTCGTCGTGGATTTTTGGCAGAGGTTGAAAGCCTTCGACCGTCGACCGCCGAGTCTCTGCTCTGCCTAGATGCATGTCTCGTCGATCCAAAAATCCCACTCCAGTCGGCCACTTTTCACGCACACTTGCCGAGTGCATCTTGTGGGGTCAGGGCGGTGGATCCCTGCGCTGGGCCGCTGCGCTTCGCCAAAAGGTCGCCACCACCAAGCTACTGTATCGGCAGCTATCTCCTGTATCTCCCTCGCGCCGCATCCTACATCTCGCTCGCCTGCAGCATCTGCTCCGGCTGCTCCCGCTCCAAGACAGCTTGGATCGACAGAGCGGCGCCCCGCTTTCTTCCAGGCGCACCGCACAGCTGCGCACTCGCCAACTCGCAACTTGCAACCCACCGTCGAAGCATGGCGCTCAACTGGGTGACGCTCGGCCAGGACGGCCGCTCGCCGCTGCCGCTTCCGGACGAGACGGTGCTGTGTCGTGTGCCCAAATCATCCATACAGTGAGTCGTCCAGCCATAAATCAGCGTACTCATGCTGTGCAGAGAGGGTGTGTGTGTTGACCATCGAGTGCTTGTCCGGACAGGCTCGAATATGCATCGCGCGGCATCACGTACAAGGCCGAAGGAAGTGCCTTGATCTCGTCGCATCGCGTACGTCTCTCTCTTCCCGTTCTCGTCTCCGTATGGCAGAGCATTTGACCTTTACATCCACCCTTCGCCCCCGCTTGTGCAGTTCGTCTTTGTCCGTGATTCGCGGGGCGCCGCTTCCGAATCCGAGCTCAAGTCGCTCTCGGTACCCATCGACCATCTGGCAGCATCAAAGTATACCATCCCCATCTTCAGCGCGCCGTACCTGCAGGCCGATGTGTACTCGGTCGCCCAGGGCGGACTGCCCGAGCGTCGACCGGGTGAAGAAGCTCATCCGGTCGGCAAGCTCAAGCTTTGGTTCGTCGAGGCCGGCGGCGTCGCTTTCCGAGACGCCATCGAAAAGGCACGTCACATGTGGCAGCAAAACAGACAGCAACAGCTCGACCAGGATGCTCTTCGTATGTGTTCAATGGTGCACGCTTTGGCAATGTGGGCAAGCAGGCTGACCCGTTCCGCTCTTCTTTCTACCCATCAAAGCTGCCTACGAGCCACCGGCAAGCTGAGCATTCAGAAGCAATCGGAATGCCACTTGGAGCAAAGAGTCGTCCGGAAGAGCCACTGAGGCGCGGCTGAGCATGCGTGAGGGAAGTGGAGAAGCCCGATCGGGTCGGGTCAAGGATCGCCGATTCGAGCTCGGAGTTATTCTCGGCGCCAGCCATTATTCGCCCCGCCGACGCCTTCCAGCCACTCGAAAATTGCTGGGCCGATCCAGGGCGTAGAAAAAGACCGAGCAATTCTCCGACGAGTAGCGTACTGGTCCCCACTGCGGCCGCATCCCCTTTCGACTGCCGTTCACCTCCACCAACTCGATGCCTTGCGATGCTCGATCGCGCGCGGTCTGTGCACAAGCACCTCGTCTCATCTCGGACATAATACTGGCCTACTGGCTGTTGTGGGTAGCCGAAATTAATCGAGGCCGAGCAATGCAACCATGACTTGACGGCGGTTGTCGCAATCCGAGTCATAATCAACTGCCCCAGACACCGAGTCACGACTACATCGCGAGGATAGCGTGAGAACGTGATGCTATTCAACGCGCGTGTTCCTGGCCGTGCAATCCACCGAACATCATCATGCTCTCACCACCGTGGGCAAGCCTCCGCAGCCTAGCGGCGTCGAGACGTGGGGTCGGCCTTGATGGGTGGGCTTCATCTTGTCCTGCAGTTCATCGAGGTTGGCATTCGTGGCAATTGCCAAGGCGGAACGACTTTGCACATGCGAATCGAAAGTGTCAAGGGTCTTGCATTGCACCCACCCACCAAGCCGGTTGCCAATTGCCGTCGGAAGTGGCGAGCAGGATGACTCTCAACACGTCTGTCGGCCTTTTGGCCGGCCTTTGCGGGCTCAGGTCAAGGCTGGCACGGCGCGTGGCTGTCCCGTTCGGGTTCGGCCCAACGTCAAATGACGCAGCGCACCCACCCATCGCCGCCTGCTCCTCGAAATTCCAGCCAAGTTTTTTTGTCGGTTTCGCGGCGGGGTTTTTTTTCGCACCGGATGCGCGGTGGAGTGAGAGTCACACCGCGCTACACCGTCCAACAGCCGTGTGACAGGGCCATAAAGGAACATAGCCGACGGGGACTACTCGCGCTATGGTGCTTTGTGCGACCCCAATGCCAGACTCCTTGGCCCCCGTCCTTCTCGACTACCTCCTATCCCTATCCCAATCCATAGACGCCAGCTCCATATATTCCAGCGACGTTGATTCCGCACGCGCGGCTGCTTCCCACACCAAACCACATCGCCGTGACATGCTACCCTCCACCGCTTCCGGGTAATCTTCTCCACCATGTCTTCGCAAAGTAGAAGCAGCAGTCAGCATCGTCCGCACCAGGCGCCCGAATATCTCGGCGCTGACCAGCCTCAGCTCTCGCTCCAACCGCCTTCGACCTCGCAACCCCCCTCGCGCCATGCCTCGCCGCCGTCATCATTAAAAGCGCGCTCCTCGTCCACTTCAGTCACACGACTCGGTTCGTCGGACCACCTCGCGAAGTCCTCCGCCTCGACGGCACCCAAACGCACGCGTGACAATGCTCCGTCCAGCTCCGGCTCCTCGTCGCGTTCGTCCATAGACAACGAAGAGCACGCCGACCTTCCCGGCCCACTCCCCACCTCGCACGCGCTGCAGCCACTGGCTTCGCGTCTGACGCGCTCCGACTCGCGTCCCAAGGCCACCCAACCCACCGATCCCGCCATTGCAGGAAGGCCGCGCTCGGCTTCCAATCGATCCGTCTCGTACATCGACCCAGCGAATAAGCCGTCCGACCTCGCACGCGCCTCGTCCCGCGTCTCGTCCATACACCGATGCGCGGACCCGCACTATCCGGCATCCGCACTCGCCCTTACGCTCACCAAGTCCGAGGACCCGGACGCCGTCTACATTGACTGGCCCGAAAACGATCCCGAGAATCCGTTCAACTGGCCCAAGTCTCGACGCTGGCTCCTCGTCTCCGTGTGCTTCCTCTTCACCGCCTGCACCGCCTTCAACGGTTGCGGCTACCCCTCGGCGTCCTTCAATGCCGCCCAGGACCTGCGCACCACCCAGCTCGTCTATCTCGCCGGCAACACCGCCTTCCTCTTTGCCGTCTCCATCACCCCGCTCGTCCTGGCGCCGCTAAGCGAGGTGTACGGTCGCAACCCCATCTATCTCTCGGCCGTGCTCCTTTTTACGCTCCTCTACATCCCTCAGGCACTCGCCAAGAACATCACCACCATCATCGTCGTCCGCTGGTTCCAGGGCATGGCCGCCAGTGTCGGCAACTCCATGGTCGCAGGAAGCGTCTCCGATGTCTTCCACGCCAGCGAACGTGGCTTCCCTATGTCGCTCTACGCCATTGCTGTGTACATCGCCCAGGGCGTGTCGCCATACATCTCGTCCGTCACGGTCAACCGCGCCAGCTGGAGGATCATGTTCTGGTGGCAGGGTGCGCTGGCGCTCTTGACGTACGTGCTCATGTTTGTGTTCCTCAAGGAGACGCGCGGGCCGGTTCTGCTCAGCAGACGCGCCAAGAAGCTCACCAAGGAGACTGGAAAGCTGCACAAGTGCCGGGCGGATGACGAGAGGCTCAACTTCCTCGTCATGGTCAAGGTCTCGCTCGTGCGACCGATGCAGTACTTGCTGTTCGAGCCCGTCGTGCTCAGCTTTGCGCTCTGGATCGGATTCCTGTGGGGCATCATCTTCATCTCGCTCGAAGCGATTCCGATCGTGTTTGCCGGCTACGGATGGAACGCCGAGCAGCAGCATATGGCGCTCCTCACCATTGCGGTGGGAGGAACGATCGGCTACTTGGTCAACTTCCACCAGGAAAAGCTCTATGCCGCCACCGCACGCAGGTACGGTGGAAAGCCGCCTCCGGAGGCCAGGCTGTACTACGCCGCGGCTGGTGCAGTCTTGGCCCCCATCGGGCTGTTCATCTTCGCCTGGACGGGCCGTGTCGGGATTTCGCCCGCCGCTCCCATCATTGGGCTGACCATCTTCAATCTGGCGCTGTTCCCGGTGTACTTGGCGGTGTTTTCGTACCTTGCGGATGTGTACGAGCGATATGCGAGCAGTGCGCTTGCAGCGCAGAGTTTCCTGCGCAATACCTTTGCCGCCTGCTTCCCGCTGTTTTCGCAGCAGATGTACGAGAAGCTCACGCCCAAGTACGCCTCGACGCTGCTGGCGGCGATTGCGTGCGTGCTGGGCGTGGTGCCGTTCGTGCTGATCAAGTACGGCGACCGTATCCGCAGCCACAGCCGCGCCGCACTCGCGCTCCAGAGGGAGGAACAGGAGGCCGCCGAGTGGAGACAAGCCGAACAGGGCAAGCAGGCAAGGAGGGAAGCCAGGAGACTGGCCAGGGCCGCCCGTCAGGCTCAAGTCGGCAGCGCAGAGGTTGACGAGGAGAAGATCCTCGATACCACCGACGGCGAAGAGTCGGGCGCCGTCACGCCCGATGCCAAGGTCGACGCGTCCCAGGACTGCGACAACTGCAACAACCCCAACTTCCGCCCTCCCACCAGCATTTTGTAGACATCTCATGCATTCATATTGAAAAGGGTATCAATGCGTGATCGCGTGTGTATGTGGTCGAGGCGCTGAAAAGGAGACGGAGATGCGATTGACAGGCTCAAAAATGGCTGTCCCTCGACGAAGCTCAACGCCCACTCTGCACGCTCGACTGACACGCTCGACTGACACGCTCTGCACCACATGGTCTTGATTTTGCGTCAACATTGCTGATCCACTGCGACTCGAACATGACTAGAGCTGCTTGCCCTCCTTTGCTGGCTTTGCAGCATTGGCTCGGAGTGTAGCCTTCTTGTGCTCGACACCAGAAGCCTCTGCTCGCAACTTCTTGTCGCCGTCGTCCTTGGCGTCCTTGTCGTCCTTACCATCCTTGGCGTCCTTGTCGGTCTTTTCGAGAGTCTGGCCGAACTCGTTTCTGCGCGTAGGATCGACGCCGTAGACCCACCTCTGGTAGAGGGCGATGAAGAAGACGACGTCGTCGCGGAAGCACGCGAGGCGGTGGAGCGTGGGCATCTTGATGCAGAAGGCAAACAGGTCGTCGACAAACGTGCCCAGGATCTTGTACACGAATGTGCGGCTGTTCATGCCCGCGGTCGACTTGAGCTTGTAGTTGACGATGAGCTGGGGCACCAGTCCGACGAACCCAAACGCGTAGACGAACGAAGTTGCCGTGCTGATGATGAACGACCACCATCCACGGTGCGTCTGGTATACGGCACTGTACGCCGTATAGCAGACGAGCAGCGGTCCGACCACGAGGCCGACGTACTTGAAGGCAAGTCGGTCGTACTCCTGCGTGCGTCGTTCTTCGTCCGACAGCACATGCTTGTCCGAAATCTTGAGCCTGTACCCGACCAGCGAGGTGGACGAACGCTCCACCGCAACCGTGACCGCCTTGGTGAGTTTCCAGCACTCGATCAACACGCCGATCGCCTGGCCCGCCAGAATCATCCAGCTCGTGTCTTCGTTGTTGTCGAGCAGATAGAGCGTGATGATGAGCTGCACCACGATGTTCGTCACGATGCTGCCCACCGACACGCCCGCCAGGTCGTCCTTGTTCTTCCAGTGGCGCACGTCCGACGAGAAGGCGAGGAACTCAAACAGGCTGTGCAGGATGCTCACTGCGACCGTGAGCGCCAGGAACCACGGATTCGTCTCGAGCAGCATCGTCTTGAGCATGTCGATCTCGCCGCCCGTGACGCCGGCCTGCTTGTCGAACGAGTCGCCGAGCGCAGCGAGCATCTGGAAGCGGAACCACGACGGATGGTACACGTGGATGTGCAGCGGCAGCTCGGTCAGCGTCTCGTTCACCGCGTACATGTGCTCCTTGAGCGCCCAAAAGTCGTTGGCGAACACGGTGGGGAAGCGCAGCACGTTGGGCGGTCGTCCAGCTGCATATGCGCGCTGCAGCGCCACTGCTGCCGCAGGCTCGGTCGGTTCAGGCGCGGGCACCATGTTGCCATCGGCATCGCGCACGACGGCTACGTGCTGCAGAAGTGGCGGCGGGAGCTGGCTCAGCTGCACACCCGCATCGCCACGGTCCTGCACGAGCGCCAGCGTCAGGTTTCGATGCCAGTGCGCAGCCACGCGCGCGGCCGGCTCGTCATCCTGCACCGCCGTCGCGTTCTTGTCGAACAGATTCTTCTCGGTGCGTTTGCGCTTCACGGGCAGCAGACGCGTGAGCATCTTGCGCGTGCGATACACGTCGCTCTCGGCGGCCGAGATGAGGTTGGTACCCGAGGTGGTGAGCAGTACATCGGCCCAGATGCTTCCGTTGTGCTTGCGCACCAGATCGTTGAGCTGCAGCGTCACGTCGACGTCGCGCGCGAGCGCGGTATCCGTCAGCGAGAATGCCGGCCACTTGATTGCCGCGATGGGGCTCAGCTCGGCGCTGCCCTGCGTCTTCGGGTACGTGATGAGTGGTTGCGTGCTGCGCAGCGGGTCGTAGAGCAGATCGTCGAATGCACCGAGGGGCACTGCGGGTGCATGTGCCACTCCACCCTCGGGCATGAGATCCGACTGCTGCGTCTTAAGCATGTCCGCATCAGGAGCAGGCGCCGACGACAGGAATACATACAGGTCCACACCCGTATCATCGCCCCACACGGGCACGGCCACGTTCGCAGGCCCCTTGACGGCCGGCTCCGCAGCTGGCGCCCATGCCGAAGGTGCCGAAGCCACACTCGGTGTACTGGCCGAGCCGCTGGAGGGCACGGCCGGAGCAGCTGCCGCAGGAGCAGCTGTGGACTCTCGACCCAGCAGCTTTCCGATGTATCCGCCGACGGGGCTGTTTGGGTTGGTCACGGCATTGACTCCGGCGTAGATGAGCAGCGCGCGTGCAATCGTCCACTTCCAGTCGGCGCGCGCGGGCTGTTGCTGGCCTTGCACGGCTCCAGCTGCTGGCCGCGCACCACCACCACTCGTCGCTGCTGTGGACATGGCTGTCGTATCCAGACGTCGATGATCGTGTGCAGAGCTGTGTGAGGAAGAGAAAGCCTGGTCTTGCTCTGGTTGGCAAGTTTTCGTCTTCCTCAGAGCCGACTCCCCCACGACATACAAAGCTCAGCGCACGTGCGCGCGTAAACGGCCTTCCAACGCGGACCCTTCTTAAGCCGCGTCAGATCTACCCGATCTCTGCTTCCCTCATGCACCCCCCTTGTCCTTGCTTCCCGTCAATCTCACCAGACGCACTCGTCCCGGACAGTATTCTAACCCGACCATCACCTTACCTGTCGCTCACAGCTCAGGCGCCCAATCCATCGCAACGCTGACCTAGCTCGCGAACGAGCCAATCGCGACGACGAGGTTGAATCTCACTTGATCGCATTGCATACTACAACTCCATGCTGATATCGTCGCGGTCGTCCGCGTCGTCGATCATGTCATCATCAAGCGATGCGAGCCTCGAGTGGACTGCGCTGCGGCTCAGTTCCGACACTGCCTCGCTGGTCATCGCGATGTCCTCGACGTTCTGCGACGTGCTGTCCCCGTGTCCGCTCGTCCTTCTTGCGGGTGTCTGGGCCAGCGGCGACGACACCATCGACGGTCGGTAGCCTTGCAGCGTCGAGGTCTCGCCCATCGACTCGCCATATCCAAACCGCGTGGCGTGGCCGCCAAACGCGCTGAAGCCGCTCGCGGAGCGGGGCTGGTGCAGTCGGTGGTGCGGTTGCGGCGTCTGCCCGCGAGCCATCGGCCCGAAGGCAGCATCGCGGTACAGACCGCCGTACCTCGACGTCCTCGATGTCGCGGTCAGATCCTCGTCGTCCGAGCGCGCGCCCATGACCGTCTCGGACGTCTCGCCGCCGTGCACACCAGCTTCTGGCGACAGAGAGCGTTCCGGCGACGGCATCTCGGCGCGCACTTCCGCCAGTCGCTGCTGCAGCCCGATCGCATCCGGCCTTCGCGTAGCCCAATGTCCGAGCATCTGGTCGATCTCGCCCGTGCCAAAGTCTTGATCACCCGCTACACCTGGCGTCGCGCGTCCACCGAGGGCCAACTCGTCCTCGTCACCGTTCTGCGACGCGATCACCGGCGGAGGCAGCGGTCGCCCCGCCAAATCGGTGCGCTGCGGCGCTTGCGGCGGCACCTGACCATCGCGCGCACGCAGACCCGCCGCCGCTGCAGCGGCCGCCAATGCCGGATGGATGTCTTGCGTCTGCGCTAGTCTTCGCTCCGTCTCGTCCTCACTGACATCGGAGCCGTCCACGGTGTCCAGGCTCGCTAGGCTGGTCACGCGGCGATCGCGCAAGTCTTGACGCAGCATAGTCGTGGGCAGACCCATTCCACCGGGCAGGGCGCCGCGGCGCGCGCCACGTTGCGCTTCCGCCACGCCCTCCCCAAGCGATGTGCGCGAGGAGGACGCAGAGTGGGCCGCGCTCCCAACGCCTCGATCCAGAGCGCCAGTTGCGCTGGCGTACGGCGAGGGCAGCATACCCAGGCGCGGTGCTCCAGGCTCGGCGGCACCGCGCGTCCATGCATCATCTTCTCCGGACGCAGCATGGCCGTTGACACCCATGGCTTCGACCGAGGACGCCGACGAGGAGAGTTGACGATGCATGCGGGAAGGTCCACCGTGCTGATACTCAGCAGATGCCTGCGTGCCGTGACCGTTGAGACTCGGCGCGGCGCCGTTTGCCTCGTGCATCATGCCCGAGTCCGGCCGGCCAAAGCCGGCGGCATGGGCAAGCGAATCGAGACCCGAGTGTCGCCCTTGCGACCCGTCGGGCAGAAAGGCAGCCGCCTGCACGCCGTCTTCGCGGTCCCGAGCCGAGGGGCCGGGGCGAGATCGTCCATCACCGGATCGCGGCACGGCCGCGTGGGCCGATCCTTCTGCGGGCTCGCCCGACGCGCGTCGCCTGGCGGCCGCAGTGTGGCGATCCATACCATCGAGCTGCATGTCGTCGGTGCGGCCGAGCCCGCCACGAGCGCCCGGATCGCGCATCGCATCGACAGGCTCATCAGGCAGTCCATGGCCGAACGCAGCAGCTTCACCGGCGTGCGCGGCCATGGGCACAATGCGAGGAGCCGCACCGCCATCCTCCTGGCGTCCGTCACGCTGCGCTTCGGTCGTCTTCTCGCGCTCCTTGTCCTTGGCCTCGGCCTCGTCCGACTTGGCACTGCACCAGTATCGATGGCCCATCTGCCAACCTTTGCTCTGGCACTGCTTGCTGCAGTATTTTGCCTTTCGGCATCGACGGCACTTGGCAAACTCGCGCGGATACTCCTCCCACTTGCCGCAGAGCATGTTGGCGCACTGGCGGATGCCGCCGCGCGACTCGTCCTTGCGGCAGGCGTTGCGCATGATGACGCCAGCCCAGTACTGGATCTCCATCGAGAGGCGGGGAGCAGGGTGGGTGGCGTTGCGAGATCGCAGCGTGAACTTTTCGGCGATCGCGAAGACGTTGCGGCGCGGAGGCTCGGCGGGGTCCCAGCTCTTGTTGCGCTTGGTGGCCTGTTCGATCTCCTCGTTGAGCGAATCAAGTGGGCCCATGAGCGAGGGACCGCTGAAGTCGGTCGAGTGGAAGAGCATGCGGACGTGCGGGTACTTGGACAGATACGCGAGGAGCTGAAGACTCAGCAGGACCTCTTCCTCGCGGTAGACTACGTCGATGCCGGCACGCGCATTGGTATCTGCCAGATTGCTCAGCTGGACCACCGCCGGGTGGGCGGCGCCAGCATCGAAGGCAGGCTGAGCGGGCCGCACGGCCGTGGTCCGCGCTTCCTCGCGCGGTGTGGTCTGCTGCTGTGCCTCGGGGTGCGCGGACCTTTGGCGGCCCATCTGAACGTCGTCGTAATGGCTCGTCGTCGCAGAGGCGCGGGACTGGTGAGTGTGGTCGTGAGGTTGGCTGTGATGGTGGTGGTGGTGATGGTGGTGATGATGATGGTGGTGACGCTGATCCTGCGACGCTGAGCCCTGCTGTTGGTGATGCAAGCGCTCGTGGTTGTGGTGGTGCTGGTGCTGGTGCTGGTGTGCTGGCTGCTGCTGTCGATCAAACAGCGAGCTGCTGCGGGTCGAAGCATCCTGTGAGCCCACTTGGGCGGCGAGTGCGGTGGAAGCGAGGTTGGTGGATGATGCCTCGCGGGAGCCTGCGGTGGTGGAAAAGTCGCGCGAGGGCCGAACGGTGTCTTGCCTCTCAAAGAGGGGCGGTGCGACGGCGCTCGTGGGACGATTCGGAGTCACGTAGCTTTGAGCTGGAAGAGGTGGCGAGTCGTTGCCGGATAAGGGGGCGAGCGCTCTGCGGGCCGGACGCGGCGTGCGACGTTCCTCGAGATCCTCGTCGACTTCGATGTTGCTGGGCGCGCTCGATGGCGCGTTGTCCGAGTCGGTCGAGCGGACAGTCTGGAACTGGGCGACGTCGATCTCACTGTCGTCGGCATCGTCGGCAAACATCTCTGCGTCTTCTGCGCCGTCGGAGCCGCTGCCGCTGGCCTCGGCCGCATGGCTGCGGAGGTCCTCGGAGGAGCTCATACCTTCGAGGTTGCGGTCGTCGGCTCGTGCAGATGAGAGCGCGCGGGGCGTGCCGTCGGGACCGACGTTGGGTGGTGAGCCGGATGACGAGAGCGAGATCGGATCGATGCTCTCGATGAGAGGCATGGCGGCGTGCGGCTCGTGAGGGTCGACGACGGGCATGGCAGGTGGCTGGGAGGGCATGAAGTCGTCTGCACTGCTCTGTGCGTCCATGGTGGCAAAGACGGAGGAGCGGCGTGCGGCCACGGGATCTTCGAGCGGCGTGGTTGGACGAGTCTCTGTGAGCAGGTGGTTGGGAAGGTTGGTAGGGGCGATTGCGTTGGAAACGGGCTGCGCGTCTGCGTGGGTGCGTTGCAAAGTTGGGGAATCATGGGATGCGGAGGAAGCGGTCCCGTTGCGCTGTGCTGCGGCGTTGGAGGTGGGAGCGAGTGCATCAGGAGCTGGATGGAGGCGCCGTGAGCGAGACGAGTCGGCGGAAGCAGAGAGAGGAGCGTTGGACGCGGACGCGGACTGGACGCGCTCGCGTGTGGCGCGATCGTCGCGACGGGCCTCGTGGCGGTGATGGTGGAGAAGGGAGTCTTTGCGCTTCTCGTCCTTGAGCCTCTCCATGTTTCGGAGGTAGGATTCGAGCACGCGAATGGTGACGGGGATCATGCCGGCCTCGACGACGCGTGTCCTGACGCTCTCGCTGCCGCGGACGCCAATGTTGACGACGCACTGGAAAGCGAGGCTCCACTTCCAGACGGCCTGCATCTCCTTGATGGAGAAGGCGCGGGCCTGAGGGGAGGGTGTCTTGGGGACGGTGCGAAGGATGCGAATGAGACGCTCGAGGCCGCCATCGAGGGTGACCATCTCGCGGATGCGGGGCGAGGTGGAGGTGAGGTAGGCGAGGTGGTTGAGCGAGTTGATGAGCGGCAGGGTGGCGGTGCAGTCGATGGCTCTGCGGTCGTAGACGGCGGAGGAGATGCAGACGCTCGCCTTGTTCTGGGCGGGGTTGCAAAAGTTGGACTCCCTCATGATTGTTGGAGGATGCCACGCACGCGATTTGCGGCGTGCGGAGGGCGTAGAGCAGGAGTCAAGATGAAGGACGACAAAGCCTTTGCGAACGCTTTGATGGAGGGCTGGATGATTGACGCGATCACCGAGAGTGGTGAGATGTACGGCCGAAGGCTGGAGGGCGTCAATGCATTGAGGGATTGGATCGGATCGAGTTGGAGCGGTCGATGCCCTAGATGCTTCGAGACAATCGGTGTGTCTGTCAGAATGCTGGCAGCCGTCGCAGTTTAGCCGCTAGATGCGTGCTTGTGCTCCTCCTAAGTGAAGCAAGCTAGGACTCGGAGCTCGCGTCTGGGCGATGAGTGAGCAGGGCGATGCACGATGTCAATCCCAGGGCCCAGAGCGAACGGCGCTGGCAGGTAGACTTGTGAGTTGTCACGAGAGCTTGCAGTTGTGGCTGAAGCTGAAGAAATAGTTGCGAGCGGGCAAGGATGCAGGATAGGTAGCAGCTGATGTTTGCGACAGCGGTGGTGGAGACAAATGGTGAGCGAGCCCGAGGGATGTGCAGCTTGTCGAGCGTAGATGAGAGAAAGGGTATGCTTTTGCCGCGAGAAGCTGAGCCGGATCGACAGGGATGCTGAATGCAGAAGCGCGAGAATGCAGATGCAGAAGAAGACGACAAAGGTGGTGGCGGTACTGGCTCGCGCACGAGATCAGCCACTCGAGGGAATCGTGTGTAATGAAGATGGGATGGATGAAGCGTGCTGATGCTGAGGTTAAGGTCGAGGTGAGTGTCGAAAGGGAGAGAGGGGGATGGTGAGGGGCTGGATGCGATTTGCAGACTGAGCGCCCCGACGATGCGAGTCAAAGCGGCCAGCTGAGCCTGGGGGGGCGCAATCGTGACCGACCTCAGCAGAGCACAGCAGAGCACAGCAGCCTTGGCCGAGAGGAGAGAGAGCCTGTCTGCAGCTACGCGTTCGCGCTCCTCTCCGCCCGCCGCCAAACGGGTCCGGCAGAGGCGAGAGGAAATTGCGTGGCTCAAGCTCAGTCGCTGGCTGCTGCCTGCTGCCTGCTGCCCTCATTGCTGGCTGATGCCAGAGGGGCGCCTGCGAGCTGCAAGGAACTGGGCGCACCTAACACTCCGACCCTTTTTCTCCCGTTTCCCGCCCATCCGCCCTCGCTCAGCCGAGACGCGCTGACAACTGAGACTCCCCTCCTTGGTTGCCCTCTAGCCCGCCTCTGCAAAAACCGACCTTCGAAGTCACAAGGCCCTTCATTCCAAACCTACGCCAATCCCGATTCAACCTTGGACGTACACTCGCTCGCTCAGGCGTCGACGAGACTGTCACGTCGGTCGGTATCGGCGTTGCAAGTGATTCTTGTGCATATGCCTTGACTGCATTGCGGCGAATACAAGCACGAGCACGTCAGGCAAGCAAAAGACAAGGCGAAAATCCAGACCCCGCCCCATTGCCCCCGCCCTGTCGCTGCCAGCTGAGTCGAGGCGAACTCGAGGTGAGACCACTCCCGCCCGACCCTGGCCATGCGTTGCTTGCATTTCGCTACGCGGCCCCCCCTCTCCTGCGGAAGCACTTTCGGGGCAACGCCCATTTCGAATGAAATTCACCCTGATCGGGAGAATGAGTCCCGATCTGATCTCATCCTCCCACCTTTATGACCATCATCGTTGACGCCCGACCGCCATCGAGGGGCCAATCGTATAGTGGCTTATTATGCTG
>AWNI01000004.1:647166-674516 GCA_000517465.1 Moesziomyces aphidis | reverse complement strand
AAAAAAAAAAAAAAAAAAACATGCACTCGCTCACACCCACTCAGCCGTTGCAGGGGAGCCGGCCCTCAGCCAGTTCGCCGCCGCTACACAGCTCTTTGCCCTAGCCAAGCCGTCGTCCTGTTCCGACAGCTCTCCGAGGTCGATCATAGACAGATAGAGCGTCGTCTGTGCTGCTCTCTTGCTCAATGACCATGACGATGCGCCTGCGTGGTTGTCGAGGCAAAATACAGTTTGATACCACGGAACCGCGTCACAAAAGTAACCCCCCAGCGGGACCACTTTGAGAGAGCACAATCGAGTGTCTCAGATTGACATGAGAGAGGGAGGGAGCAGCAACAGCCAGGCCGCCGCTGGGTGATGCCAAGCGACCGATTCAATGAAGCGCTTCCGCGGCGGCAAAATGAAAAGCGAGCGGGCCAGGCAGCACCGCCGCAGGAAAGGCAGGAAAAAGCAGAAGGATCCAGGCTCAGCTGCCTGGCTCTCGGGCAGCGTGCATCGACAGAGCACTGACGTTGCGGTACGGACGGCCCATCGAAAGGGAACAAAAAAAAAACAATAATGATTGCGGAGCCTGTTTGGATTCAGCGCAGCACACAGAGCAACGCGCAGAGCCAGCCGGCGAGGCAGAGCAACGGAGCACCCGACAGGTAAGAGCCAAGGCGACAGAGATGCATCATCAGGGCTGCCGCCTCCGTTCGGTGACGAGCGGGCAAGCCCAGAGGGAGAGAGGGCAGGCTGAGAGGAGAAAGAGAAGGCTCGAAGCTAAATGAACAAAACACGACAGAACGAACGGGCAGCCGCCTGCCCCGACTGCACGGGCTGCATCGACTGCATCCATTTGCATCAATGGTGGGATCCATCGCATCAACAGCATCTCGGTCATCGTGTCGACTGGCCGCCTTCCACTTTCCATTCCGCTCACCGGTGATGCTCCTGAACGAGCGAGCAAGCCGGATGGACAGCCGCAGGGACGATCGACGGATCGCATCACAGCCTAAGCAAGCGCCAGAACGATGACAACGGCGAGCTTGTGTCAGTTCCATCGGCACACGAGGGCACGGGCAGCTGCATATGATCAGGTCCAGTCCGCTCCACGCCAGTCCTGTCTCGAACGGAAGAGGCATTGAGACAGCTCTGCCTGCGACTCGCCGAGGGTCTGAAGATGCGCACAGGCAGAGCGTGCATGCGTGAGTATGCGTGTTGTGTGTGATGCGGAGCGGACCGAAGCGGCTTCAGGGTCTCAGCCTCGTTCACAAAGTCACATTTTCGCAAAAGAGCGTGCTGCTCGCTTATTCTTGCTTGCTCGCGAGGAAGAGCGTCAGCTCAGAGCCCAAAGGGAAACTGCACGCGAGCGTGTGACAGACGCACCAAAACATCGCCGGCCAGCAAAATCAACAACGTCAAACAACAACACCTCCACCTCCTCGCCCATAGCCGAGGCCCATCGCCCCAGACGCGGGCCTGCAGCGAAAATCGACGCTGCGAAAATCGAACTCGATGCATGAAATGGCGATTCATGCTGCAGCCCGCTGTTGTCGGCCGGTGAGCACGCTGAGCTCGTGGAGCTCGGCTGGGCATGTGCGGAAGTCTCTGGGATCGACCCTCTCGATTCCATTATTCGCATTTTCGATATTTGTGAGCCATCACACAAGGCAGCACACTAGCGATCTCACGAAAAGAAAATGTGAAAAGAACGACCACAATTCCAGACGGAGGCCTGCAGCTGGCGTCTTGTCTCGTCTCGGTGGAAATTCCGACCAGGGACGCCTGCAGCGGAGCGGAGAGTGGAAGCTGCGTCGCTGCTCTGGCCTCGCGGTGCGTCGCTTCGGGCACCAAGCACACGCTTCGCCGGGCCAGCAGCAGCCAAAGCCGAGCCCGCGCTCGACTCTGCATACCAAGCCTCTTTGCGATGCTGCACTTCCTCCAACATGGTCGCCCCTAGCCCCTCGTCTTGCCCTCCTGAAGCAGCCACCCCGCAATGCAGCGCATCGATCAATCAAGCCGTTCGAAGCATGCACAGACCTCGCTGCCCATTGTGCATAATGACTGTTTAGAAGGACGGCCTTTGGTATCAGGGCTCACGCAGCCGCCTTGGCCGTTCCGAGCGTGGCGCTCCCACTTGGTCCTTGAGAGCATGTCGAGTTTGTGTAGGTCAGGGCGCTGACACAGCCGCTCCAGACATCGTTCGCAGCAGGACGTCGGCCATCGAACGTCCCAGCCGCGTTCGCTCAGTGCGCATCGAAGGGCCGGCGTGAGAATCGAAAGAGGCGCGTAACCTATTGAAAACTGGAATGCAGTCCCATCGATCGCGCCGCTGCCAAGCGACCTCTCGTCTAGGGCTGACGCAGACCTGCGTTTTGCTTGCCTATTCTCGGTCCATCACATCACATTGTCACTTTCTGCAACGCGGTGATGCGCAATGCACATCCAGCTCGCGATTCTTCTTGCTGTGCTTGGCCAAGACGCCGCGCGAAAAAAAGTCAAGTTCGGGCCGGTGCGCTTGATGCGTCGGAATCTCGGGTCATCCGAGCCTCTGGTTTGAAGTCAGCGCAGAGAGCGGCGCCGCGCTCAAGACACGAGAACCGACCAGCGTGCTGTGCTTCCTCCGTGCGAGTTCTGCAGTTCGGGTTGCTGTTCTTGAATCTCCATGCAGCCTTGTTCGAAGCGGTGGCCGTTTGGCAGCCCGACATCCAGAGCCAAGTACAGTTAGAGCTCGCGGCGTTCGAGCTTCCAGAGTGGTCTTGGCAGGCTTCTGGACGTGTGGGACGTGCACGCGCTGGCGCTCGGGCTGTCGGACGTGCTTGCAGGCTGTGTTCGAAATTCGATGCGATCGGAACAGCGAGCTTCTTTCTTTCTGTCCAGCGCACACGTTGGGATCCACTCCATCCGAGATGCCTGATGTGCAATCACTTGTCGCCTGCCTGTCTGCAAGGGTGGCGACGGAGCTTGAGGCGAGCTCTCGACAAGCTACCGCAGGGCCGCAGCGGGCGGTACAGCATGTTGCGAGTCGGGCCCTCGTGTCAAGCTCCAGTCTGGTGGAAATTCGGAGCCGCCTGCCTGCAAACTGGCACGCGCAGCTTACTGTACTTTCACTCGGCCACGCGTTGCTTGCGGGCACGGGCACGGGTGAGCAGCGGGAGACTAGCGACCGAGACGAACGTTCGTCCAAAATATCAGCGCTGAGCAACGGGACCGCGGAACGCAAGCTGAGAGCACGAGATTGCAATCTTTAGAGTCTGCCGAAGCCGAGTTTCCAAGGGATCGACCAATGCCGCTCGTTGGGAAGCGATCGGTTACACGGCTCCGCCCCTTGCGCTATGCGCTAGCGAGCTCGCCTCGGTGCTGCGTGACGGCTCTCCACGCCTCTCAGCCCACGTCCCTCATCCCAAGAGGATCGACAACGGGTCCAGGCGCCCATCGCTTCATGTCGTTCCTGAAACGGCCTCTGGCATCCATGCGATTGGCAACAAACATGCCTGCGGCTGTCAACCGCGCAACCGCGGACCCTTCCTTACGTCACGGGTAGCGTGACCTACACCATCCACGCTGCTGCATCTTGTCGCCTGGTTGTTGCATTCCTTGCCGTGGCAACATCGTGAGACTCGATTCGGGACGGCGTTATGGTTGCGTGCTCGTGTCCCACGACTCGTGCCGGGTATATTTGTCGTCTTGTCGGGCCGCAGTGTGCATGATGGTCGAGGACGCGGGCTACCGAGACTCGAGAGATCACCTCTGACAGTTTCGAGCAATTCACTGTGACTCTGCATGAAATGCGCCCGCAAGACCCTGATTGGCGACTCGATAAGGCGGACAATGCCGACAGAGTGACCTGCGCGATACCGCACATCCCGCCATGTTTCGGTTCATCCTTGGGCGTGACATTTGTATGGACGCCAACGCATGATCACGCCCGTTTACGCCTTGCACGGGGCGAGCCAGTGTCGGCGGCAACCCGTGTGTGAGCTGCCGGGGAGGTCCCGTGAATGGTGTCATTCGACGTAGACGAGGCGAGTCGCTGCAGCGTGCGATGTGCGATGTGGGAAGCCGGTGCACGCGGCGATTCACAGTCTGCGGGACTCGCCATGCGCCTCCCGGTTGTCGTCTGGCCTGCTTTGCATGGGAACATGCACCTCTTCCCAGCCGTCACTTTGCCGGCTCTCTTCGTAAGATCACATTTTTCGACTTTTCGCGCAGCCCCGTTCGCAGGTCGAGTTTGCCGCTGCGGCACAGCTTTCTGCCCGTGCACATCACCACGTCGTGCAGCCTGATGAATCCTAGAGTCTCGTCGGGCTTTCTAGGTCACATTGCGCCGCCAGAACCATGTGCTAGCCAGATGGACTTCAGGGAGACCAAGTCCGCTGTTCGGTACCTTGCTCCCACGGACCGGGCGAAAAGTGTTGGTTGGACGTGTCTCAGGGTCCATCTTGTGATTTCCGCTCGGCTTTGCGCTCCTGGAACACTTTTGCCGAGGCTAGCGGGCAGGGAGACGCGCATGCGCGATCCCGTCACGTGGCTGCCATGTAAATGACCAGCTCCCTGCCCGCCCGGTACAATCTTTGCCCGTCCATGCGCCTGTCGACCCGCCTTGTCGCTCGAGAACACGAGTTCTCGGATCCGATACGACTCTTCGGCAAGCACCACTGTTCGGTTGTTCGCCGCCTTTCACGATCGGGTCGATCTAACCGTCGCTTTTCGCATGCCAGCAGCCATGATGCCGCGAAGCAGGGGCCATGGACCAACGTGCTCGCAAAAAAGAAAAAGAATAATGGCGCAGTAAGTCGGTCCGAAAAAATCGTCGCCTCCCGCCTCCGCGGTCGCTTTCGAGAGCGGTCCGCAACTAGGTCTTCTCACACACGATCATGGCCAATGGAGGTGGTGATGTTCGAGCATTGACCTTTCTGCGGTCTCCTGCAACAGCACCAGGCCTTCATCGAAGTCGACCTTGCGTGATGCAGATTCGTGTTAGAGCGCGGAATTGTCCTGCACTTGCCCGCTGCGGCGGTGCGGCGTCCTGAAGTCTAAATTTCATCTCCGCACAAGTTGGGCTGGAGGTGCCCGATCGGTCCAACCAGGATCGAACGCGCCAAAATTAGAGGAGGCCCGCTTGGCTGCGTCACTGTGCATCTCGGGGGCCGGCATGCCAGTCTGCGATCCACAAGGGCCCGCTCCGGGGTGAGCTCTGTACAAACGGGCGACGAGCCAGCATTCCCCGCCTCTCCGTAGTTTAGAGCTCGCCCGCTGCGTGGGATGCATCTGTCTGCTTTGCTGTAGCACTTTGCCCCGCGCGACACAGCCAGTGCCTCCGACCCATCTTAGACTAGCCTGGCTCATCGGCGCGAGCAAGGCGCAGTTTCAGCCTGCAACAGCCGCCGGGCCGAGCCAGAACAGGCATAAGCTACGATCCTGGGTTCGAAAGTGACCCAAAATCGCGAGCTTCCAACGTGCGCGCCCGGACAGGGCATCGGCTGGGCAAGGTGGATCGCGAGCGGAGCGAATTTGCAAATATGCCCGCGACCTTCTCGCGCGCAAAGCTTCCCACAGCCCGTCCGCCGAGGTAGTTGTCGTCGTCCGCTGTGGGATCGATACGACCCTGAATTGATCTTGAATAGGCACGCGATGCCAAGGATACCCTGCTCATCCCTAGCGAGTGAGTCTTGGCGATTGGTATGGGCGCCGCTTGCCGAGCGCCAGGCTTCATGCAGAAGCAAGCCGCCTTGTAATTTGCTGCGTTTGCTTGCCCGCAGAGGCCGAGCCTGAGATCCGCCCTGCCAACGCTCGTGCTCGCATCCCTTCCATCGACAACCATCATCTCCCGCGCCGGTCCCTCACAACTTCCGCTGCACCCTACACGATCAAGGTCGCGCGACAGGCGTCCACAGGCAGAGTCAGAAAGGGTGAACGGCACACGACAACTTCCGGCTTCACTCGGTCCCGGACTCGTGGACAGCAGGCTCGATGGCTCTCGCAGCCCCACCCCTTCCGCCTAACGCAATGTCTCGTGAGACGCCAAAGGAGAGTCTCGGCTTCTTCTCTGTGCTCCTCGGACGCGGCACCAACAACCTCAAGCAGGGAGCATCACAGGGAGTTGAAGGCCGTACCGTACAGCCGTCAACATCACAGGGCTCGACTGCAGCCGCGAGAGCTTCCCTGTCCCGAGAGGCAAACCGCAGAGACACCGCCGCCAATGCTCCAGCGCCACGGATGAGCGGAGCTGCCGCCTTCGAAGCAGCCGTGCGCAGCCATGCGCGGTCATCCATGGACAGGTCCAGGTCGAACATCCGAGACGATGCGCGGCCCCAGCAATTGAGTTCGGCGATGCGGTCGCCACAGAAAGATCGATTCTTCGACGCGCACGAGGCGCCGGAAGAGTCGAAGCAAAGCACGTCGGCTCGGTCTCGTCACGCGCGCCACGTCTCGTTCCAATCGCCAGCCAGCTCCCTTCGGAAGGGCCGAAGCGTCGAGCGCGGCAGCGACGCGGCCGCTCATAGCAGCCGCAAGTCGCTCGCAACGCCCGCCCCAGCCAGGCCCGAGCCACGGGCCACGAAACCCAAGCATTCGCGCAGTCTGTCGAAGGCGGAGCAAGAAGCGCGCAATTGGAACTCGTCCACGGCCACGCTACAAAACGTCGAGGAACCACGCGCTCACTCGACGAGAGATCGACGCCCCGCCAAGGGCGCCTATCCGCTGGCGACGGATGCACGTCGCGACTCGTTCCAGGCCGTGCGTGCTTCGGGCCCCGACCGAGTCATCATCGTGACCGGCGCGCCCGGGACGCTAGATCACAGAGCGCCTCTGGGGTCCAAGCCGTTCGCATCGCCGCAGCTGGCAGCACCGGTGCCAGCAGCACGGAGACCAGCGCCCACACCCGTCGTTGCTTCAAAGACGAGGCACGCTCCTCGCGACGGCACCAAAGCTTCGACCAGAGATTCCGCCGTCGAGACTAGCAAGTCGAATCGACAGCGACCTGGCTTGACCAGGCCGAGCGCTGCTGACGCTGATGCTGACGCTGCCAGAGCTGCACGCAGGTCGCAGAGACGGATCGACACCAACGCGCCGCGCATCTCGACGTCCTCGCGACCCTTGCCCACCGCAGAGAACGGCGACAGCAGACGGCATCCCGTTTCGCAAACCGATGGTGGCATTCTGCCGCCCCGCGACCGCCATGCCGACTCTCGTTCGCGAGGGCTGCGCAGTTAAGATCTCGATTTGCGAGGCAAGATTAGCTTTCTAAGCACACAGACAATCAGAACACCGTCATTCTTGCTCTGCTATTCTCGCGGTCACTTTTGTCTGCGGCGCCTGCGCATGCTGCCCAGAGCCAAACTGCAAAATGGGCACCAGAAGCGAAAGTGTGAGCCTGAGCATCGCAGCGTGTGAGGCGATACATGCCAAGCCGGATGTGCCGACACACAGCGCGTAAAGTGCAGAAGCGCTGGCTGAGGTGAAGAGACCCGCGTAGAGTTTCAGTCTGAACCGCGAGGAGCCAAAAAATGGGCAGCGGCGGCGGTGAGCCTGCGTGAGGCCGGAAACTCTACGCAGGCTGGGCGAGTCGGAAGAGGCGACGCGCTCCACCCGTTGCGTGTCGCGGCGTGGGATTTCCCGCGTCGCTCGCGCCGCATCCGCATCCGCATTTCGCATCAGCGGCGGCTGCCACGCATTTTCGTGCACTACGTCGTGCAGCTCACCTTTTCCTCACACGCTCTCCATCCATCCGCCCCGAACGCTGGCGCCCTTACCCTCCCTTCCGTTCCCACCGTCAACGCACACTCCCTCTGATCACGCTATCACACACGCCAGCTCAGGAGACGCGCCGACTGCCAGAGTTAGACTCCCCCTCAGCATCACCAGCGACAGCATCGCGGGCGAGCCTAGCTGCATCAAGCTCAGTCCATCCCTCAGGGGCTTCACACAGCGGCATCCGTCAGCAGAGCTTGTCCAGGATAGCAGCATACCACCATAGCAACCGACCTCTCAGGTGTCCCTGACAGGCACACGACAGATCTCTGTAAACGCCAATCACCCCTGTCACCTGTGACAGCCGCGTAGCGCAGCCCCACCGCCTCGACCATGTTCTACAGCGACGTCATCCTCGCCAAGCGCGGGCCTCTTGCCCGTGTCTGGCTCGCCGCACATTGGGAGCGCAAACTCAGCAAGACGCAGTTCTTGCAGACGAGCATCGAAAAGAGTGTCAGCGCCATTATGGGCCAAGAAGTCGTCCCCATGGCGCTCCGCCTCTCGGGTCAGCTCCTGCTCGGTGTCGTGCGCATCTATTCGCGCAAGGCCAAGTATCTGCTTGAAGACTGCAACGAAGCGCTGCTCAAGATCAAGATGGCGTTCCGCTCCGGCGCCGTCGACATGACCAGCGACCAGCTCAGCATCTCGCGAAACGCCATCACACTGCCCGATATCCGCACCGATCTCGACATCTTGCTGCCGGACCAGGCCATGAACGACTTTGATGTCGATTTCGAGAGGCTAGCCGCCAAGAAGGCCAAGAAGCTCACGGACAACCCCACCGCTTACACCGCTCGCGCTGCCGATATTACGCTCCCAACGGTAGACTACAGCGCGTTCGACGACACGTTCGACATCTCGTCCGGCATCGACGGCATCGCATCGCAGGACTTTGACCCGGACGGTGGTCTCGACCTCGGTCTCGAGGACGACTTCCCCGACGTCGAGGGTCGTCGCAACGAGGCTGGCCAGCTTGTCGATGAGAACGGCGACCCGCTCCCCGAGGACGATTCGCTCAGCATCGGTGTCGGACGAGATGCACCCAGCGAGGCAGGTCGTCAGTCGGTCGCATCCATGCTCAATCTCGGCATGGACAACGACATCACGCTCGGCTCGGCCGGTGGCTCCCAGGCGCCCAGCGTCGGCATGCCCGACTTTGACCTCGGCGGAGAGGGACTCGACCTGGGTCTCGACAATGACGGCCTGGATCTGGGTCTCGACATGGACGTGGACCGCGCCGTGACGCCGCCACCCGGCGACAACAGCATGGCGCTGGCGATGGCGGACATGACACCAACAACAGCAGCTCGCATCCGTGACGCCGCCCAGCAGCGCCAGCAGGACGAGGCGGCCACAAGGCAGGCCAAGGCGCGCAAACAGATCGTCGACACGCTCACCGAGCTGCCGGAGAGCCAGTTTGGCGGGCTGAGCCAAGGCCTCAGCCAGGGCGGCGCGAGCCAGGCGGCCAACGTTGCAGACCTGCTCACCGAGGAGCGCTATCTGCCGCGCTCGCGCGCCTACCTCCAGCTCCTCACCATCCGTGAGGACCCTTTCGCGCACTTTATGCCGTTTGCGGACCCGGCGAACAAGGACAAGAGCTCGCTCGTCATCGGCCCCTCGGGACTGGCGTCGGAGCTGAGCGAGCTATTCACGTTTGATCTGTCTGCTATGCGACGTCGTCGTGCAGCCGCCGTTGCGGAGGACGACAGCCCGAACAAGCGCGCGCGCCTTGGCGACGACGACGACATGGGCGTTGCACGCCGCGCGGAGCGCGGTCGCGACTCGGTCGGGCTCGGCAACATGGATGACGAGGCTGGCTTCGACTTCAGCATGGGTGGCGATGGTGCATTCGATGTGCCGGGCATGGATGTGTCGATGGGCGACGACGGCCTGCGCCGGTCGTCGCGCAAGTCGCGAGCAGAACTCGAGGCCGAGGCAGGCGACGAGACCGGCCGTCTGCCTGCGCTCTCTCGCCTCTCCACGCCGGAGATCGACGATGGTGCGCTCGACTCGGCGGCGGTGAGCTCGTCGAATCCGCTGGCGCTGTTCGATGTGCGTCCGGCGGACGACACGCAGGCGGCCGAGCAGATCGCCGAGGTGCTCCGCGCGTCCGAGGACGCCGAGTCCACCAAGGGCTGGGCCAAGAGCACGGTACGCGCCTTCCGCGTCGTCCGTTCCCAGCTCTCTGAATCCACCGCTGCAGAGGACGAGCAGGAGGAGTCGCGCTTCGTCGAGGTGGACGACGACACCCACACCAAGCAGCTCTCGTTCCAAAAGATCGCCACCAACGCCTCGCGCCGTGCGGCCGCCGGCTTCTTCTTCGAGATGCTCGTGCTCGGCACAAAAGACTGCGTGCGCCTCAACCAGGACGAGCCGTACGGCGACATCAAGGTCGCCGCCAAACCCAAGCTGTGGGACGCGTCCGAGGCAGCTTCGGTGCCAGCGACTGCGACGGCCGTTGCAGCCTGAGCCCGATCCAATACACACGCTTAGTTTTGCACTGCAATGCCAGATACCATTTCGTACGCGAGTCGGTGCAGTTACAGTCGCAGTCACAGGATGAGCATAGATTTCGGGAAAGATGCCTGCACGATCACTTGGAAGAGCCGCGCTCGTCTTGGGCCCACTTTTTGAGCATCTCCTTCTTCTCGAACGGCTCCACGCCAGCCGTGACACGGAAGCCGGCGGAGAGAGAGCTCCAGTCGAGGTTGGCGCCGCCGATGGCACGGGCGCTGACCATGTGCTGTCTGGCGAGCTCGATGATGGGCAGTGGGCAGTCGACGGATTCACCGAGCTTGATGATGTGGGAGGCATCCTTGATTCCGCCGTTGAGCGTGAAGCCGTTCTCGCCCTGGAAGTTGCTGTCGAGGATCTTCTTGCCGTAGCCGAGCGCCGAGGGGGCGGGGAAGAACTCCTCGAGCCATTCGTAGACGCGGTCGCTGCCCACGCCCGTCTTGTCGGCCAGCGTCATGGTCTCGGAAAGCATCTCGATGGTCGAGACGATGATCGAGTTGCCAATCAGCTTGAACGACGCCGCGCGCTCGGGATTACTTCCAAAGTCCATAATCTTGCGTCCCATGGCGGGCACCAAGAACTGCGAAGCGAACTTCTTCGAGTTGTACGGCCCTGCGACGGCAAAGACGAGCTTGGCAGAGGCAGCCATGGGAGGCGGGCCGAAGGCTGGGGCGGCGACAAAGTGTCGCTTGGGGAGAGCCGAGATCTTGCGTTCGATCTTGCCCGTGGTGGCGGGGTAGAGTGTGCTGGTGTCGATGAGGAGCGTGGAGAAGCCGCTGGAGATGCGCTCCTGGGTGTGCTTGCCCACGCGCTTCTCCTCGGCCTGCAGCAGGGCATCGTAGACGTGCTCAGCAGCTTCATCGTCCGAGAGACTGGTGAAGATGAGGTCGCACTGGCTGCCGATCGCCTCGATCGAGTCGACCGCCCTGACGAGGCCGTTGAGCTCCTTCTCGAGTGCCTGCGCCTTGGAGGCGGTGCGGTTGTACACGAGCAGCGGCGGCAGCGGCGGCGACATCTCGCGCATGTGCTTGGCCAAGTTGGCGGCCATCTTGACGCCCATGTTGCCGAGTCCGATCCATCCCACCTGATGCTGGGGATGCGGCGTGCTCGGCGTGCTGTAGGGGATGTCGGCGTTGACGGCAGCACTGAGATTCGAATGCGAAGCCATCTTGTCTTTTTTCCGTACGTTTCTCGTCAGAGGCGAAGTGGAAAGATGGAGGATTGAGTGAAAGCCGAGCAGGTCCAAGTTGAGTCGACGGCACCGCAATTTGGAAAGTGTAGAGGCAGAGAGGAGGAGAGGAGGCTGGCTATCGATGTGATTTGGGCTTGGATGTGGATTCGACGGAGAATCCGAGGGTCGAACTTCCTTAGCTACGTCGCTCTGCAGCACCGCGCAGGTTCCCCACCGTCGTGGCTCAGCCAAACCCTCGCGCACAAGCCAGGTTCGCCGATTTCCAATTTTTGGCCGGTCCCGATGTGCAATTCGCAGCCACCGGATCGGGCGGTGCTGCTGAGGCTGAGGCAAGTCGGACATCACACATGCACGCGGCGCTCGAGCAGCTCTGGCCAGCCCCTGTGCGCTCATCCATCTCGCCCTTACCTTTACCGCCCTGCTCATCGCCCAGGCTTTCTTCCAGCACACATTGTAGCTCCTAGCCATGTCGGGGTGGACAACCGTGTGGGTCTTCCTCATCGCTGCTGGCGCAAGCAGCGCCGTGTGGGTCACAACGCCCAAGGGCCCCAACCAAGTGTAAGTTCATCCTCGACTCTTCCGCCGTTCATGCAGTCCGCCTTGACTCGTCTTCAGATGCTGATCTGTACCTTCAATGCAACAGACTAATCCGCACATCTGTGGTGCTTGCGCTGACGTGCATGTACCTCATGTGGTTCATCATCTACATGGCACAACTCCATCCCATTGTCAGTAAGTATCTTTCATCATCTCTCGGGCGCACTCTTAGCTGTCCTCGCATTGGCGCTGATCCAGAAACTCTCTTTTTAACCGGTCCGCAGAGCCTAAACGAGGCGACGTCCGCTTCCTCGAACACTGATTGGGTGGCCCCCTTCTGGACATCCCCCGACGAGCACCTTCGGTCCGCTTTCGCCGCCCTCACATCATCCTTGTACATTACACCTGCGGTTCAATTGCACCAGCTTCATTGCCTCAACACGACCAGGAAGCCTTCGATCTGTCCATTTTGACAGGCGATACGCGGAGCATTTCACACCAGCCAGTACCATTCGGAAAGCATCGCGCCTTGACATTCGATTCAGTCAATCCAGATTCGATACTGGGTTCGGAGGCTGTTTAGGGACGACTTGCTGCCTCTGCGAAAAGTCGAGATGCATGAGAACGTGCTTCTCGCCCAACCAAGGCTCGGAAAGCAGATCGATGTCTGTGGACACACCGCCCTCGCGTCTGGGCTGGTCCACCGTATAGTAGATGCCCACCTCGTCCATCTGCACACTGCTGCAAATGTGGTACGTATGCGGCTGGTTGAAGGCGCGGTAGACAAGCAGCGGGGGGGCTTCTTGCCTACTCGCAGCGCCCGCATTGGGCGAGTCCGCGTCCGATGGCGTCGCCGAGCTTGATGCATCTTCTGCTTGCTCTTGGCCTTCGCCTCCGTGTCCATGCTGCTCCCGAACGATGTGTGTCGGCAGCTTGTCCTGATCGTTTCCACAGGCATGAAGTGCTGCCGCTTCGACGTTGAGGTCGAGGATCAATGCACCTTCGTTGACGATGACAGCTCTGCCCTCGTGCACAGTGAGCTGCGCATCTCCGAGCAGCTCCCAGAGGTGCCGGCTGTTCCAACCCAGGTCGGACCAGTCTTCGCCGTCACCGATGACCTCGCGCTCAAAGAACTCCTGCAGATTCTCGAACTCGATCTCGGCGAACAGCTCCGGCGGCTGACTCGGATCGTCAAAGAACTTCTTGTAGTCTCGAAGCAGTAGCACCGTACCGTGCCCCAGAATCAGCAGCGTCTTGGTCTTGAGATCCGGATGCACCGCCGACCAGATCTGGTACGGCGTCATGGTCAGCTGTGCCAGATTCATCGTGTTCGGTCCTGCTTGCCACAGATTTGGCGGCGCTGGTTTGAGCTCGCAGCGGACAAAGCCCGCATTGTCAATGCAAGGCGATGGAGCACGCTGCACCCGCCATGGTGCTGGAGGCGTCCTGCCGGCGGCGAAATGCTGGCCCATGTTCCAGACCTGCCTTCCGGTGCGGCGCGAGTAGACCGAGACCGACTTGGCGCCGACGCCGTTGAGAAAGACAAAGTCGTCGTCAAAGTCGATGTAGTTGACGTTGCCGTCACGGTGGGGCGAGTCGCGAAAGTCGATCGACTGGATGAGCTCTTCGTCCGGCACGTTCCACAACATCACGAAGCCGTCCTGACTCGCTGCGCAAAGGTAGGGGAACTGGAATCGATACGCGCGGACCGGTCGAGTAGAGCTGAGGACCGTAAAGCGCTGGTAGTGGCCTCGGTCTGGAGGACGTCCTAGATCGGGCACGAGCCTTTCGCTGCGCCACACCTCAAAGTGGCCGATTCCTGGTCGATCAAAAACGAACCAGCCACGGGAAAACTCGAGGTGCGGGCACGCCCTCGTTGCTGTCCTGGCAATGTGCCACAGGAGCTGCATGGAGCTGCGGTCGAACACCTGGATGCCGCCTGCTTGGCCCGTGACGATCACGGTTTGCTCTTCTGGATCGAGCTTGCATCTCCATACACTTTGGCCGTATGGCTTCTCGTGCAGTATGCGGCGCTGCGGAAGTAGGTATGACGATGATCTGGCAGGATGTGATGTCGATGATCCAGCGGCATTGTGGTCCGTGGTCGCGACGCTTGCAGCGATGCTGGGCGGCTGCAGCTCGGTCGGCTCCTGGGCGAGCCAGTTGCAGCCCAAGCGCCAGAGCTGACAGCAGAGAGCCCTCCATGAATCGCACTCGTCGAAGTACGATGTCGTGTTCCTTGAGCGATAGCGCGTTACGGTGGCGCGCAGCAGATCCAATCCCAAAGCTGCGTCAGGGGCCTGATCGAGATACTGTAGTACGCTCGCGACGACAGCGACACCGCTCTGCTGCTCCTGCTGCCGACGATCCAGCTGACAGTAGCCCAGACGTAGGGAGAGCGCACGCCAAAGCGCTTCGTCCGTGCAGACCTCGCGCCAAGTTTGACTTACGCGCGAGCACCGCAGCAGCGCCGGGGGCTGTAGGAAGCTGAGAATGTGCAGAAACGTCTCTGGCGGCAGCGCGGTCGCCGGATCTGCCTGCAGCGTCATCGTATGAGAAGGCGAGGCGGTTCGGAGCCTCTTCCGATGGATGCTATCGGGACGACTTGCAGCGTCCATCTCCTCTCGGCGTTCCCTAGCCGATACTGGTTACAAGCGCGGAGCGGCCGCACTGGCCTAGCTCTCCGTGGATTGCGTCGACCGTTCCAGACTCGCGCCTCAAGCTCGAATGGGCTCTCGATGGCGGTTACAAGGGAGGAGGTTGAGACATGCTTTGTGACTACCCTTCACTATGTCAGAAGCGGCGAGCGAGCAGAGAGCGAGGAAGTCAAGGTCGGGAGGACGGCGAGGGACATGCATGCAGGAAGCATAGACTCAGCTGCGCAGCGAGCTGGCGAAATTCCCTAGGCGCCCACGGTGAAGGTTGCGGAGGTGCATGTCGGGCGAGCCGAAAACCTCCACACGAGGCATCCAACACGAGGCGAAGCAACACACCTCGCCCCACCGCACCGCACCACAAGGCAGCAGTCTTCGACTTGGCACAGCCTCGGAGCGCATTCACAAGTCAGATTTGCACACGACCCACTCTTTGCTTCCTTCCCCCGACATTCTCACGCCTTTGCTTCGGAACATCCGACGTAGACCTTCTAGATCTGCCGGAGACTCTGCTGTCTGCATCCATTGGACCATCGGCATGGTAGTCGGCGACTCTCCGACCCTCTGAAGCTCCACTGCGATTCGCACGTCGGCGTGGCCGGGGGGCGATGCAATGCACGTCTACCTCCAGGATACACCGCGGGTGATCGCGCTCGTCTCGGATGATCTCGAGATCAACGCGCCGGGTCATCTGAACGAGAAATCCGGCTCTTCGACTCCCGTCGCATCGCCGACTGCCATCCTCATCTCCACGCAAGCACCCGAAGCGGCACCTTCCGACGCTGCATCGACCCTCAATGGCTCAACAGCCGCCCTCGCACCTTCGGCCGCAAAGGCGGTCGTCGAGGTGGTCAAGGAGAACGAGCTTCGTGCTTTGACTCTGCAGAGGCTCACCTCGAAGCCCATCCACGGCTGTCTCGGCCTCATCAATGTTGGACAGGATCTCTTCGTCGCCGTCGTCACCGGGGCCCAGGAGGTCGGCGCCATTCGTCCGGGCGAGGTGGTGATGCGCATCACATCGGTATCCTTCTACTGCGTCGACCGGGCCACCTGGGACGAGACGCTCATATCTGAAGCCTCCGCTTCCCAGATCGAGACCCACGACTCGTATGGTCCAGGTCACGAAGGCGCTGTCACCCAGCCAAGCCTGTACGAGCATCCCTGCACAAGTCTCAAGAAGCTCTTGAGCACCGGCACCTTCTACTTTGCAAAGGGCGGGACCTTTGATCTGTCGACACGCCTGGACAAGCGACTCGCGGATTCGGCCAAACACGTACACGATATTTCTCGGTACGACGGCCGCTTTGTCTGGAACAATTACATGATTGAGCCCCTGATCAGCTTCCGCGAACGTCTAGACCGACACGATCGCGCCAGAGTAGATGCTGGATGCTTCTTGCTGCTGGCCATCCAAGGCTTCGTTGGTGCATTCGAGGTGCCAGTCGCTCCCAATTCGTTGCCTCCTCCTTCTGCTTCTTCGGAGACGGCCGCATCGAGCTCGGCCGGCGCCAAAGCTGCAGGAACGCTTGCACTCATCAGCCGGCTCAGTTGGAAGAGGGCTGGCACCCGTTTCAACACGCGCGGCGTCGATGACGACGGCAACGTGGCCAACTTTGTCGAGACAGAGACTCTCTTCAGCGATGGCACCCTTACCGCCACCTTCGTCCAAGTGCGCGGCTCGGTGCCATTGTTCTGGGAACAGCAGGGCCTGCAGGCCTTCAACGCCAAGATCCAAATCACCAGATCACGCGGTGCTTCTCAGCCCGCGTTCGATCGCCATTTCGCCGATCTCATCTCCCACTACTCGCGCGTACATGCCATCAACCTGCTGGGCACTCGCGACGCAGAAACCGTGCTCACAGCTGCCTACGCTGAGCATATGCGACACAGCGCAGCCGAGGCGATCGCTCCTCTGCCCGGTGATGAACCCATCTCCAGCCGTGGCGAGCCGGTCGAGGACGATGGCTCCGAGCGCATCGGCCTCACCAATTTCGATTTCCACACCGTCTCTCGCAACGCGGGCGGCATCGACGGCGTCCGCAGCGAGCTTCGCTACCTGGGTCCCGTTCAGCTCAAGCGCAAGGCCTTTGGCTTTTCTCTGATCGACAATGCATCAGGCCAATTGCTGCGCCGCCAGAAGGGTATCTTCAGGACCAATTGTCTCGACTGCCTCGATCGCACTAACGTCATCGAAGACATGCTCTCACGCTCCATGCTCGACACCTTTGTCGAGGCGGTGGCGAATCGCGACGTCGCTCAGCAGGTCTTGCAGGATCCACATCATCCTCTGTGGGTCCATCACCGCGTGCTCTGGGCCGAGAACGGAGATGCGCTCTCCAAGATCTATGCCGGAACCGGCGCGCTCAACTCGAGCTTCACCAGGAGTGGCAAGAAGACGCTGGGTGGTCTGCTGAGCGACGCCGCCAAGAGCGCAGGTCGCATGTACATCAACAACTTCCAGGACAAGAACAAGCAGAACGTCATCGATGCTCTCCTCGGCAACATGGCCAACCAGAGACCTGTTGCGGTCTTTGATCCCGTGCTCGACAGCGTAACGGCTGAGCTCAACGCGCGGGTGGATGAGTACTCGTCCAGCCGAAACATCACCATCTTTGCGGGGACGTACAATCTCAACGGCAAGTCGCCCGGCGAGTCTCTGATTCCTTGGCTGTTCCCAGACGGCGAAGAGAACGAGCCCGACATCTTTGCCATCGGCTTCCAAGAGATCGTCCAGCTGACCCCGCAGCAGATTCTCATGACCGATCCCGACAAGATCCGAATCTGGGAGGCCAAGATTATGGAGACCATCGCACGCAGGCCGAATCGCAAGTCGCGATACATCCTCCTGCGCAGCGAGCAGCTGGTTGGAACCGCGCTCGTCATTCTCATCAAGGAGGAGCTCGTCAACGATGTTCGGCTCGTCGAAGCTGCCACGCGCAAGACAGGTCTCAAAGGCATGAGCGGCAACAAGGGCGGTGTCGCCATCCGCATGGACTACTACGACACTTCCATCTGCTTTGTCACGGCTCACTTTGCCGCCGGCCATTCGGCGTACGAAGAAAGAAACGCCGACTACTGGACCATCACCAGAGGGCTCTCCTTTGCTCGCGGCAAGACCATTGCGAGCCACGACCATGTGATCTGGCTCGGCGATTTCAACTATCGTATCGATCTGACTAACGATGCTGTGCGCTCGATGGCAGCACGAGAAGATCTGGCCGGACTCATTGCCCGGGATCAGCTGCGGCGTAGCAGGGAGGTCGGCGACGTCTTTCCGGGCTACGAAGAAGGACCCATCACCTTTGCCCCGACTTACAAGTACGACAACGGATCAGACCAGTACGACTCGTCAGAGAAGCAGCGCATCCCTGCATGGACCGATCGCATCCTCTTCCGCGGCCTCGGGCTGCAGCAGCAGAGCTACTCGAGGGCAGAACTCAAGACAAGTGATCACCGACCAGTGTACGCTACGTTTGTGGGACCTGTGCGCATTGTGGACCACCTCAAGCGCGATACGATCCGCAAGCAGCTGCTGCAACAGAAGAAGGCGACCGATGCGCTGGCTGCCGCCGGATCGATCTCGTCGGACACTGATGACGACGAGAGCCTGCCTGATCCGTCTGATGACCATCAACAATGGTGGAACAGTTCGGCGGCGGCGTCGGACGAGTCTGGCTCGGAGGACGGAGATGCTGACCGCGACGCCTCCAATCCGTTCCGCAGGGACGTGACTTCCCGCCCGTTGCACCGGCATGCGTTGCTCGCTGCGGATCGACAGCCACGCAAAGGCAGCTTGTCGGGAGATAAGAGGTCTGTAAACCGTGGGACGGGTGATCGTGCCACCTCAATGCCATCCTCTCCCACAACGGCCGTGCGTAGCAAAGCGCCGGAAGAGTCATTCACGGCCGGGGCTGCGCTGCATCACACTACGTCCACCTCACCGACGATCGAGAGGCGCGTCATTTCCGGTCCTGCCCATACCAGGCCAGCGCCACCACCGATCCCGGTCAAGCCGACCGCCTCGGCGGCGCCAAGTTCCAATGGCGCGGCTTCAGTAGCGGCTAGCTCGGTCGGCTCGGCTTCATCCATCAAGCCGGAGCTGCCCAAACGACCCGGCATGGGATCGCGCTCCGCGTCCTACTCGTCGCACAAGTCCAAAAAGAGCTTGCTCGACGACAGCGATTAGGCGTGTCTCCTCACCTCCCGAGGTATTTACACGATAGACGGAATTCCAATGGACATTTCTTTATTTTGGCATGTTGGGGTGCGTGTGCCGGGAGATGGAGCCGTGCAAGAGAGCGTGATCACTGTCCAGCGTCGTAGATCTCGGCGTTGCCGCACATGTCTTTGTACTGTAAAAAAAGCAAGTCGAAGGGAGGTTGAGGGAGCCAGAAGGTGTTATTTCAGTGTGTGCGTCTGCTGCAAGCGAGTTGTTGGGGCTGCTTTAAAATTACCTCGTCCAGCGACATGTTTGAGATCGAGACATTTGAGGCCTGTTGAGAATGCACACAGGATCCGGTGTTGTCAGCAACTGCACCGGCGATCTCCGTCACGCTGGTTTGGTGACGATCGAGGATTGAATGTATACGCACGACCTCCACCGACGATTTCGCTTTTGCCTTCAACCTCTGCCCGACCTTCCCATCCTCCAGCTCGAGAATCAGGACCTGGTCATCTTGGTCCTTGTCGGCAATGAGAAGGCAGCTTGCATTCCACGTAGCCTCTGCGCCGTCGACGCTGGCCTTTGCTTCGCCTTTGACGAGTTTTGCATGGAAGTCGAGCACGTCCTTTTCGTCTTTGAGGGTGACCGAGTCGGCAGGTTGCACGAGCTGGATGAGGCTGTACAGGCCGCACTCCTCGCGCGGACCTTCGCCGCTATTGATCTCGTCGATGAAGTCGCTCGCCCGTATGTTCTCCAGAACGGCAGAGCCAGAAGAGCTCGAGCCAGAAAGGACATACAGCGCAACGTGTTCTGCCATCTTGACCAGCCACCGAGTGATATTGTGGATGGTAGCAGAGAGCGAAGAGGTGCAAGCGAAGCAGTGAGGGTGGCACGTTCGCGGAGCTCATGCAACCGAGTGAGCCTCGTGCCCTCCACTTTTGGCAATCGGCAATCGGGGAGACCTCAAGATCGGGAAGCGATGAGATGGAAGCCCGACACCTCCATCTGAGCCTACGTTGCCTGGCGTCGGCATCCGACAGCTGCGAAAGCCTAGAGTCGTCGAAGGGTGCCTGCGAAGCGATGGCTTGAGGCAGCACAGAGGTGTGCTGCTAGAACATTGGCCAACAGTGGGCTGCCGCCGAGCACTGAGGTCTCACAAATTGGTTTTTGACGGCTCTGTCCAGGCGCCTTACGCCGCGCGCCGTGTTGGACGGGTCATATCAACCTGCGCCATATGCAGCGCTGCAGTGCCAATGCGCTTTCCGCCGCCGTTCGCGCCATAAGCCAGCACGGTGCCTTGCGATTTGCACCTACTGCCGCTCGATTCGCTATGATGCGAACTGCACGTCACATCTGGCGAAACCTTGTCCTGCAGTAGAAGCCGTCAGATGGGTCCCGCGCTTGCGCTGATGCAACATCCTGCGGCAGAGGACAAAATGACAAGCTGCAGCCTCAGCATGCCGGCTAAATTCAACATCCCGTCTGTAAGCTCGCCTCTCCAGGGCACAGAAACAGCTACAGGACGGTAGACTGGCACGACCATGCGGTCCGTCCCGATGATGAACTCTGCCGCACACAAGCAAGCGCTGCTTGGCAAGGCTGACTGGAAGAGAAGGTCTGAGACATCCAAGGCGTCCCTGAGACCGCTCTCACTTGGAAAGTCTCAGTGAGCCACCAGGGAAGGCCCAAGATTGATGCCGACTGTCCTCGAGACGTGAACAGCCAGGAGCCTCCCCTTCCTTCTTCTCTTCCTCCATACCACCGGCTGGTCTCACTTCCTCCATACCGATTCCGTTCCTTTGTTCCCCGCCCCTTCTCTTCCGTTTCTTTAGCATCCTTTGGTCCTGGTGATCTCTGTAGGACCCTCACTCCTTTGGCTTCAACCACCACACTTGGCTTTTTCGTTTCGTCTCGGATCGGTATTGGACACCCTCTCTTTTTTACACATTCTTTTGGTTCAGCAATTGTCAAGACGAGGCCGGTCGTAAGTAGTCCATCTCATTAGAAGGTGCAGATATCGCCCGGAGTTGGTAGAGCTGACCTCACTGCAAATCGTTCATCCTGATGGTCATGCAGCTCAATCCTTCTTCAATCCCCAGCATTCACCAACAAAGCCACCGACCCTCACACCCCAGACACGCCTTCAAGCTCGCACCGCTCAGCATCGTCTCATCTTCTGAATATCCCGATACCCGACAAACCGTTGCGACATCGACAGATAGAGGTCCTCGTTCAAGATGCTCAAGTTTTCATCGCGCTTCCTCACGCTCCTCCTCGTGCTCCTCTCGATAGGAGCCTTTGATCTCCACTCCCTCGTGGACCAAGCTATCAGCGGTCACGACAGAGTCAGCTCATGGCCTGTCGCACATGCTGCGCCTCTGTATCCCAACGATCAGGATGCAGAGCTCCAGGCGCGCGCAAGAAAGCCCCGAGTGGGCATCGTCGTCAAGAATGGCTCCAGATTCAAGAGCGGCCGTACTGCGATCAACTCGCTCTCCGCCAGCGAGTCGTCCTCCACCACATCCGCATTCGAGAGCCCCGATGGCCGGGTGGGAATGAAGGTGCAGCTCAAGCGCCTCGAGCAGGATTCTGCAAGCAACCCGCTTATGCTTTATCAGAGGCATATCAACCGTGCAACCTCAAAGCTCGCCACCATCCTCGGACAGACCGGCCCTACTCCCGAGGAGCAGCGTCGTGCGCTTGAACGACGCAAGGTCGCCATCCTCGAGCGTCGAGGCGTGGTCCCGGGTCCTGACGGCGAATCGTCGCTTTCGGCCCGGGAGCCACAGCGGCACACAAACCCGCGCCAGGGATACACGAACCACGCCGAGTCCGGCGGCGAGATGCAGCGCCGCTTCTTGGAGAACATCATGGACGATCTCTTTGGCAAAACTGGATCTGAAGGCGGAGTCCACGCCAAGTCCACCGTCAAGCAGGTCGCTGACGAGGGATACCCTGAGATCGACCTCATCGCCTCTGGCTCCGACAACCTCACTGTAGCCGGTTATCCGACCGCCGTGCAGAGTCTGGGACTCGACATCGAGTCGAATGACATTGGCTATGTCGCCACAATCGAGATCGGCAGCCAGAACCAAACGTTTCGCATGCTGATCGACTCTGGATCTGCAGACACGTGGGTGCCAAGCACTGCTTGCCGTGCGTGTGGCAGCTCCCATCAGAAGCTGGGCGCCTCGAATTCGGATACTTTCACCGCGCTCAACACGCCATTCTCCATTCAGTACGGCACCGGCGACGCCTCGGGCAACCTTGCGCGCGATAACCTCGAGATCGCCAACCTCGAGCTCGCCAACTACACATTTGCGGTGACTACGCAGGAGTCGTCCGACTTCAGCGACGATACTGTTCCCTTCGATGGGCTAATGGGTCTCGCAAGGAGCGAGCTGTCGAACGCCGGACAGCCCACGCCCATCGATGCGCTGTACAAGCAGGGCAAGGTCCAGGCTCCCGTTATGGGCTACCACCTCGGCCGCATCGCCGATGGCTACAACGACGGCGAAGTCACCTTTGGCGGCGTCGATCCTGCCAAGTATACGGGCAACATCACCGAGATCGACAACGTCTCCACCAAGGGCTTCTGGGAAGCGGCGATGGACAAGATCACGGTCGGTGGCAAGGATCTCGGCCTCGACGGCAGGACTGCGATCCTCGACACCGGCACCACCCTCATCGTCGCTCCCGAGCAGGATGCGGATGCGGTTCACGCCCAGATTCCAGGCGCCAAGTCCGATGGCCAGGGCGGATACACGATTCCGTGCACCACCACCAAGCAGGTCGCGCTCACCTTTGGCGGCGTCGACTTCCCCATCGACACGAGGGACATGCTCTTCCTCCCCGTCGACGCGGACAATCTGCTCGGCGACTGCATCTCGGCCATCTCTGCGGGCAATGTAGGCCAGCGAAACGAGTGGCTCGTCGGAGCCACCTTCCTCAAGAACGCCTACTTCGCCACGAACACGAAAGCGAACAAGATCGGCTTGGCTCGCCTCAACACCACGGACACCTCCATCGCCCCCAGCGCTGCAAAGGGCAAGCTGGCCTCGGCATAACCCCTCCCCCCCTCCCTCCCCTCAATACAACCTCCTTCGCTCCACTGGGAGTCTCTCCACAAATGATTCTGCCTCCAAGTCATGAGATGAGAACGAGACTGGATGCATCGAAACTGAGCGAATGTGATGAGTGCGGAAAGTGCTGACCAAGTCAAAGTCCAAATGAATGTGTGTATCTTGCCGAACGGTGCGATCCTAGGAAGAGGAAGCAACTACCAATGCGCACGAGGGGGCATGGTGAGGATGTGGTGTTCATCGCGCTTTTCGTCCCACGCAAAATTGGAGGGGTCGGGAGAGGCGTCGTACTTGAAAGCGTGGGAAGCGTAACCCTCTGGTGTTTGCGGGGTATGATGGTGATGCTGCACGATGTCGAATAATCCCTCCAGCGGCGCTTGTGCCGTCTGCGCATGCCCGGCCGACTCGACGAGCGTCGTGTCCTGGCTCTCCGAACCAGATCCCGGCCCGCCGAGGTGCTTTTCCTGATACTGCGCTGGGCCGTAGTTGTGGAACGAGCCCTGCTCTGCCTGCTGTACGCTCTGGCGATCCTGCATCTTCTCGTGCTGCTTTTCTTCCGCTGCATCGCCGCGCATAAAGTCCGGCAGCGGCACGTCCTGGATCCAGAAGCAGCACACGAAGCCGACGATCACCACGGGCATGAATGCGTACATGCCCTTCTGCAGGCCGTCGGCGTACATCTGCCTTACAGGCTCGCGCATCGCTTCGGGCAGGTTCTTGATGTTCTCCACGTATCCGAGTACCGTCGGACCCGTCAAGCCGAGTTCGGCGACGCCGGGCACTGTAGACAGCTTTGCGCTTACGTCGGCGGTGAGCACCGACGTGGTGATGGCAATGCCCCAGATAGCGCCAAAGGAGCGACAGAAGGCATACGTGGCCGTGGCAGTCTCGAGCTCCTCGACGGGCAAGCTCGCCTGGATCGGTGGCAGCGTGATGGCGAACAGGATGCCGATGCCGACACCGGCGACGATCTGGGCGACTACGAGCTCCCACTCGGCTGTTCCTGTCTGGAAACGCGTCATCCACGCGAATCCTGCGGCCGAGAAGGACCATCCGATGAGCGTGAGGTTCTTGTACTTGCCCGTGATGGCCATGGCGATGCCTGCGACAATGGCAAACGGTGCCGTGGGTGCGGTGGAGGGGAACGTCGACACTGCCGAGCGCAGAGGCTTTTCGTCGCGGATCGCCTGGAAGTAAATCGGCAGCGCATAGATGGCGCCGTACGTCGCAATGCCATGGACAAACGTCATGAGGAAGGCCGAGAATGCAGTCCTGTTTGCGAAGAGACGCAGCGGCAGCACGGGCTGCGTGCATAGCGGGTTGGGAATAAACTCGATGAGCAGGAACAACACGAAGCCTGCCATACCTGCGACCATGGGGATCCAGATCCTCATGCTGCTCCACGGGTGGGTCACTCCGCCTTCGGTGACTGCGATGAGAATGCTGACAACGGAGCCGAGCAGCACCACATTGCCTGCGATGTCCATCTTGGCGACCTTGGTCTTGAAGGGCATCGAGGGGATGGGGAGGTTCATGGTCGGAATGAGCATGAGCAGCGCGAGTGCGCCAATGGGAATGTTGATCCAGAAGATCCAGCGCCAGTCGTGGTCGCTAAAGTATCCGCCCAGCACAGGCGCTACGAAGGAGGAAACTGCAAAGACGAGACCGAAGATTCCGACAAAGAAGCCGCGCTCTCGGAGCGATGTGATGTCGGACACTGTGATTTCGCCGATGGCCTGGATGCCGCCTCCGCCGAGTCCCTGGAGGCCGCGGCCGATGGTGAGGAAGAGGATGCTGTGAGCAAAGCCGCACATGACGCTGCCGCCGACGAAGAGTACGACTGCGAGGACAGCCGACCATCTGCGACCGATCACGCACGAGAGGCCGCCAAACATGGGCTGGAACGCCGTCACGGTCAGCAGGTACGCCGACGTGATCCAGCCGCCCGCGATCTCGGACGCCGGCAAATCCTCGACGATGGACGGGAGCGCTGTAGAGATCATGGTCATATCGAGCGCCGTGAGCGTGACTGTGATGGCGAATGCCAGGATGAGCGTCCAGAACTTGACAGTCTTTTTACCATGCTCATCATGCAGACCGTACTCGTAGAGCTTTGTCATGACTCCTCCGTCGTGCTGACGCTTCTTGGCATCCGAAAACTGGCTGGTTGCAGGAAGCTGAATCCTGTGCATGGGCTCTACGTAGCCCAGATCGAAAGTGGACGTAGAGGGCTGCAGTGCCGACGACTCCCAATAGTCGCGATGCGCGCGATGCACCGAGGCGCCCTCCCACGCATCGTCTTGTGGGTGGAACGACGCGTAGGATGGCTGCTTGGAGGGGACCAGATGGGATTGCGAAGAGGCGGGGTGGAGCTTCGGGTCGTGTATTGTTGGCTGCGGCCCCCAGGGGAAGTAAGCTGTCGAGGGAGAGTTGGCCAGCGGCTCCATGGGTTCGGGCCCGGGCCACGACTCGTATGTTGGTTGGCCCCTAGCAATGCTGCTCTCGGCGTCGTCCATGCCTGCACCGCTCAAGCCGAGGCCGTACGATCTTCTTGCGTTAGGGACGTGACTATTTTGCTCTGGACCCTGCTCGCGCCTGTCTTCATGTTGGGCTGGCTGCCCGCCAGCCTGGTAGTACATGCTGGAACGGTCGATCTGTCGTCGCGGCGTCGCGGTCCGAGCTTGTGATGATGCGGATGGAGAGCTGCAATGGCCAAGTGTGCAAGGTGTGCGGTGGTCGGAAGAGCCAGCTTCCGCTTTTGCTGAGATCAAGAGACGAGGATGGTGGTGAAGAAGGCAGTATGGACAAAGATCGACTTGGCGGCCTGTTCGGATCTGCATTCGGTCTCGAACGCAGGCGGACAGTCCAGGGTGGCGACGGACGCAGGCGAGCGGGACCAACACAGGAGTGCGAGCAAGCCTCACGACTTGGCCAACGCTGGCAGCCTGTTCCCGAAACGCGCTCGACCAGCGGCGAAGATAGCCAGGCTACAAGGGCTAGCGGTGGGCGGCTGCACGTGGACTGGGACTGTTGCACGCGACCGGTTGGGCAGACACACAGCGACATGGCTTCTGAGTGCCAGGAGCGAGCGCTGGGAGCAAGGTGTCCAAGACGGCCGTGCAGGCTTACGCTGCAGCGTGGCGGCGAGCATCGCGAAGTCCAGAACTGGAATGCAGCGCTGCACGGGGCCAGCGCTGTGCACCACAGCGCATCAATATTTATTATTGAAACTTATGATTTTATTATTTATGCGGAATGTCGGGGACATGTCGGATACGGCACTGGCAAGGCTGGCGGCGGCGGGGGCTAGGCCGCCATCTCTACGCAGGCTACAGGAAGACAGCAAGGGTGCTCCAGCCTGAGACAAGGTCGATCAAGTGCGCAGAATGCTCGCGAGGTTGATCTGTCAGTTCCACCGCTTTGGCTCTGCCGAGCGAGGTCGCTTCGAGCCCCTTGTCGTGCCGATCTCATGCTGAACTCGAGCTCGTTGATAGGTCCCCGCCCGACGATTGCCTTTCGAAGCAGATGCTGCTCAATCGCGCAGCACACAGAAGCTGAAGGCATCCTCTGGAGTTACGCATCTTTGACTTATGAGCATTCGCCCGTAGCTGAGGAAAACACCTACGGCGACTTTGCCCAAGAGTGATCCGAGGCTGCTGCAGCCTGTCTATGACTGGCCAAGACTCCCTGGAGCTGAGCGAAGATACCTGTGTCTGCCAAGCTTCACACCAACACGAAGCGGTTCTCTGGGCATACCAAGTCCAGCCTTGGCTTGCTCGGCGCTGCCATGATGAAAGCCGGTGTGGGGCAAAATTGAGATAAGAGCGGGCTTCATTTAAAAATTTAAAAATTAATTTTACTTTATTTGACAGCGCGACCCCTGACACTTTGGCTTTTGGCACTTGGCGCTGGGGGGGTTCGGCATGCACCACGCGTCGTGTCCAAAGCCGCACATTCCTGCAATGATGCTGCGTTTGCGCTAGGCATCCAGCCGGAACCCCACACCTCTTTGCGCTGGCCTTGCCGATCCGTCATGTACCCCACGAGGCTCACGACGTCAGCCCACGCCAACACTCGCTTTGCACTCCACCGACAAGGTTCAGGTGGTGCACGCGTCTCGTGTGCTCCTGTGCACCTGCACGAAGCGGCTTCCCTTGCGCCTAGCCTCGCAGCCGCTTCAGGGTTCGCATCTCGATCGGTACTTCACAAGGCTTGAATGCAGTGTGGCAAAGGCAGCAGCTGACTTGGAGCAAGCGGCCTGAGACCAGACACGACGGAATGTGGCACTGGTGCAGAACGTGACAACAGCCATGCAACACGGTTCCGCCGGCTCGAGCCACACCCTAGGCGCAACGTCGCTTCTCGTGCAGTCCTGCAGAAGCGTCTGCGCTTGTTTTTGCTTCGCCGCCAGCACGAAATTGAGGTGTAGGTGGTGTGCTGGCTGGGCCCAGCTCCCCCCCCCCCCCCCCCCCCCC
>AWNI01000004.1:618510-636461 GCA_000517465.1 Moesziomyces aphidis | reverse complement strand
TGTGTGTGTGTGTGTGTGTGTGTGCCAGCACAGTCTCAGGCTCACACTCGAGAAGCACCACAAAACTCAGCAATGTTAAGCTGTGAGCAAATTTATCCGGACGAGAACAGTCGGCGCGTCGCACGTGACCAGTGTTGTTCTCTCCCGATTTTGAGCTCGATTTTGAGAGGGGGAGGACCCCGCGACTGAGCGCGCGCGCGCTGAACGGCTCCACGGGTGGATCCGCTGTATCTGCACGCTCCGCTATCCATGCGCCCGAAACCCTGCTTCTTGCAAGCCTCTCGCAGCGCTTTCTGTCGCCTCAACACCATCACACACCAGCAAGGGTCGCTTCCGCACGTGGACTTCCGCAGGTCTCCCTATTCGTCTCAACGTATCTCGAATCCGGACGACAACGATGCTCCTCACGATGTCATAGGACCCTCAAGGGCGCCTTTCACACTTTCCGCAACTGCGACATCCCTCTCGAATCGAGGCCTGGTCGGCCAAACATCACGCTTTCGAAGCAGCTATCAGCTCACGACTACGTCAGGAAGGGAACGGCGGCCTTTGCCCACCGACATCCGCGCGGATTTCCGCCTTCATCCCAACGAGGATTCTCTCTATAGGCAGCCATAGAATCGCCGCAGCCCGCGAGGTGGGAGCAAAATGGCAGACAGATTTGCGGCGCTCGCCGGCTACGACGCCGGCTCCAACTACGACTCTACACTGGAGCAGAGCCTGGCAGCCGCAACACGCGACGATTTGCCAGGACTCGAGACAGTGGCCAGCATCAACCTCGACCTTCCACCGTCCAAGCCGCTCAACAGCACGTTTGGCAAGTCCAAGAAGCCCAGCGCAGCCGCCGAGCGCGCCAGGCGCATCACTTCGGGCCCCATGGACCTTGGCACCGGCCGATCGCGCTCGCCGCCTCCGCACGACTCGTCCGCCAGCTCGTCCAACAAGGAGAATGCACGTCAGCAAGAGCCTCCCTCCACGCAGCGCAAGCAGGAGCAGCGAAGGCACTACGGCGTGCGCATCGCCGAAGACGACACCTTTGACGAACTCGAAGACAGCCTCCAGCGCGGCCACCAGCAAGATGAGCTGCAGCGCATGCAGCAAGACATGTCGCAGGGCGGCGACTCGCTGCTCGCCGCCTCCCCGGCCAACGACTCGGGTCAGTGGGGCGCGCGCGCCATGCGCCGCCGCTCCGCAGCAGGCGTGTCGATGAAGTCGGCTCAGGAGAAGATCAACAACCTCACTCAGGAACGTGACGAGCTCAAGATCGTCGTCGACCTGCTGCGCGAAAAGGTTTCGCTCGACGACAGGCTAGCGGAACTCATAGTCCTCAAGAAAGAGAAGCTCTCGTACACTAACAAGATGATCGCGCAGCAGGCCATGCTCAAGCAGCAAGACCGTGCGATCAAGGTGCTTCAGAAGGAGCAGCAGCAGTGGAAAGGCGGCAACCCTGCTGCGTACGAGCAGCGCATCTCCGAGCTGCAGGCCAAGCTCGTCGCGGCCGAGAACAAGGCCGAGGAGGAGAGGCGCGAAAAGGTCCGCCTGCAAGACGAGCTCGACTTTGTCAAGCGACGCGGCCCGCCTCCGGGAGCTCCGGGCGACGAGACATCGGCCACCTCGCTCGGCGACTCGACTCGCTTGCGGCAGCGCATCGACACGCTGCGCGACGAACACGAGGACGAAAAGTACGAGCTGCGCAGGGAGCGCGACGAGGTGCAGGAGCAGCTCGAGCGCGCCCGCGACGAGATCGACCACCTCCGCTCGGCACAGCGTCGCTCGTCGTCGCCGACTGAGACATCGCACTACCGACGCAACATCGACGATCTCGAACAACAGCTCACCGCGCACAAAACCGAGAACGCCAAGATGCTCGAGCGCCATGCACAGCTGGTCGCCGACATCGAGCAGCACAAGGACGAGCTGTACGAGCTGCGCTCGTCCGAGGAGGCGCTTCAGCGTGAGCTCGACGTGGCCAACCAGCGGCTCGAGCACGCCAACATCACGCAGGAAGACGAGGCGGCGCGCTTCGCCGAGGCCGAACGTCTCGCCGCAGACCGCTACCAGGACCAGATCGACAAGCTGCGCGACGAGCTCGCATCGGCGCAGCTCCAGATCGACGGCAAAGAGGCCGAGCTCGAAAAGCTGGATGGCGAACTGCAGGATCTCACCGCCAAGGTGGCCGATCTCGAGTACGAGCTGCGCCAGGCCGAGACGCTGCTCGAGGAGCAAAAGGTGCAGCTGGAGGGCGTCGAGGCCGAGGCGGACGAGTTGGATCGCCAGGTTCAGGCGTACAAGCAGGAGGCCGACGAGCTTCGCGCCGAGGCGGACGAGCTGCACAAGGAGCTCGAATCCAAGGACGCCGATCTGGCCGAGACGAACAAGGAGATGCAGGAAATGTCCAACCGCATGTTTGGCCTCGAGGAGGAGCTCGAAGCACGCGCCGACGAGATCAAGCAGCTCGACGAGGAGATCGCCAAGGTGGAGGACGCGTTGCAGCAGGCCAACGAGAAGCACGAGCGGCACACAGGCGTGCTCAAGGAGAAGCTCGTGCTGGCTACGCAGGAGCTCACGGGCACTCAGGGCCAGCTCGAGGCGACGCTCGGCGAGCTCGAGGCGATGCGCGAAGAGGCCGACACGTATGCGCGCGAGGTGGAGCAGCTCACTGCAGAGCGTGCGCGCCTCGAAGATCTCAACGCCAAGCTGGACGCCAAGGTGTCCGATGTAGTGGAGGACCTCAAGGCCGAGGAGCGGGCGCTGGACGATGCGCATGCCGAGTGGGAGCGCAAGCTCGAGGAGGTCGAGGAGCGCATGGCACGCGTGGTGCGGGACAAGGACGAGGCGATCGTGTCGCTAGAGAACGAGCTGAACCAGATGGAAGACGACCTTGCTACGCGCAAGGCCGATGTGCAGACGCTGCAGGATGCGCTGCGCACCAAGGAGAACGAGTCGTTCCGCATCGGGCAGAGCTCGGCCAACGACAAGTACAGCCTGGAGCTCGAGATCGACCGTCTGAAGCGCGACCTTGCGCGGTGCGAGGATGACCTGGCGCGTGCGCGCAAGGAGCTCGACCGCAAGGACGACGTGCTGCGCCACAAGGAGGATGCGCTCGCACAGATGCACTCGGAGCTGCGCGAAGCGCAAGCCAAGCTCGCGAGCGAGATGCAGAGTCACCTTGGCCTGTCGGAGCGCTTCGAGGCGCAGCAGAACGCGGTCAAGGCCGAGCGCAAGGAGCTCGACGCGGCGCGTGCCAAGGTGGAGGAGCTAGAGCACGAGCTGAACAACGGCGAGCGAGCCAATCTGCGCTCCGAGCAGGCGACGCGCAGTGCGCTCGACCAGCGCAATGCGCTGCTGCTCACCATCTACACGCAGATGGGCAAGCTGCTGGCATCGGCGTCGGCGGACGGCAATGCGACGCCGCGGAAGCGCGAGGCGGAGCTCAAGCCGTTCACCAACTTTGACGTCTTCCACACGAGCCTGCTGGGTCGGCTGCGACGCGTGTTTGACACGCAGCTGGGCGTGGACCAGAAGGCCAAGGAGCTCGAGGCGAAGCTGCTGGAAAAGTACAATGCGCTCAAGCGGCAGCAGGACACGCGCTTCCGCCAGATCGACCGGTTCGAGGCGTCGATCAAGGTGGCGACGGACAAGCAGGGGCAGTGGCGGCAGCGGCTCGTGTCGAAGCAGGCGGAGCTGGATGCGGTCAAGGCGACGAATGGCGAGCTGCTGCAGCAGATCTCGTCGCTCAAGACGCGCAATACGCTGTCGACGCCCGCGGACAACACCAAGCTCACGGCGCTCACCACGCGCGCCAATACGGCAGAGCGGAGGTTGCAGACGGCGCTCTCGCAGGCGTCGCAGGCGGAAGAGCGTCTGGCGGAGGCCAAAGTCAAGTACGGCGAGGGCGAAGGCAAGTGGGCGGCGAGGATCAAGGAGCTCGAGCTGCGGTGCAAGGCGGCCGAGGAGCGTGTCAAGCGCGAGAGGCAGGGCGCCAAGGAGAGGGTGGCCGAGCTCGAGGAGATCCGACGCAAGCTCGAACGCGATCTGGACGCCGCCACCAAACGCAACCGCCTCGTCGGCGATCTGCAGGCCAACGTGCGCAACATCAATTAGCGCACGGCGCACCTTGTCTTTGTGTTGCCCTGCTTCTCACACTCGCTCAACGCTACGGAAAGCTACAAGGCTCGGATGTATCTGTGTAATTGTATCATGCTCGATCGGATGTACACCGGGCAGCGTGATGATATCGGCCCAAGTTGGCGGGGTCTGTGCGAGCAAGGAAGTCGGGTTGGAAGTTCAAGTGTCGTGCGAAGGGAGGCTGCATGGGGATGCATGGTGTGAAGCAGGCGGGATTGTTTGCTTTGATCGTCCAACCGAGACGGCAGAGCCCTGCAGTTGGCAAATGCAGCAAATGCACCGCAGGCAAGCGAGTCAGGGCCAATGCTTGCGCACGGTGAACGGGCGATGCATGATTGCGCTGCAGAAGCCCAAAGGATGCAGCAGTTGCAGCATTTCGGTCAGTCACAATTTCTTAGATGGACGTTACATTCCCGTGCCGTCGAGTCGGCACCGAGAGGCACGCGATGGTCGATCGAATCGTGCAGACTTGCAAATGGACGCTTCTGGGGCGCGCCGATGCATTCGGGTAGATTCCCATCCAACCCGACGTGTCCGAGCTGCTAGCCACCTCGCCCTTTCCTCCTCCCGCCGCTGCAGCCATCGTACTGTAAGCGGGAATGGAACTCCTTCAGGGGGATCAAGGGGGCGACGGACAAGGGATAGGGGGGAGGAGAGGAGGACCAGAGGACTAGAGGAGTCGAGGTCGCGGATGCGAATCCGTTCCCATGCGAGGGTCTTCTCCGAGGTGCATGGGATGGTTTGGCGGCGCGCGTCGTCCTTGGTGCGTCTTTTTGCCGAACCGCTCTTTCTCGCGTCGCGTAAAGTGGCCGATTGGGTTCTCTCTCACGCCACGCGCCTTACTTTCAGGAGGTCACATTTTGCAGTCTTGCCGATCCGCACTTGTCCAACGCGACGCGAACGCTGTAAGCGAGAGGAAGGAGGCGGGCGCGCTAGAGGGCCGAGACGCGTAAAGTAGAATGCAGGGAGCGCGAAAAAGCGCATGCATGTTTCAGTCTGACTTGCAGCCCATCCCTTCCTTCTCTTGCCTCGCGCCTCTCGCCACGCCACCCCGCTGCGTGCAAATGCACGTTGGAATTTCAACCCTGCGTTCTCTTGCATCCCCGGTGGTCGCCTTGCTCTCGTTCTTTCGTTCCCAACCGCGCTTGAGCGTCCGCCCATCGTAACCAACTGCAATCCGCACATGCGACGTCCTGTCGCCTCCGATCCCTGACCTGCTGGCGGCTCGATGCGACGCAAAACCAAGTCGAAATGCGCACTTCGATCCCACCGCATTTCCTCGCTCGTCGGCCCTCAAAGCCGCTCTACCGTATTCTTGGCCCCGATTGATTGTCTTTTCTTCCTCGCAGACTCCGCGAGCAGAGGGGTGAGGAAGTGGGAGTTGACTTTCGCCGCTCGGGACCAGACGAGTACGTCGCCAGCCTTTGACGAACGACCGTTTGGGTTGTGGATTGGAATCTCGCTCGAGCGTCGATGCAAGTGCGGGGAAGCCGAGGTCGAAGATAACTCGTCTAGGCTCGTTTTTCCAGTTGCATCTGCCCAATCGAGCTGCGACTGCATGCCGCACCAGATCGGAATTTCGACGAGAAGATGCTGAACTTGTCCAATTTTAGGCTTTTTCTTTTTCTCTAAAAACGATCAGAAAGCCGTCGGGGTGGCAGCCATGGGTCCTGCCAAATCGATCTTTTGGCCCGTCTGGCAGACTCACGCGGGGAGCTCGAGCCAAGTCGACGATGCGAGCGTCTACCCCAGGACCGTCTGGGCTCGGCTGGCTTGAAATGGTTCCCATGCAGCCGCCCATGTCAGTCGCCGGGTGCTAGCTCAAGCCCGAGTCGCCATCTTCGCCACCGAGTGCAAATGAGCCGCATTTCGCTAGTTTCGCAGCTAGCACAGCACTGGCGCACCGACTTTTGGACATAGTGTAAGAATGTGCTTTGCCTGGTGGTCAAGGTGGTCGATGCGGCCGACTGCTTGGGCGCAAGACAAGTGCATCACTGTGTGTAGAGGATGAAGAGGACCACTCGGACGACTCGGACGGGCAGGCAGGACGCGGCCAAAGCAGGAAAGGCAGGCAGGCACGCGGAGGCTGAAATCTCAACCAATGCATGCATGACAAGCGCCCGCCTTCCAGCCATCCAGCCGTGTCGGAGTCGAGAGCGCGAGAGGCGTTTGGCTTTCGTTGGGCAGTGGCTTGATCCCCGAACTCTCTGCCTCGCTGTAGCCACCGCTGAATGAGCCTTGGCCGGGGCTTGACCCGCTCAAGCAAGCAAGCGCCAGTTGGCATCGGATCGCTGTCAGCCATTTACAGAACCTCACCCGTTCCCTCGAGATAGACGAGGGGAGCGTTGAATGCCTGCCGGCCTCCGGTCCTGCGGTATCGTTGGTCGCTTCTGCTTCCGCCGCTGCAGTTGGAGCGATTGCGTGCGTTCCTGTTCCTGCTGCTGGCCAACTCTGCATGACTTGGCTCGAAGCGTCGCCAGCTGATCCACCGCTCCTGCACGAGCCCTCTGGTGCTGCTTCTGCTGCTCCTGCTGCTGTTGCCGCTGTCGAGATTGAGCATCTACTCTCTCGCGCTCGTGCCTGCCTGCAACGCCGGTCGTGGTCAAACGACTGCTCGGTCTGCTCCGCTGCGCCGCTCCTGCAGGCGATCTCCACAGCGTGCGTTTGATTGCGCTTGTCGTATGCAGCCCAGCTGCACTCGGTCTCATCTGGGCGCTCGTTCTTCCTCGTCTCCTCCAGCCAGGAATGCCCGCTCCGGCCCGCCTGCATTCCGTACGTCGAGCCAGCTGAGATTCGCTCTCGCTTCCTACCCTCATCCGTCCGTCGTTGTTGCCGTTGACCATCATTATCACCATCACCATCAACCACCACCACGGCATCGTGTCCACCACCCACTATCCCTTCTAGCACCGGCAATCCCCCCTACTTTCCCCTCGTCACCGCGGATCCTCATCGAGTCTCGACCACTTTCATCGCCAGCGGCTCCAGCTCTGATCGCTTGGAACGATAGGCACCGTCAGCCGCATCGCTCTTGATTGTCTGCCAGCATTCTTTCAGCGCCGTTGTATACACTCGAAGCTCCTCGGCCTCGTCACGACCTCCCCCACACTCTCTACTTCTTGCCCCTTTCCTACACCTGTTTTCGCTTGCGCAAGTTGTTCGGCTCAACCCCCTTCGACATCACCGACACCACCGCTGCAGTCACGTCTTTTGTGGTACTGCCTTCGACCGTGCATACCCTGTAGTGCCGTATCGCATCACCATCTCCGTTGGCTGTCGGCCATTCCCGTTTCGTCACGCGCATATTCTTCTGACGCACAATTGGATCGCACGCACGCACACACGCGCCGACGCAATTGGCACACGGTCCAAAGTGGGAAAAATCCAACTGCATCGCATCACACCGCATCGCTCCACGCAGCAGTCACAGTTTCGCCTGCCAAACAGCCCAATCAGCCTTTCCAACCTCGCTTGTCGCATTGCACCCTTTTGCAGTGTCACATCGCTTCACGTCAAAAGCCCACCACCGCCTGGACCCACCACCGCATACGCTGCGTGAAATCGCCAGCGGCAGCTTTCGGCACGCCCGCCTGCCCTTGAACCCCCTCCTCTCTCCGTACTGTCACGCTGCAGCTCTCGGTGCCTCTCTTGTTTCCTTTCCGCTTCCTTGGCTCGCCCCCTTTGCACTCCTCCCTTTGCATCTTGAAGATCTTCCGGAGCTGCGCTTGCTTGCCAAGGCTGCTGCACTTGCACTCGACTCTGCCCTCCGGTCCCGCAACAATCTTCGTAGGCTCTACCGCTGGTCGATAGTCGTCTCTCGCTTTCATCGTTGCTTTTCGGCACAAGGAAACGTCCCACCAGGTAAGTCGAATCTTTTCCCAACGAGCCTAAGGATGGTGGGGTCGAGGCCGTCAATGAAGTCGGCCTGGCCCCACGCGACCGCTTTGCCGCGGTGCCTTGAAGTCATGTCATCATGCGCATACGCAGCCATGCATGCATGCCCGCCCATGCCGCCTCTAAGAGCACCTTCTAGACGCAAATTTTGCAACCTTGCGCTTCCGCTCCCTCCCCACCGCCCATGGCCGTCTCCTTCACATGTTCCCGCCAGTCGCTCACAGAGGACCCTGTCGCTAACATCTATCTATCTCCTACTACACTGCATTCCCCTGCCGAACTCGTCATCGCAACCTTGACTGCCTTGTCGATCCCTCCTCGACACCCAGAGTTGCAAGCGTCGATCTGGACACCATGGCGGGCGCACTTTCGCCCTCGATGATCAACATTCAGGTCCCCTTTGCAGATGCAGGTCATCTCAAGGCACCTGGCTATCTTTCCCAGCCCACCAGCTCGGCTCCATCGCCGCAGAAGAAGCAGCGCCGTTCGTCTCCGAGCAAGGGTCGCTCGCTCACACCCTCCATGTCGGCATCCTCTTCGTCGCCCCTCAAGAAGGGCAGGACTGGCTTCAAGCGCACAACCAGCACCGCCAACATCATGGACACGGTCATGAACTCGAGAGTGGCTACCGATCACGACGCTGTGCCTGCCTTCCGCCTTGGCATTCCCACTTCCACCTCCAACATCTTCGAGTACAGCCGCTCGTCGCCCATCGCCTCGTCGTCCCAGACCACCTTGGCTGACCTCGAGAATGATGAGGCCGCCAACGTGCTCTCCACGCCTCGCCGCGGCAAGCGCGTCGGCAACGTGCACATGGGCTGGGAGTCGCCCCTCGATGCCGATCAGACTCCCACCGCCGCCTCGGTTGCTGCCACGGCTCCTCACACGCTGCCCAAGTCGTCCCGCACTCGGGCTTCCGCGCAGAGTGTCAGCGTCGAGGCTTCGCCTTCCAAGCGCAAGGCATCCACCGCCTTTGCCTCGGAGCTGCGCCTATCGCGACGCAGCCTCGTCGACACGGCCGGATGGGCTTCGGCCGCCATGATCAGCTCGGTGCCCCTCGCCGAAGACCGCATCAACAGCTCGCCCGGCTTCTCCCCTCGCTTCATCGCCGAGCCCGCTATGACTGGCCTGGTCAACGCTGAGACCCGCGATCCACTTGCTGCCTTCACCAACGATGCGTCGCCAGTGTGCAGCCAGAACCCAAGGCTCGTGCCTGTCGAGGTCGAGGGCCTTGGTCGCGTTGCCGTTCATCCGGACTTTGCGCAGCAGATCGCCGAATCGCCTCGTGCCGCGCAGTCTGACGCACACCGACGATTCTCCACTGCCTCGGAGCGCGAAGCTGCCTTGCTTCGCGGCTCGGACTCGGAAGATTCGGCCGCTCGTAGCGAGAACGGATCCTCGACGGATCCGACTTCAGCAGGCACACCATGCCCCTCGGGCGTCTCGCCCAGTTTCTCGCTCTCCTCGCAGTTCCCCTGCTCGGAACCCATCTCTCCGACCAAGAAGGGGGCCACATCGGCATCCTACGCCGAACACCACGCAGCCGATACACAAAAGGCGCTGTCTGCGCTCATGCGCGTCGCTCCGACCGACGCCATGGCGCAGCAAAAGCTCTGGTGCCCCCGTCTCGGCGGCAGCGCCGCTACCGTCGTTGCCAAGCTGCCCACCCTCGATTGGCCCGATCGTCCCGACGGCCCCTGGTCTGCTGCCGGGCGCCACATCGACGAGCTCAAGCAGAAGCGGCGCCAGGGAATCCAGCGCTGGCTCGAGTCGGATTCCGCCGACGAGACCCAAGAGGACGCTCAAGAATCGTCGGGCGCCGCCTACCGCCACCATCCAATGGTGGCCAAGGCCTTGCTCGACCGCGCCCGCAAGCAACACCGCACTCAGGTGTCTGCTGCCACTGTTGCTGCCGCCAGAGCCGACTCTCCCTCGAAACGCGGCCGCAAGCCGAAGCAGCCGCACCTCTTGCACGTGCACGAGACCCCGTCCAAGCGTCGCGGACGCAAGCCCAAGGTGGCTGCCTCCATCGCCAGCTCGTCGCGCAAGTCGGTGGCGACGGGTGCCTCGCTGGCGCGATCCAACACGAGCGCCATCATTGGCTGCAGGTGCGGCATCGACGACGACTCGATCATCATGGTCCAGTGCGACGGATGCCGCAGCTGGCTCCACCTGCCCTGCGTCGGCGTCAACACGGTCAACGACCTCGACGACGAATGGTACTGCGACGACTGCTGCGACGCCGCGCTCACCGAGCATCTCTCGCCCGCCTCGTCCATGCCCACCTCGATCGGATCGTACGCGCATCTCAGCACGCCCGAGGCACTCGAAGCGGCACTGGCTGGCCAGGAGCCCGTCTTCACTCTGCCGAGCGGCACGCCCATCCACCGCTACGGTGTGGCGGTGTCGTCCTCGATCGCCCTGGCGCCCAGCCCGCCCCTGCTGTCGGTCGGCGACCGTGGCGGTCGCAGCACGGCCAAGCGCCAGGGCCAGGGTCGATCGCGTGCGGAGCGTGTTGGTTGGAGGATCAACGAGCCAGGCTCGCCGCTCGCGCGCAAGAGCACCACCGCCTCGTCGGGCGTGCGACCGGCGGTCCCCGAGACGCCGTCCAAGTCGAGCGAGGCGACCGTCGACTTTACCGATGCCAGTGCGACGCCCAGCCTGCTTGCCGGCTTCTCGCGAGCCGACTGGGAACCGACCCGCGCTCGCAGGGCGTCGGAGCGTCAGACGACGCCCACTCGCGTGCTCGGCATGAGCACGCCGAGCCGCCACGCTTCGGGACGCAAGCCAAGCCACTCGGGACCGCTGTCGCTCGGTCTGTGCGACGACGAGCCGCCGCACGCCGATCTTTTCTCGACGCCTTCGCGACTGGCATCGGGCGGCTCGTGGGCCTACCGCGCCGGTGGTCAGCCTCTGGGTAGCCAGACGCCCTCGCGCTCGGGCGGCCGACACCAGCGCATCGACTCGTTCAGCGGTGGCCTGCTCTCGACGCCCGGTCGCGACTTCCTCTCGGGCGCTTTCGGAACCGAGCCATCCACCAGCATGCCAAGTCTCGTGTACAGCAGCGGCTACATTGATGGGCTCGACGACCATCTCAGCGGCGACGGCTTCTACAGCGGCAGCAACAGCCGCGCTTGGCAGCTTCAGTCGCCCACGTCGAGCACGCGCGCCGCCAGGGCGAGGCAGCCTTCTGGCTTTGGCACGCCGTGGTCCAGCTCGCTGCTCAAGACGCCCGAGCTGCAGCCACGACAGGCACACACGTCGTCGGTGCGTAGCGGCAGGTACGACACGAGCGACGACTTCCCGCCCTCGTCCTCGCCGTTCCCCCGCACTCCGACGTTCGACATGAGCAGCCCGCGTTTCACGCCGCATGGTTCGCACCACAGCTCGGGCGCGCTCGAGCGCCACCCGAGCCACCTGGGACTTGGACTGCCCTCCAGTTCCTCGGCACGACTGCACAAGGCGCTCGGTGCCGACCTGCACAAGGGCGGTGCCAGCCGCGACGACAGGTCGCTTTCGGCCAGTGCGCACGCCAAGCACAGGCAGGTGTCCACCGAGGTGCCCATGGGTCTTGGTATCGGTCTCGACCTCGACGACGTCCTGGACTGGTCCTAGTCGGGCGTCTTTCTCGCATGTCCGCCCGCACACAGCATTGGCCCCATCCTTGTCTTGTCGCCCCTGTTTCCTTTGCATATCTCTGCATCTCGGCGCCTCGCATCTTCTCGAGACATCGTCTTTCCACTCTTCACGCCGTATTCGGCGCACCGTTAATTCAAGGTCATGGTTTTAGCTTTGCTTGTTGGTCCTCGCACTGAGGACTCTGGATTGTGTGACTACCACAGAGGGTGGAGGAGAGGCTATGGTGTGAGCTCTTCTCAGCTTGTTCTGTGTTGCAGCTGCATGGGTGAATTTGTGAGAGGTCGGAATTCGGGCAGGAAGGCAATGCGCGGGTTGGTGGAGGACAAAAAGTGTGGAGGCCACCACCATCATCTCGACAGGGTAAGCGTCGATACAGCAAGGCACTGGGTGGAACGAGTCGGACCAAGGATGAGCGAGGATGGCCAGGATGTGCGGGCGTTACGGCGCGGCTTTGAGGCGGTGACGCAAGGCACGCGGCGGTTTGGGAGCCGCGACGAGGTGCTGCGTTTCTATGCTGCGCCGCTCGCGCGGCTATTTGGGCCGGACCAGCTGGGTGCGCTGCAGGTCTTTGGGCCAGAAGCGTCGGACAACGTGGACGTTTTGCTGGTCGAGGCAATGCAGGAGTCGCTGCTGGTGCGACTGGGTGTCGACTGGGCAACAGCGCTGGGTGCGGCGTGGAAGACGCTGCTCGAGCTCACGTTCTTTGGGTCGGCGGCCGAGTCGTGCGCGGGGCAGGCAGGGATGGTACAGCAGTGTGCGCTGCGAACCGTGTCGCGCGTGCTGGCAACAGCAAGCGGCGAGACGCTCGAGCAGACGGTGCAGCTCTGCGTCACGGCAAGGGAGAGGATCTCGCTAGGCGCAATGGTGGCGGCAGTGGGGGCGGAACCCAACCGGGCACGGGCACGCGTAGCGTGGACGGAGGCATTGCGGCTCCTAGGCGCGCTGCCGGACAGAGTGGCCAACACTACCAAGGGAGATGTTCCTCAGACGCTCAGGGGCGAATGTTGGATCGATGCAACGCTCGTGCGCGGGCTGGGCGATGCTCTCCAACACGCCACCGACAAGCCCGAGGTCGAGCTGCTCAGAGATGTGCTCGTCAGGCTGGACAGGTCAGGACATCTGTCGCGTGCGGCCGACTCAAGCACCGCCGGGTTCTGGCCAACGATCCTCCGTACAACAGCGACGAAGAGCACAACGACAACTCAGTGGGCGAAACTACGCCGTGTCGCGGGAAGCAGCTTACGCAAACGTCTCGACACGACGCTGCTGCAGACACTTCAACATGCAGCGATGCGCGGCTTCGCAGGTACACTCGTCGCACCGACAGAGACGGGCAAGCCGGGCACCGAGGGGAGCGCATTTCTCTCGTCTGCAACCCACGCTGTCGTAGCCGCATCCGCCCACGTCATGGGCATCTTCATCCCGCCCAACTCACCCGCCGACGAGAGCGACTCGGACACCGATACCGAAGCTCTGCACTACGTGCGCACGCTCAAGTGCACCGCGCTCAGCCGTGTCTCGCAAAGCCCAGTGCTCGCGTGGGCATGGGCAACCTACCTTCTCCGCGCACCTGTGCGTGACCGGCTCGACTGCCTGACAGCCGCACTCGGGCGGTGGGCAGACACGGCGCGACTCGCGCGCGTGCTCGTCGACGAAGAGCTGTTCCTCTCCACCCTCATCGTGTGCATCCTCGCATCGATCGCGTCAGGGAGTCGAGAGCTGGAGGACGCGTTGGTGGCGGTGGCACACTCGCGCGCCGTGCTCGACGGGGTGTCGGCGCACCTGGCACACGCTGACCCGCTCGTGCGTCGCACGGGGATGCTGGTGGGCGAACTGCTCAGCGAGCGCACCGCGCGCCCAGGCGGTAAGACGCTCAGCTTCGGCGCGGCCATCTGGAACGGCACCGGCGAGGGCCGCGAGGAAGCGCGCGTGCTGCGCGCGCTCTACCATGCCTGGTCGCACCATTCGGACGCCATCGCAGTACGCGCCGCCACGTTCAAACACGACAGCGCCGCCGTAGATACGCTGTTCGGGCCCCAACAGGTGGTCGCTTCATCCACATTGATGAGTACAGTGCGAGCGGAGAGGAAGAGATCCGACGGGCCAAAGACGAGACGACTGCCGCAGAGGGTGGACGCGAGAGACACGCGCACCCGGCCACTGATCAGTGTCATTGGGGACTCGGATGACGAGGCGCCGCTCTCGGTATCGTCGCCACGCGAAGGCCCATTGCGCATGTTTTCGAACCACGTTCGACCGCACACTCCGAGCGAGTCCTCGTCGTCCTCATCCGACTCGGACAGCGACGCCGACGATGCGGACCAGCACGAGATGCACAAGCTCGCCGCCGACCTAGCTGGAGTGAGCACCGACGACGCCGCGTCGCTCTTCGCCTCTGCCAAACCCTCTTCTTCCCGCGCTACGGCCGGGGTTGGCGACATGGATGCGGACCGGGAAGCGCATGCGCCGCAGTTCGACAAGCGTGTGCGCGCGCCCGTGTACGTGTCGCAGCTGGCGCCTCTGCTGAAGACGTCGTCGCGCCAGTCGGTGCGGATGGGGCTGCGGAGTGCAGCGGCGCTGGTGGCGCGCAAGGCCCCCACGCGTACGTTTGGCGGCGAGGTGGATGAGAACGCGGTGGACCTCACGCTGGCGCTGGCTGCGCTGCACGACAACTTTGGCATTCGACGGTTTGAGGACATGCGGCGCGCAGCGCTGGTCGAGGTGGCGTGTGCGGCGCCCGTGCGCGTGGTGGGCGTGCTGACCGAACAGGTGTTTGGGAGCCAGTACAGCGGGGTACAGCGCACCGCGATGCTGTATGCGCTCACCGAGGCGGCGGTGCGGCTGTCCAGAGCAGAGCAGCACGGAAAGGCAGGGCACAGGGCGGAGGCGGTAGCCGCGCGCGTCGTCAGCGATACACGGCGCGTGGGCGAACAGCGTGTACCGCAGCTGCGCCGCGAACGTCAGTTGCGACTCGACACATCCCGGACCACACTCGTGCAGGAGATCCGGCCCGGCACGTCGCTTGCGGTCGATCCGGATGGGCGCGGATGGGCGGCGATGGCGGGTGCGTTTGTATTCCCACTGCTCAACCGATATCTTGCGTACCAAGCACTACCTTCGCGCGGGTCGCTCTTCGAACCGGACTCGCTCGCACTGTTGTTCGATACGCTCGGCGTACTGATCTCGCTGGCGCCAGCTACGGTGCTGCGTCCCCTCGGCCCGGTGCTACTCGAAGCGCTTGCCACGCTGCTTATCTCGCCCTCGGCAGGGCCCGAGACAGCAGCAGCACTCAGCGCCCTCGCGATCTTTCTGCACGCCCACCTCGAGCTCGATAGTGCGGCGTCGCTGCTCAACGACCGCACGAGCGTGCGCATGCTCAAGACACTCCTGCCGCGCGTCCAGATGCTCTTCACCCAGCTCAACGCGCACACGGGCGGGACGCCCGCCAAAGTCGCCGCGCGCGCAGCCACCGTGCTGCTCCAAATGGACCAGCTGGACCAGGCCCAGACGCAAACCATCCAAAACACACTCGGCTTCATCCCCGCCTAAACCCCCTCACACAGCTCTTTGCCAGTGAAAGCAAAAACCCAACTCTGTTTCAAAACATGACCACGGCTGTGCGCGCGACTTCACTTCTTCTTCTTCTTGGCTGCGCCTGCGGCTGTGGGGGTGCCGCCACGACTGCTACCGGCATTGCTGGCGGTGTCCAGCTGCCTCTTCTTGCCGCCCTTGGTGGCCTTTTCCTCCTCGTCCTCCTTGAGCACGAGCAGGAGGAGCGTGTTGCATCGTCGACCGAGCTCCTGCGGCGTCCTGCTCTTGATGAACCAGTCGAACCTAAACCCGGGCCACTGCATGACGTCCTTCTTGATGCGATCGTACGCATCGCCCTCTCCCAGCCCGTACTCGGCGAGCTTGACCAGCAAGAAGCGGTCCTCGTCCTCGGAATAGCTCTTGCCCTTGTTCTGGCCGTAGTGCAGCTTGAGCTGCAGCAGCGGTTGGCGGTACGAGTTGACCTTGCGCCGCAGGACGGCCTCGTGGTGGTGCTGCTTGAGCAGCTTGGCCTCGCCCTCGTCGATGCGCGCGAGCAGCTTGGCATGGTCCGCCAGCTCGTCGATGCGCTCCCAGAACACCTTTGCGTACTCGCGCACCTCCTTTTCCGTCTTGCTCGCATCGGGCATGTCGGCGGCGATGAGCGCGTACGCCTTGCGGCCATAGCGCTCGCAGCCGCGCACGAACGTCTGGAACTCTCGGCGGTTCCAGTGCGCGAACCCCTGCTGCGCTAGCTGCTCCTTCTCCTCTACCTCTTCCTCGGTGAGCGCCTCGGCGGTGTCGATGAAGTCCTGCTCGCGCTTGCGCTCCTCCTCGACGTCGTCGGCAGTCTCGCCCTCGGCCGGCTCGCGCAGCGGCACGCGGTAGCCGATGGAACGCTGGTACGCCGCCGTCTCGCGCTCCTGCAGCTCGCCCAGCCGCGCCGGGTAGAACTGGAAGTCGTTGATGTTGATCTGCTTGGGCGCACGCGGCGCCTTGGGCTGCGTCGGCTTGGGACCCACGCGCATCGCATCGCGGTAGTAGTTGTCGATCGAGTAGTTGGCCTTGCGCTCGCGCTTGCTCGGCTCGATCCACAGCTGCCCAATCGGCTTGCGCTCCGAAAAGTTGCTCCCCTCCCAGTTGTACACCGTGTCGGACTTGAAGTTGTTGAGGTCGTCCAGGTTGAGGCTCTGGTACTTGGCCTGGATCTCCTGCGTGCGCGTCTCGCCCGACTTGATGATCTCGTCAATGTCGTCGTCGATCGACATGGTGTCCTTGCTCGTGATGATCTTTTCGGCGCCGTGCTGGATCATGCCCACCAGATCCTCCTTGGACTGTGCCGCCTTGGCCGCCTGCTGTGCGCGGCCCTGCTGGATGACAAGCTGGTCCAGACGCAGCTTCTGCGCCGCGCGCTCCAGGATGCGCTCCTCGATGGCGTTTTCGGTGACAAAGCGGAAGACGTACACCTGCTTGGTCTGGCCGATGCGGTGCGCACGGTCCATCGCCTGCAGATCCGCCTGCGGGTTCCAGTCCGAGTCGAACAGCACCACAATGTCGGCCGTAGTCAGGTTGATGCCCAGACCGCCCGCACGCGTGGTGAGCAGAAAGACAAACTTCTCCGAGCCCGGCTTGTTGTACTCGTCGATGGCGGCGATGCGGTCCTCGTGCGCGGTGCCACCGTCGATGCGGCAGTAGGCGTATTCGCGGAAGAGGCAGTAGTCCTCGAGGATGTCGAGCATGCGGCTCATCTGGCTGAAGATGAGCACGCGCGAGCCGTTGGCCTTCATCTTGCGCAGCAGCTTGTCGAGCTTCTTCATCTTGTCCGAGTTGAACACCAGATGCTCGTCCGTGGTGAAGGGCGGGCCGGGCTCGGCGCCGTCAAAGAGGTACGGGTGGTTGCAGCACTTGCGCAGCTGCATGACAATGTTGAGCAGACGCGTCTTGCCCTCCTTCTTGCCGACGCCGCCGTTGACGGCATCGATGTCCTTCTCGAGGATGCTCTTGTACCACTTGCGCTGCATCTCTGTGAGCCCGACGAAGAGGTTGATCTCCTTCTTGGGCAGGAGCGACTTTTCCACGTCGGCCTTGACGCGTCGGAGCAGGAAGGGGCGGAGGACCTTGTGGAGCTGCTGGACCACCTGGTCCTGGTTCTCGTCGCCCTTGCCCTTGAACCACGACTCAAAGTCCTCCGAGTTGCTGAAGACGTCGGGGAGGAGGAAGTTGAGCAGCGACCAGAGCTCCATGAGGTTGTTCTGGAGCGGCGTGCCGGTGATGAGCAGGCGGGAGCGCGAGTTGAAGGCACGCACGATCTGGGAGAGCATCGAGTCGACGTTTTTGATGCGGTGCGCCTCGTCAATGATGATGTACTCCCACGAGAGCTTCTTGAGCGCGCTCTTTTCGCGCAGGCACATCTCGTAGGTGGTGATGAGCACGTCAAAGTCCTGGGGCAGCAGGTGTTTGTGGATGACCTCGTCGCGCTCCTCCTTGGAGCCCTTGAGGGTGACCACGTTGAAGCCGGGCACCCAGCGCTGGAACTCGCGGTACCAGTTGTCGAGCGTCGACTTGGGCACGACGACGAGGTGGAAGCCGGGCGTGTTGCGGAAGTCGCGGAGGTAGCCGAGGAAGGAGATGGTCTGGAGCGTCTTACCGAGGCCCATCTCGTCGGCGAGGATGCCGTTGATGCCGTTGTGGTAGAGCGAGATCATCCAGTTGAGGCCCTGGACCTGGTAGTCGCGCATGGTGCCGCCCTTGACGTAGGCGGG
>AWNI01000004.1:595088-610668 GCA_000517465.1 Moesziomyces aphidis | reverse complement strand
ACATCCTTATCAGCCTCCCCCGCGCGCCTCTTCTCCCCACCCACCTTCATCCCACCTACCCACTCACCCACATTGCATCTCTTTCCGCTTTACCGTCTTTGTCGCCGCCATGCATGTTCAAACACTCGCGCTGTTGGCCGCGGCTGCTTTGGCCCGAGCTGCCTCCATGCAGGCGCCCTTTTCGCTCGCCTCTGCACTCGACACGTGTCTTTCGTGCGCCACGCTTCCCACCTGCCCCACCGACCCCTGCACGACCAACACTCCCGGTGGCCTTCTGCTACTGACGCAGTTCTGGGACTTTCACCCCGCGATCGGACCTTCGGATTCATGGACGATCCATGGTCTTTGGGCCGATAAGTGCCTTGGCGGTTACGATGCCGACTGCGATTCGTCGCGCAACAATAACAATATCGCCGCAGCCCTTCGATCGTCCTCCGATCCTCGAGCTGCAAAGGCGCTCGATACGATGAACCAGTACTGGCTGGCGCTGAATGGAAACGATGCTCAACTCTGGTCGCACGAGTGGAACAAACACGGCACCTGCGTCTCAACCCTCAACCCGGAATGCTACCCCAAATCCGCCTTTAGCGAGCATCAAGACATCGTCGACTTTTTCTCAACTACCACTGACCTGTTTGACAAGTACAACGTCTTCAAGGCTCTCGAGGAGGCAGGCATCAAGCCGGACGTGAATGCAAGGTACTCGTTGCAGCAGCTTAAAGATGCAGTGCGCCAAAAGTGGGGCAAAGAAGCCTCGTTCCGATGCCGAAGCGGCGCCCTCAACGAAGCCTGGATCTACTTTCACACCGCCGGAAGATCCACCAGTGCAGACACCTTCGTCCAGGTCGATCCACTCACCGGCGACAACCGTTGCCCCACCCAGAACATCCGCTACCTTCCCAAATAGCCTCTCAATCACAACAGCTCAAAGTCAAAGTACAAATACATTGGATGCAATGCAATGCGATGCAGGGGTATATCCATGTTCGGGTCAAGTTAGAGCGGCACCGAACTCAGGCTGCGGATGAGCTCGTTGCCGTTGATGGTGTTGGTGGTAGCCACCACAAAGCGCCGGTTGCGCGTCTGGCCGTTCATGAACCGCAGCGCCGCCAGCTCCGTATGCGTCACTCCGCCCAGGAAGAACACCAGCGTCGTCGTCACCTGGTCCGGATCCGACGGCATCGTCGCCGCCGCACCTGTCGTCGATGTGTCGCTACCGCCGAGCCCCGCGGCTCCAGACTGCACCTCGTCAAACGTCGGTCCGGGAAGCTGCCCCACCACATCCTCAAAGCCGCGCCAGCCCACGATCGGATGCGCGCGCGGCTTCACACTCCGTCCGCCCGGTCGCAGCGCCGTACTGGCCGCACGCCCGGCGTCCAGCAGCGCCTCCTTCTGCGCCACCGCCTGCACCAGACGCACCGACAGCGGCGCATACCCAGAGTAGACGTACGAAATGTCGCTCGGCGCACGCTCGTCCACATCGTCGTTGATCAGGCGCAGACTTCGGCGCACCGACGCAAAGCCGCCGCGTCCGCCTTCGTCCTTCCCATCGCCGGCTGCCGCGCCACCCGCCGCCGACGATCCGCCGCCCACGACGCTCGTGAGCGCGCCAAAGCCAGCTGCGACGCCGCCACCCGCATCCGCCGCGCCGGGCGCAGCCCGCGTGAGCAGACCCACCTTCTGCAGCGCCAGCAGCAGCGGAAGATACTGGTAGCCGTACGTCTGCAGAATCTCGCGCTTGACAAACTCGAGGTTCTTGGGCTTGATCCCACCCGCCGAGCTGCCGTGTCCGACGACGCTCGTGAGGCACAGCAGCCGCAGCACACCGAGCAGGTCGCGCTCCTCGTTGATCATGTCTTCGATCGCCGCGTACTGCGCGCCGAGCTCGAGGCCCGCCACCGAGTTCTGCTGCACCTCGAGCATGCGGTTGAACTCCTCGCGCGCGGTCCACTCCATGATCTTCTCGGTGAGGCCCGTGTGCAGCCGCAGCGACGCGTGCTCCGACTGCAGCCCGCCCAGCTTGCCCACAAACGCGCGGATCTGCGACACGGTCTTGGCCTGGTGGCGCCCCTCGTAGTCGTGGTTGAGCCGCTTGGCGGCGCGGTGCAGCCGGTCGCCAACGACGGCGAAGTTGAGGTCGCGGATCTCGCCAAAGAGCACGTCGGTCGAGGCGTCCAACCGGTGCTTGCGCTTCTTGGGCGTCGACGTCATCTGCAGCGGCGTACCGCTGCCCGATGCGTGCGGCTGTGCGCCCATGCCTCCACCGGGCGGCTGCGCCTGCCCCGTGAGCAGGGCAGGGTCGACCTCGACGTGGCCATTGCTGATGCCGACCACCTCGTCTACGAGGCCTTCATAGGTGAGCTGGGTGCAGAGCGGTGTGGCGTAGTCGACGGAGCGATCGATGATGATGAGGCTGTCGACGAGCTGGCTCGGCGTGGTGAGCGCGGGNGCAGAGCGGTGTGGCGTAGTCGACGGAGCGATCGATGATGATGAGGCTGTCGACGAGCTGGCTCGGCGTGGTGAGCGCGGGGTTGGAGGGATCCGAGGCGAGGTGCTCGCGCCTCTGCCGGATGAGCAGATCGGCGAGCCGACGTGCGAGAGCGCCTTTGCCCAGCACGCGTGGGAAGAGGCCGTAGGCGTGCTGAAGCGTCATGAGCGCCTGTGCCGAGCGGAAGATGGGCGTGTGGTCGCCGTCGCAATAGATCTTCTTCCAGGCAGCGTCGTCCTCGAGGCTGATGAGATCGTGATCGAGTGGTACGAACTCGAGACCAAAGTCAAGTAGCGAGACGTCCGAAAGCACGCCCTCTTGATCGAGGAACTGCAGACAGGGCTCGGTCCTGTGCGGAACAAAAGAGATGGTGTAGGTGTGCTGCAGGGGCGAGGTGGGACGCACGCTGCGATCCGCGCGCAGGTGCTCTTTGGGCACGTAATCGTGACGACGGGGTGACAAGGTCAGCTGCTGCCGTTCAAGATCTTCGCTGCGGGTAGGGAAGGAAGAGGGAAAGGAAAGAGGAAAAGGAGAGAGGGGGAGTCGAGGGGAAATGTCGCCTCCCGGCACAACTCCGCGCCCGTGGAGGCGTAAAGCAGGGCGGTGTTGTTTGAGGAAGGGACTTCGTTGGGAGCATCCTTGTCAGGAAGGTCTCCTTGTTCTTTGGACATTGACTGACCGCATGCCTATCGTTGAGGAGATCTAGTAGGCTCGGCTAATTTAGTCCAGGTGGGATGGGCGAACCAGAGCCACCGGAAGGGGGAGAAAGGAGAAGCGAGACGAGACGAACGAAAGAAGGTGCACAACTTACCTGCAATAGCCTTCATCCACTTGATCTCGGGACGGCAGATGTAGACGACGGACTTTGTGGGAGCATTGACGCTCTTGAGGCCCGCCTTGGAGAGCGCCTGGGAGTGGGCGGTGTCGGTCTTGGAGACAAACGCGGCGGATGCTGGTTCGAGCCAGAACATCTTTTCCACGCCGTGTTGCTTGAGGCCGGATACGTCGGCGACGAGACCGAGGGGGCCTGCCAAGGACGGGTCGAGCATGAGCGTCTTTGCTTCTTTGATGGTGTCGAGCGTCGACATGAGGCCTCTGCGCGCGAGGTCGCCAAGGATGGTGGTATCTAGGCCGTCCCATCGCTCAGGGATGGGTTGCGCCATGTCTGCTGAGGCGCCAGCGGATGACTGCGGCGAGCCGGGAGCGACGGCGGTGGCATCAGGGCCAGCGTCAGTGCCAGCCTGGCGTGGCGCAGTCACGGTGGGAGCCATATTCACTCTTGCGGTCGTGATGCCGATTGAAGACGTGGAGAGATGCTCTGTCGCGTCGACCCGCGATCCCAGAGTCGTGCAGTCCGCCGAAGACGCCAGCCCGTTGAGTGCCAGAGTGCGTGGAGGCTGGATCAAGCCGACTCAGCACCCCGAGCAGGAGCCCTTTGGGGCTACGAGCGACTGCGGGACCGCCGAGGGCGAGAGCGACCAGAGTGACGATGGGAAGGGAGGAAACTGCCGCAGCAGCCCAGTTGGAAAAGGAACGGATGGGAGGCGAAGCTGGCAGACGGCAATGCCGAAGACGAGGACGGTGGGCGACAAGACGAGATTGATTGGCTGGTCGGAGGAAGCGATGCTCGTCGCTGTCTGTCCAATCACATTCACCTCCAGCTCAACACAAGCGTCACACCCCCCGCTCGCACGGCCGGTGCGCAATTCAATCGAGATCGGGCTCGCATCTGGGAAAATGCGTGATTCGAGATTTTGGCCGAGTCTGCCGACTCCCGAGTCAGAGCTTCTTTGCCAGCTGCGCAGAGCATGCCAGGCACGCCCGAAAAAAGGCGTGGAAGAAGCAACGCACACTCACCCACACCCTTGACACCAACACAAGAGCAACAGCGCCTTGCCTCATCTCTTCATCCTACGAGCAGGCCGTGTCGCAGTCCATACACCACCCTCGCATGTCGAGCCTCTTTCGCGCCGCCCTCTTGTCCTCTCGTTCCTCTCTGCTTGCGTCTCTCGCTCCAACAACTCGCTCCACTCTTTCCGCACGCCCCTTGGCCCAGCCACATCCACCAGGCATCGTTCGCGCGCTCAGCTGCGCTCGCCAGTCCAACCTCGTCATGGCAGCAGCACAGCCCGAGTCGTCCTCTTCGGCGGGCGCCAAGATCTCGCAGCCAGAATGGCAGATTCCGCAGAAGCAGGTGCCCGAGCCCGAGCTCAAGATGTACAATTCGCTCACGCGCTCCAAGGTGCCCTTCGTCCCCAAAAAGGGCCGCACCGTCACCTGGTACAACTGCGGTCCCACCGTCTACGACGCCAGCCACATGGGCCACGCACGTAACTACGTCACCCAGGACATCATCCGCCGCATCCTCCGCGACTACCTCGGCTACGACGTCCACTTTGTCATGAACATCACCGATATCGACGACAAGATCATCATCAAGGCTCGACACTCTCATCTCGTTCGCCAGTTCCGCGCGCAGCATCCGCAGCTCACAAAGCCGCTCCTTCAGACCATCCAGGACGCTTGGTCTGCCTACTTTGCCAAGAATCTCGAGCGCTTCGCCCCACCCGTGCCTCCACAAGAGCAGCAGGGCGGTCTCGTCGACCAGGCCGAAAAGGCGAGAGCTGGCGAGGCTGGCTTTGAAGAGATCGCTCGCCTCCGTCAGGATGCCGCCTGGCTCAAGACGGCCTCCGAAAAGGAGCCCAAGTTCGGCATGTGGTTCTCAGCTCTCGACCGCTCGCGACAGGCGCAGGTCGCCGCCGCCATGTCGCTTGCTGCCAGCGACTCATCCCCCGAGGCTGCATCAAATCTCATCGACGCCTCGGAGGATGTGCTAGCCGCCTTCCTCGATAAGCAATTCGGCAGCACCGTTACCGACCCCGCCGTCTTCCGCGACACCGCCGCCTACTGGGAGACGCAGTTCTTCAACGACATGAAGCGACTCCACGTCGAGCCACCCACCACGCTCACCCGCGTCAGCGAATACGTGCCCGAGATCGTCACGTTCGTGCAGCAGATCATCGACCGCGGCTATGCCTACGCCGAGGGCCTCGACGCTGACAAGAAGAACGTCTGGTTCGACACGCGCGCCTTCGACGGCGCAAAGAGCTCCGACGGCAGCTTCGACCACTCGTACGCAAAGCTGCAGCCTTGGTCCAAGGGCAACCGCGAGCTGCTCGAGGAGGGCGAAGGCTCGCTCTCCACCTCGACCACCGCCACGGCGGGCAAGCGCGCGGCGTCCGACTTTGCGCTCTGGAAGTCGTCCAAGCCGGGCGAGCCGGCGTGGCCGTCGCCGTGGGGTCCGGGCCGTCCCGGATGGCACATCGAGTGCTCCGTCATGGGCTCCGCCGTGCTCGGCGAGACCATGGACATCCACTCGGGCGGCGTCGACCTCATGTTCCCGCACCACGACAACGAGATCGCACAGTCCGAGGCGCATCACGGCTGCAGGCAGTGGGTCAACTACTTTCTCCACACCGGCCACCTCCACATCGAGGGCCTCAAGATGTCCAAGTCGCTCAAGAACTTCATCTCGATCGACGAGGCGCTCGAGCGCTTCACCGCGCGCCAGCTGCGCATGTCCTTCCTCCTCCAGCCGTGGCACGGCCGCATGGACTTTAAGCAGTCCGCGCTCGGCGAGGTCAAGAACGCCGAGGCGGCTTTCAACAACTTCTTTGTCGGAATCAAGGCCAAGGTCGCCGAAGCCAAGGCGCTCGGTGACGGCTATTCGGACGGACAGCACCACTACGGCGACAAGGAGAAGGCGCTCATGCAGAGCCTCGAGGACGCGCAGCATGCCTTCCGCCTCGCCATGTGCGACTCGTTCGACACGCCTAAGGGCATGGAGGTGCTGCTGGACCTCGTGAGCAGGGCCAACGTCTACGAGAAGAGCCACGAGAAGCGTGCGGACGTCAACCTCGGCGTGCTTACCGCCGTCGCGCGCTACACGGGCGACATGCTCAAGATGCTCGGCCTCGGCGAGGGCGCTGCGCTCTCGGCGGCCAGCGACCTCGGCTGGGGTGTTGCTGACGACTCGGTCGACGGCGCCTCGGCAGTCAACAAGGAGGAGCTGTTGTTGCCGTATCTGCGTGCGCTTAGCACGTTTCGCGACGCGGTGCGCAAACTCGCGCGCTCCGGTGCACCTGCGTCGGACTACCTCAAGCTCTCGGATGCACTGCGCGACAACGACCTCGTCGACCTCGGTGTTGCGCTCGAGGATACCGAGGACGGCAAGGCGCTCGTCAAGCTCGTTCCCGCCGCGCAGCTGCAGGCTGCCAAGCGCGAGAAGGAGGCGGCCGCGGCCGAGAAGGCGGCCAGGAAGGCTCAGGCTGCCGAACAGGCGCGTCTGAAGCGACTCGAGAACCTGGAGAAGGGCAGGACGGCGCCCGAGCAGCTCTTCCGCACCGCCGAGTACAGCGAGTGGGACGAGCGAGGCATCCCCACCAAGGACAAGGAGGGCGCCGACCTCGCCAAGAAACGCCGCAAGAACCTCGAGAAGGACTGGGACAAGCAGACCAAGCTGCACAAGGACTTCCTCGACGCTCAAGCCAGTGGCGAGATCCAGTAGGCGCGGGCGATTCAAACTTAGAAAGCTGGGCTTTGGGGCGCAAATACACACTTTGAAATAGACGTCTCTGGAGATCTGTGCTGTGCTGTATACGCTATGAAGGCTAGGGTACGACTTCGAGTTGGGCATGGGCGCGAATGTCTTCTGGCGAGACCGCGGCGAGTTCGTCCTGGAGTGCGGCGATGAAAGTGCCTGGGCCCTTGACGTCGTCTCTTCTGGCTGCTTTTTCGCTGGCAATGGTCATACCCAGCAGACCCATGAGTGCGCCCACCAGTAGGTCGACCTTTCCATGCGCGACCATCGTGTTTCCTAGCGAGATCGCCGGTTCTTCGTCCTTGGCCTTGTTGCAAGCTGCAGCCAGACCTGTAGCAACCGTAACGCCGAGTGCACATCCGGAGCCCGTGATGGCACCCAGGAGCGGATGACCGTTCGTGCTCGCAATGACCGTTTCGCCATCGGTGAGATAGTCGGTCTTGCCCGACAGCAGCACCAGACACCTCTCCGTACGAGCCAGATGCCTGACCAGACCTACGGGATCCTTGAGTTGGCCCGCACCGGAATCGACGCCTCTCGATTGGACCTCGTCCGACTTTCCGGCAATGCTCGCCAGTTCGGCCGCATTGCCCTTGAGCAGTGTCACCTGGGTGTGGTTCAGGATGCCGCGCACGACGTCTTTGCGGAACTGCGTCGCACCACCACCAACGGGATCCAGAACCACGGGTTTGAGGTTTCGGTTCGCAGACGTTCCAGCCACGTACATGCCCTCGCGCGACGCCGGCGAGATCGTACCGATGTTGAGCACAAGCGCTCCCACTGCTCGGCTCAGATCCGCCGCCTCCGCAGCTTCGTGCGACATGATGGGAGATGCGGAGAACGCGAGTGCCAGGTTGGCTGACATGGTCGACGAGACGTGCGACGTGATGGTCTGAATCAGAGGCGGACCGTGGACGCCCTGGCGGTGCAAGCCGAGCAGATCGGCTGCGGCGTTCTTGTACCATTCCGCATCGTGTGCGTTGGCATTCAACTCGGGAGGAAGCGCAAAAGCAGAAGACAGGCCCCATGTGTCGTAGATCGAGGCGGATGCATCGAGGCCGACCTTGTAGGCGCGCACGATGTGCGCGAGTTCCTCCGCTGCCTTGTCCGAGTCTGCCCTCGCCACGATGGCCGAGATGACCGCAATGCCGTCAGGCGCATTGTCACTGCTCGTGGCCCCAAACAGCGTCCTCGCCGCCGTCTTCTGGTTGAGGCCGCCGATGAGCACGCATGGCATTCTGCGCGTTCCCCTCGCCAGCTCCGCGACGATCTTCTGCGCTCCGCTGATGCCGATCACCTTGTCCTCGGTGATCCCTGCTTTGCTCTGCGTGCCGTAGCACGGTCCCACGCCAGCATAGTCCGCGAAACCTTCCTGTCTTGCTTTTGCGGCCTGTTCGATCGTCTTGACCGAGATACCGAGCAAACGCTTGTCGCCGAGGATGCGACGCGCTTCCGAGACCGGGATGTCTTCCTGGCCAATGTGGAGTCCCACGCGTTCGGGCAGCGACAGACACACGGAGAGGTTGTCGTTGATGAGCATCGGCACGCTGTACTTGTCGCAGATGGCGAGCGACTTTTTCGCGATCTCGAGAAACTCGTTTGTCTCGGCATCCTTCTCGCGGATCTGCACTACAGTCACATGGCCGTGTGCGAGGCAGCGCTCGAGCGATTCGTAGTAATCGACGCCGGGTGGCAGTAGCTCCCGACCCGTCACCAAGTAGACCGAGTAGTCGACCTTGCTCTTGTCCAATGTCGACATGATGATGTGATGCCTTCTGTCTTGAACAGATGTGGACTGTATGCGGTGGGAAAGAGAAGGTCTGAGCTTCGTCCTTGCAATTGGAAGATTCATGCACAGATCGCCGACGCACGGACACAAAGTCGCCGTTCCGTAAGCCGTGAAGTGATTTTTCGATTTGGCGGTGTGAGGTCGAAAAGAGAGTACAATTTTGGGATTCCAAAAATTCTCTCCACCAGATCGCCACGCTCGCGTGTCCAAGATGGCGCCACCTGCAACCGAACCTAACCTAGGCGCCATATCACCGCTCCACCGGCCGACTTTGATGCAGACTTCTGCGTGCAGGCTTCTGCGTGCTCTAACCGCTGCCACCATGCAGACCGTCATCCATGCTGTGACATGTCCCTTGCTGCTCGCCACACACCCTCAACAAGTGCACTCGGCCGTGCAGCCGTCGGTTCGGTGTAGGATGCAACACGTCGACTGCACAGCTTCGCCCGCTCGCCCTCGCTGCTTCTTCGTCATTGCAAAGAGTGTACCCCTGCAGTGATGACGAGATGGAGCTGAGCGTTCACGCACCATCTACATGCTTCTCATCGCTCTCCCTGACTCGTCCCTTTCCCACTTGTCTGCCGACGGCGGCAGTGCCATGAGGATCGTTCTCCCTTGACGAGGCCCCCGGAACCAGCTCTCCGGTTCGATTTTAGCTCTCGTCACCTGCGGAGATGGTCTCACTCGTGCTTGCATAGCGTGCTCTGCAGCGTCTCGAGGTGCAGATCGCATGGGCTCGCATGAAGCATACGTCCATCCGGCCGTCGTACCACTTTGGCCCACTGCCAAAATCGGAACCTCCCTCTCCATCCAGTGGCGCAGCGCGTGTAGCGAGCGATGAACCTGCGTACGTAGAGACTGACTGCACCGAGATGAGCAACGTGATTCCCTCACTCAGCCAAGGTTTGCTCAGGCAAGATCCGCTCCGTGTGGCTGTCGAGACCTGATCAGGGACGGCACTGAGATCCTTTATTGACGTTGACACCGTCGTCACCATCCTCTCGACCACCACCACCATTCTCTTCCACACTTTGTTTCGGATCCCTTTCCCCTTCATTTTCTTTACCTTTGCTTGAGCTGGCCTTTGTCTTGCGATTTGGCGAAACTTTTCTCGTATTCACCCGAGCCCCCGACGTTCGAGGACGACCATCGACCTGCGCACCTCGACGAACGAGTGAACAACGGAAAGCTTGTCGTCGACCACATCAATCAGTACCGATTCGCAAGTCGAATCGTATTTCTTCACCACAGTCCAGCGCTTGAAGCCTGCACTGTTTCGCAACCAATCCAATACAGCAGCAAAGCCAGCCGAGCTCCTCCCGACTCGACCTGGTCTGTCCATCTGTCTCACTGTTGCCCAGGAACTGGATTCTTGGCTTCACCGACGACTCGACCTAGCCGGCGTCACTTTCCCCCTCCGCCCCCTCGCCCTCGGTCTCTGGAAGACCACCTCTCCTCATCGCCGCTTCAAGCCTGCCATCCGCATCGATTTTGGCATTTTTCAGCGGTAATTCGGGCCCTTTTTTTATTTTCCGCATTTTTCAGCCCGACTCGCGCTGTCCGACAGGCCTTCGAAGTCGCGCGTTCCAACCCTTGTCTCGGATCCAACTCGGCTCTCCTCCCAAGTTCGTAAGTACCGCACCCCAGCACCGGACCTCTTTCGCAGGGACCGAACTCCAGGCTCAGTCAGAGCTCGACCGATCGCCACATTCGCTTCCCATACGTAGCCAGAGGCTCGGGTCGCACGAGGATGCGGAACGTCGTCGCCGAGACCCTGCGCTCGGCCGATCAAGTCGTTGATGACTGAGACGATGGATCGCCAAGTCTCTTGCAAAGGCTGACTCTTGAACTTGTCTTCACTGGATGCTTCCTTCTGTCCTACCGTCATACGCAGTCTCAAGCGAGGACATATCGAGTGTAGCCATGACTAGGGACTCGAAAGCAGCTCTGCGCCAGAGTGGTCGGCGCAGAGCCGCTGGCGTCGTCGCCATGCTTGCGGTCGCTACAGCTGTCACGACCGCCACGTTTGCCGATGCAAGTACGCTCCCAAGCAACCTGTGGGGGAAACGTCAAGATCCATCCATGCTGAGCCAGGTGGAGGCTCAGGTGCTCAAGCTCATCAGCGCCGACGGATCGTTTGCCACGATGACGGGTGCGAATGCCAATGCCATCCAGTCGGCAGTGGGCATGAGCGGCGACGTCACGCCTGCCGTAGTCTCGGCGCTCAGCTCAGCAACAGCAGCCAGTGCTGCTGCCACTGATGCCGCGTCGACAGCCCAGACTCCATCTGCCATCGTACAGGCTGTAGAGGCCACAGCAGCTCCCACGGACAAGGTGGCGAGCGACACGCTTAGCTCGGCGCAGGAGTCGCAGCTCGAGGGCGAGGTCGGCGCAGTCGCTGGAGACTCGACCGCTGATGGCGGTGTCCAGAGCTGGACGTACGACCCCGGCGCATTTGGTTGTCTGGGCAGCGACGCTTCAGGCGACGCGGCTGCCACGCTGTGCAGTGTCAACGCTCCCGCCCCGGCCGCGACGGGCGCTCGATCCGAGCAGGCCCTAGACAGCGTTGGAGACAGCGCCTTCGAGCCTGTCAATGCTGCTCCTACCCCCATGCGCAGGAACGCTGTTCGTGCTGCACCAACCCCGGAGCCACGCCTGGACGGCGACCTCTCGCGTCGCCAATACCCAATCGACCCTGCGGGCCCGGCGTACACTTCGCTGCTGGTGTCGTCGAACCTGTTCCCGCTCTTCACCTCGTACGTCACGCTCGAGCCGCCCTCGACGACGCGTGTCAACTTTGGCCCTACGTCGAACCTCAATGTGTCGTCGATCCCGCGCCGCGGCAGTTCGGACTCGGGCAACGGCGAGGCGCCGGGCAACATCAACAATCCCAACTCGCCCGACCTGGGCTGGCTCGACGTGCAGATCGGCGGCGTGCCGTACAAGAACGGCGACCTCATCGCGAGCATCGTGTGGATCCTGGCGACCATCGCGCTCATCCCGCTGCTGCTCATCCGACTGCTGCGTAGGTCGAGTCTGATCTCCATGGTGCTCATCACGATCATCGTGTTTATGGTGCTCATGCTCATCGGATTCGGCGTTCGCGCCAAGCTGGCCAACAACACGCCGACGACGTCCATGATGAACGTGGAAGGCATCATTTTGGCCGTTCTGCTGCCGCTGCTCCTCGAGCCGCTGCTGCATCTGCTTGGTCTGTACTCAAAGCAGGGCGGAAGGCCGTCGGGTGTACCCACGGCGAGTTTGGTGCTGAGGATCCTCAACTTCATCGTCTTCCTGCTCTTCCTTGTTGCAGCGGCGTACTACGCCAGCTGGTTGGACAAGTGGGAGAACGCACTCAAGATGACGCAGACCGCGCAGGACCTGCCGGACATCATCCCGCCCAAGGTGACGCGCATTGCGCCTGTTGTGGGTGCGATCATCGAGATCATCGTGATTCTGGGCGCTGCACTGCTGATCCCCGTCGCAAGGGGCGATGCGGGAAGCTTGCGTCCCGGTGGATTCATCTTTATCCTGCTCATCCTGCTGTTCGTGGCGACCGTGTATAGGCTGCTGCAGGCGCTGCATGCCACCACGCGCATCTCGGCAGAGCAGGGCGGCTCGTTGGATGCCAACGATCTCCTGCCTTTCTTCCAGGGCGGCTCGTCCAACACCACCACCGACAACCAGCGCGTCGCCAACGGCCTCTCCCTCGCCCCGCAGGGCATGTACGGCCCCAACTCGGAGGGTATCGACTGGGAACAGCTCCAGCTCACCATGGCCAGCAGAGGCACCCCGCAGACCCCGCTCATCTTCAATTTGGTCTACGTGCTGCCCATGTGGTTGATGGTGTTCCTCCTCTTCTTCACCCACGCCCCCGCCGCCAAGAAGACCGAAGAGGCTGCCGGCGGCGAAGGAAACGTCGCTGTCGCCAAGGCTTAGTATTCCCTCATCCGATCATTCTTGTATTTAGCTATCTCATCAATCCCCCCCTTAATCAATTCTTCACGAACAATGCTACCGCGGCTGCGCAAGTCCTCATCTCGTCGGAGTGCTCGCACACGAAGAAAGGTCGGACGACGATGCAAAAATGAAGCTCTAGTTGCTAGTATTACAGAGAGGCATGTATGCAGATGTACGGATGATGCCTAGACAGGATGAGCATGCGATGTTTCGAAGTCAGCGTCTGGGGACACGCGCTACGTGAGCGTGAACTGGCTGCGTGCGCGGATCTGTTTGCCGTACTTGTAAAAGACGAAGGGGACTGGGATCATGAGCACATTGAGACCGGCGAGGAATGCGGATGCGCCCTGGATGGTCATGCCGACGTACATCTGCTTTGCAAACAGCGGGAAGGCTGCGGCAAAGGAGCTGCGCGAGAACGAGTTGGCCGCCATGGCGGATGCCGCCACGGGCCTGTACGCATGTGTGGTGTAGGTGAATACGGCCGTGAAGATGTAGCTGATACCGACGCCGAAAACCACGGTACCGAGAATCGGTACGATCCAGTGGATCGACGGGTAGGTGGTGAATGCGAACCAGAACATGCCGATGGGCAGAAGGACGGCTCCGACCATAGCGACTGGCAGGCGGAACTCGGGTTCAGCAACGCCGTTGCCCTTGTTCTTGACGAGGCGCGTATAGTGGCGAGCCCAAAGCGGCATGGTGGCAACGGCAATCATCATGCCAATGCCGATGCCGATGAACGACAGACCCACCTCCTGGAGGTTGAATCCGTGCTTCTCGAAAACGATCGGGAAAGCGACGAAGAACAAGTAGAGGATGCCGAGCAAGAGTGCAGACCAGAGACACAGAAGCGTCAGCATGGCCTCGCGCGCCAGCAGCTGGAACGGCCTTGTGGATGAAGTCAAGATGGTCCTCGGAAGCGACTTTTGCGCGACTACACGTTCGTGCTCGGCGTACAGCTCGGCGTTGCCTGTCTCCTTGCGCAGCTTCTTTGCCCTTGTGGCGAGCAACGCCGGAGCGTACGTCTCGGGACCGAACAGCACGAGAATGACGAGCATCACCGTCGACCAGATGTTGATCGTCCAGAACGTCCAGCGCCAGTTGGTATTTTGATTGATAAATCCACTGAGCAGTGGACCAAACACGGGCCCGAGGAAGGGTCCGTTGGTGTAGATGGCCATGGGCACAAAGATGTCGCTGGCAGCAAAGATGTCCGACACGCTGCCGCCAGCAACGCTGAGGAAGGCCGAGCCGCAGAAACCGGTGAGGAAGCGGAAGATGAGGAAGACGGCGAGATTGTTGGCAAAGGACACGGGCAAGCCGAGCAAGGTGAAGGCGGTGTAGGAGACGAGGTAGACAGGACGTCTGCCATAGAACTCGGAGAGCGGGCCTAACAACATTGGGCCGATACCTAGCCCAATCACAAAGAGGCTCAGGCCGAGGATGGCGACCTCGCGCGAGACGTGGAATTCATCCTGGATGCCCTGGTAGGCATTGCTGATGATGGACGATGTGTTGGTAACGCAAAAGGCGCACGAAGTGACGACGCAGAGCAGCATGATTTTTCGTGCGCGCGACCAGTTGAGCGGGTTCTCGGCATCGTTGTCGGTCCAGGTGACGAGGTTGGGATCGGCGTCCGATTCTGCTGCCGCCTCCTTGGACGGGCTGGGCTTGGATTGTGGCGCCTCGCCCTTTTCGAGATCCGTGGCGGTGGTCGACTTGTTGTTCGCCTCGTTCGTTGTCGAGGCGGCACGAGAGCTCGTGCTTGCCCTGGCGGTGTCCGACATGCTGGTGCGTGGCGTTGGCAACGTTGATGTCTCCATGGCGAATGGCGGTGATGTTGGAGCAGCGATTGGGATTTCGCTTCCACCGAAAAGATGAGCACGGAGAAGGTCGGGTTATAAGCGTGGTGGTGTCGAGACAACCACGAACTGCAGCTGGGCTAGCCGACAGAGAGCGTAAAGACGCAAGGGTGGAGAGAGCCTTCGGCGGGGCAGGGCCACCGTTGTGCGAGGAGCTGCCGGGTGAATTACCGGGGATTGGCGGTCAATTGACGCGCGCGGTCTGATGACGGCAGCGAATTTCCACCAAAAAGAAAAAATGCTAGAAATTCCTCCCTCTGGCTATGCAAACGCAGCGCAAAAGCCGGTTTCCGGCGGGTCGTGTTGAGGCCGATGCCGAAAGTGGAGCAGACTCGTGCCGAAGCGACGCTGTGCTAGCGAGCCGAAGTGTCGGTGGTGTGGATGTGCGGAGATAGGGCGGAGGCAGGTATGACATGGTGAGAAACGGCCCTTATATCCATACGAGACGTGCAAAGCCCTGACACATGTCCGGGGTCTAGGACAGTCCGAGGCGGGAGTTCGGAGCGCCATGGGTTTGGTGAGGCGCTCAGGTCCTTCTGAAGACGCCGGGTCCTCGTGCGGCACGGTCGATCAAGCGTCAAATCCGACCCGAGTGCGAAGAACCGTCTATCTTTGACCAACATGTCGTTCCTCACGCCAAGTTTCTCGGAGGTGGCCGAGGCAGCGTGGAGGAGGTGGTCTGCCATAGGCTGGCTTTCACTTTGAGCTCCGTGACAGCGCCGAAATTTGCTCTCTGGCGTGCCGAGCATCCGACGAAGCGTGTCATCTCCCGATTTTGTCGAGATTTTTGCGAGATCATCGGCGGAACGCGCTCGGTCGCAGCGTCTGTGGGAGGGTCTGGATGTGATCTCTGAGGGTGCGTGCACGTCTGCAGCTGC
>AWNI01000004.1:552591-586220 GCA_000517465.1 Moesziomyces aphidis | reverse complement strand
AGTCCGGGCGCGAGGACCCTGGACGGCACGGGGCCGTATTGCAAGGCCAGTGCACCCGTGTGTCCATTTTGCTCGAAGCTTCCGCGCCGCGTACATATGGCTTTGACGTGGAACCTTTGAGCTGCTGCTAGTTGTGACTTTCTTCTTACCGGCCGAATATCATTACATTGTTAGCAGTGGTCGAGCTTACAAGTGCAGAAAATCGCGATGGAAGGACGCGCTCCTGTCGGGGCTGTGCCGATCGAAGCTGAGCTCTCGCTGGCTGGCTGGCTGTGCTGGCTGGCTGTGCTGCAGGCAAGCAACACTTTGCGATGCGCAGCCGGCGATTTTGAAGCTCAGCCAGGCTGGGAGAGCAGAGAGGCAGTAATCCAACACACAGCGCAGCGCAGCGACGCAGCAACGCAGCCACGCCCGCACTTGGGCACACACTCACGAGCCAGGCGTCACACACTCGACGCAGCAGCCATCCGAGCATCTACTCCACCTGTCGCTCTCTCTCGCTCTCCGCTCGCGATCCGAGGTGCTTTGCAACTCCAACTTGTCCCCTCACCACCGCCACGACCTTTCCGCCCACGTCTTCCTTCATCCGACCCCCTCCGCTGCTCAGCAGTCATCCCGCAGAGTACGTTCTCCCGCACGATCCACCGCGCATTCGCATTCCAACAGCCGCGCGCTATCCTGCCACTGCCAGTTTTCGAGCTCTCCTATCGAACACAGCTTACCCGTTTTCATCTCGTTATCCTACGCAGACTCGCTCATACGACCTGAAGCACGACTCGCACGCTCCAGCTCGGACCAGGTCTGCTTGAGTCTATCGCCCGCCGCATCTTATCCCATCTTCACCCGAGCTCGGCGCTCCCACCGCTCACATCATGGCCATGGACCAGTCGCTAATCAAGCTCGTCAACAAGCTGCAGGATGCCTTCACCAATGTCGGCATCCAGAACCCCATCGACCTGCCCCAGATCACCGTGCTCGGCTCCCAGTCGTCCGGCAAGTCGAGTGTGCTCGAAAACATCGTCGGCCGCGATTTCCTGCCTCGTGGTACCGGCATCGTAACGCGTCGCCCTCTCGTCCTCCAGCTCATCAACCGCCCAGCCGCCGCAAAGACCAACGGCGATGCTCTTCCCGCCGGCGCCAACAAGGGCGCCAACAACCCAGACGAGTGGGGAGAGTTCCTCCACCTCCCCGGCGAAAAGTTCTTCGACTTTGACAAGATCCGCGAAGAGATCGTCCGCGACACCGAGCTCAAGACCGGCAAGAACGCAGGCATCTCGCCTCAGCCCATCAACCTCCGCATCTACAGCCCCAACGTCCTCACCCTCACCCTCGTCGACCTTCCCGGTCTCACCAAGGTCCCCGTCGGAGACCAGCCCAGGGACATTGAGCGCCAGATTCGCGACATGGTGCTCAAATTCATATCCAAGCCCAACGCCGTCATCCTCGCCGTCACCGCCGCCAACACCGACTTGGCAAACTCCGACGGCCTCAAGCTTGCCCGTGAAGTCGACCCTGAAGGTACCCGCACCGTCGGTGTGCTCACCAAGGTCGACCTCATGGACGCCGGCACCGACGTCGTCGACATCCTCGCCGGTCGCGTCATCCCGCTCCGCCTCGGCTACGTTCCCGTCGTCAACCGTGGCCAGCGCGACATCGACCAGAAGAAGCTCGTCACCGCCGCCCTCACCGCCGAAAAGGAGTTCTTCGAGAACCACCCGAGCTACCGCAGCAAGGCGCAGTACTGCGGCACTCCCTTCCTCGCCCGCAAGCTCAACACCATCCTCATGCACCACATCCGCAACACGCTCCCAGACATCAAGAACAAGATCGGCAGCCAACTCGCCAAGTTCCAGGCCGAGCTCGCATCGCTCGGCGGACCCATGGGCGAGAACAATGCGGCGAGCGTGGTGCTCCAGATCATCACCGAATTCGCCAACGAGTTCCGCACCGTCATCGACGGCAACTCCAACGACCTCACCGTCAACGAGCTCGCCGGCGGCGCGCGCATCAGCTTCGTCTTCCACGAGCTCTACGCCAACGGCGTCAAGGCCATCGACCCCTTCGACATGGTCAAGGACACCGACATCCGCACCATCCTCTACAACTCGTCCGGCTCCTCCCCCGCCCTCTTTGTCGGCACCACCGCCTTCGAGGTGATCGTCAAGCAGCAGATCAAGCGTCTCGAGGACCCGGCGCTGCGCTGCGCCTCGCTCGTGTACGACGAGCTGGTACGCATCCTCGCACAGCTGCTCACCAAGAACGCCAGCTTCCGCCGCTTCCCCGCGCTCCGCGAGCGCTTCAACACCGTCGTCATCCACTTTTTCAAAAAGTGCATGACGCCCACCACCAAGCTCGTCTCGGACTTTGTGGCGGCGCAGGCCGTCTACCTCAACACGGGCCACCCCGACTTTATCAGCGGCCACAAGGCCATGGAGATTGTCAACGAGAGGCTCAACCCGCCGCAGCCGGCGCACGACCCCAAGAAGCCCAACCCGCACGCGATCAACAACGACAAGGACCTCGACGTGTCGCTCAAGAACGAGTCGGGCTTCTTTGGCAGCTTCTTCCAGAAGTCGGCCAACCAGCCGAGCCAGGCGGTCAAGGCCAAGAAGGCGCTCATGGAGGCGCCGCCGCCGTCGCTCAAGGCGTCCGGCCAGTTCAGCCAGCGCGAGCAGCTCGAGACCGAGGTGGTCAAGCTGCTCATCCAGAGCTACTTCAACGTGGTCAAGGTGGAGACCATCAGCATGGTGCCCAAGTGCATCATGCTCAACCTCGTCACCCAGTCCAAGGAGCAGATGCAGAAGGAGCTCCTCCAGGAGATCTACCGTCCCGACGTGCTCGACGAGCTCATGAAGGAGTCCGACCATGTGGTGGCTAGGAGGAAGGAGTGCGTAAAGATGATCTCGGCGCTCGAGACCGCCTCGGAAATCATCGCGACCGTGTAAAGTGGCCATGCTCACAGCGTCGGGGCAAGTGTAAATTTGGTTTCCATGATCAATTAAAAGGGCTCTCTTTGCCTTTCCTTTTGCATTGCGTGGTAGAGTGAGTGGATGAGGTATCTAAGCAAGGCAAGGTCAAGGCGACTCGTCTCTGGTCTTTTTGCGGGCGGCTTCCGAGTCGAGACCTTGTCTCTTGATGCCGCGCTTTGCGTCGTCGAGGAACTGGTTGATGGCAAAGGGGTCCGACTCGTCCTTTTCGAACTGGACTGGGCCTGATCTCGGCGCGCCTTGTTGCCGTTCGTCCTGTGCGCCCTCGAACTTGCTCTGTCCCAGCCCAAAACGGTCGTTGTTCTTCATTTCTTCCTCGAAAGCTCCATCGTCGGCACCGTAGATATCGTCTGCGCCTCCACGGCCTGCAGGACGACGGTAGATGGCAGCAGCAGCCGAACTTCCCGAAAACAGTGGCTTGTCATAGAGGTTGTACGAGTCCTCATCGCCATAGCCCGTGAGCGATTCTTGGTTGAACAGCCGCGTATCCGTCATGCTGTCCTTGGACGCTGTGGGCTTGGCGAGACCCAAGGCGACTTTCTCCGAAATGTCGCGGTTCTGCTCGCGCAGTAGCTGCTTGGCACGCTGTTCGGTACCCATGTTGGACATGCGCAGCTCGCGTTCCCTCTCGCGTCGGCGTTCTTCGCGGATGCGATCGCGCTCGCGCGCTCCATCGTCATCCTCGTCCTCTGACGCCGACCCCGACCCCGATCCAGACTCCGAATCAGAGCCGTATCCAGCAAGCATGGCCGACATTCCATCACCTGCACCACCAGACTGCCTCGCCCCCACATCCGAGTCGTCCAACCTCGACGCCTTATCATCGTCCGCACGACCCGAAATCGATGGAGTGGCAGACGAAACACCCGCGCGCTCGTCACGCGCCCGCTGCGCCAGATTGCGCAGATGCTCCTCCTTGGCCGCTTTCTCCTTGGCCGCGAGCTTCTGCTGCATGATGCTGCGCTGGCGCACCTCTTCGCGCGCGTGTCGGTCGGCAAGGTTGAGCGCCTCGGCAAACTGCGCAAAGTTGTCGTTGATGACCACATCGTTGATGCCCCTTCCATCGGCAGCCAGACGCTTATCGAGCGGAATGGTGTAACCGCGGTTGTTCTTCCAGTTGGAGATGGCGGGCGGAATCATCCAGTCCTTCTGCTCCTGCGCCGTCACTTTGCGCGGCGGCGAGCGCAGCACGGGCGGTGGAGGAGACGGCGGACCCTGCGCCACCTTCTTGATGCGATGACGCGGCGGTTCGAGAGGATCGCGTGCGGCCTCTGTCATCTTGATGATGCGCTGGCTTGCGTTGCCCGCACCCTGCTGGCCGGGTGTGTAGCGGATGAACTGCGCCGCCTGCTGGCCTCCAGCTGCGTTGGCGGACTTGGGCACGAGTGACTTGGTCTTGCCCTTGGCGAGCGCCTCGAGTGCAAGGCGCGTGCGTTCGGTGTTGCTCATCACTTCCTCCTGGGATGGACGCTCGAGCCCGGACGAGCGGTCGCTGTCTCTGACATCGCTGCGGTGCGAGAGCGGCACGAGGTCCTTGAACTGCGTCTGGACGGTCTGTCCCGGTCGGAGGGTCTGTCTGACGATGGCGTCGTATCGCTTGTTTCCCTCGGCATCTACGCGCATGGCGAGCTTGTTGCCCGGGCCAGTTGCCCTACCACGGCCCATGTCGAGCGGATACTGTGCGATATGGCACTCCGGATAAGCACCGCCTCCGCCAAAGTCGGCCTGCGTGCGTGGTCGCCAGGAGGATCGTTGGCCATACGGAGGAGCACTGAATGCGGATGCTGACACCAGTGCGCTGGAGGACGACGAGGCGGACGTCGAAGGACCTGCCTCAGCTCGGTCGTAGGCAGCATGGTCGTCGACTTCGGCGTCCTCCTCGTGGGAGACGGATGCGGCCGAATACCTAGGCGCAGGCAGCACGCTCTGCAATGTGGCGGCCATAGTGGTGTGGAGAAGGCGGCCGGCCGTCTCGATGTTTTTGGCAGGTGATGAGGAGATGGGTGCGTTGAGGCAAGATGCACAGTCACTTGGCCGGGTCAGTGGACGGCTTGCTCCTCCACGCCAAAAGGTGCGTTCGGGCTGCATTGCGGCTGAGCAGCCTCCTTCGAAGCGCTGAAATTTCCAGCATCACGTGCCAAGCGGGCCCGATGTAGTGGCCCGATGGCGATGACCAAAGGCAGCTGGAGGGGCGCGCGTCGATGGATGGCTGCCTGCTTCTTTTGGATTCCGATTTCCGTGAGTGGGAGAGAGAGGCCAAGGAGCGAGTTGGATTGGAACGCGACTCTTTCGGTCCCCCATCGTGCGAACGCAACGACGCCCTGACCGCCTCGAGGCTACCCAAGCTGAGCTCTTTGCTGAGTCGCAGCCATCCGTCGACCTCTCCTCCTCCTCCTCCTCCTCCATCCTCACCTACCGACAAAGCGCCGTCTTGCACATTCGGCCAGCGATCACACCACTGCGGCTCGCGTCAACTTCGCCGACACAGCTCACTTGGATCCGCAGCTGAGCTTCCTCCACGCTCCTTCCTTCTTCCGCAGCCTTTCCGACATCGTCCATCTTTTCTCGTCACGCCCATGCCGCTTTCGCTTCATTGAATGCTAGCTCTGTAGCAAAGCCGAGTGCATACATGGTGCTCGCATACGAGTAGCCTACTTGACAGCAAGGGGTTACCGTCGCCGCTCCCTCGCCCGGCATGTCCAAGCTCCAACGCGGCACAGCCGCATACCGCGGCTTCACCGTCAGCCATCAACGTGTCGTTCTCGACCTTGGCTTCAATGGAACCGTCGTCGGCTTTACAGAGCTCACCATCGTACCCGCGCATCGCAGCCTGCGCACCATCCACCTCAATTGCAGGCAGGCTTTCGTCCAATCCGTCTCCATCGCTGGCCATGCCGCCGACTTCAGCTACGCAGACCACCTCACCGGGGCATCGATCGCCGACACACGCGACGTGCACCGCTACCCCGAGCTCAAGCGCAGGATCTATGCCGCCGCCTCTGACGGTGCCCACGGAGAGCTCAGCATCCTCATCCCGCCAGACGTGCACATCCAGTCTCAGCGTGCAGGCAGCAGAGCCCAGAGCATCGCTCCAGACGATGCTCCTACTCCCGGCGGCTCCAGCGCTTCCAACGAGCTTGCCCCCATCACCGTACGCGTCGACTACTATCTCAAAGATCCCACCGACGGCATCCAGTTCATGCGTCCCACCGCAGACAGTCCCTACCGCGTTCCACATCTCTTCACCATCGCCTCGTCGCCCGACGCCGCACGGAGCTGGGTGCCCTGTGTCGACAGCCTTTGGGAGCGTTGCACGTGGGAGTTTGAATTCATCGTGCCCAAGTCCCTCAGCACATCCGAGGAAGACGACGATGCAAATCCCGACCAGCCAGCCAATCGTTCCGTCAAGGATTCCGCCAACACGGCCACCGCCGAACTCGCTGACCCTGACTCGGAGGTCGTTGTCGTGTGCACCGGTGACCTCATGGAGCAAGTGACGCATCCCAACAATCCTGCAAAGACTATCTTCTGCTACACACAAGCGGTCCCCACCTCCATCCAGCACGTCGCTTTCGCAGCGGGTCCCTTTCACATCATGCGCGTTCAGGCAGCCAACCGCCAGGCCGGCGGTCAGACCGCCGCAAGCATTGTGACCGAAGTCACAACCGGCGCACCGCTCGACGATTCCGGCCAGCCCGAGATTCTTGCCTTTTGCCTGCCCGGCCGCCAGGAGGAGCTGCGCAATTCGATCGGCTTCACGCGACAAGCGCTCGACTTCTTTTCGCAAGAGTACGGGTCCTATCCCTTCACCGCATTCCGCATGGTATTCGTCGACGAACCGCCTCAGGACTGCACAGTACAATCAATGATGGCCGTCTGCTCCAACGACCTTCTTCATCCGGCTACTGTCATCGACCAAGCCATCGAGAACCGCCAGATTCTAAGTCACGCCATCGCCTTTCAATGGGTTGGCATCAACATCATCCAGGCAACCTGGGCCGACACCTGGCTCGTCAACGGTCTCAGCTTGTACATCAACGGCCTCTTCCTCCGCAGACTCATGGGCAACAACGAATATCGTTTCCGTCTGAAAAAGGATCTCGATCGCCTCTGCGCCTGGGACATCGGCATGCCCCCACTCTACGAAGCAGGCGCCTTCGAGCCTCCCGACGCAGCCACACTGCCCTTTGTCAATCTCAAAGCGCCACTCGTGCTCCATATCCTCGATCGAAGGCTTCGCAAGATGGGCGCATCCGTCGGCTTGGGCCGTGTCATCCCCAAGGTCTTCCTTCAGGCCATGACGGGCGAGATGACCAACAACATGCTCAGCACACAGCAGTTCCTCCGCACATGTCGCAAGGTCAGTGGTGCCGACCTTCGCCTCTTCACCGAGCATTGGATCCGCGGCAGCGGCTGCCCTCGCTTCATCTGCAGCGCCAACTTCAACCGCAAGAAGCTGCTTATCGAGATGCACATCCGACAAGAGGTGCCCGCCGCCCAGTTCGCCGCCGCGCGTCCAGGCGATGCGCTCGCCGCGAATGCAGTCCCTCTCTTCGAGGGCCAGATGACGGTCCGTATCCACGAAGCCGATGGAACGCCTTACGAGCACGTGCTCGAGATCAAAGGGCCCGCAAAGCGGTACGAAGTGCCCTTCAACACCAAGTACAAGCGTGTGCGTCGAAACACCAAGCGCTTTCAGGCTCGACAGGCAGCCGCCGCCGCTGCCGCACAGGGAGACCAGGAAGCACAGGAAGCCATCGGGCTCATCGATCTCGGATTCGGCCTCGGCATGTGGGAAGACGAGCAGGCGCGAGAAGAGTGGAAGGTAGCAGACTGGACCGAGGAAGACGAGGAAAAGATGTCATCCGCGCCTTATGAATGGATCCGCATGGACGCCGACTTTGAGTGGCTCGCCAGCATTCATTTCGAACAGCCCGACCACATGTGGGTCTCGCAACTCCAGCGTGACCGCGACGTGGTGGCGCAGGTCTCGGCGGTGCATGCGCTGGCCCAGATGCCTTCGCTCGTCACGTGCAGTATGCTCACCCGTACTGTGCTTGTCAACAAGTACTTTTACCGCGTCCGCACGGAAGCCGTCCATGCGCTCGTCCACTGTGCCATCCCGCAGCTGGACAACCTCGGCCTCTTTCATCTGCTCAAGCTCTTCCGGTCGCAGTTCTGCCACGACCCGCCCAACGAGGCTTCGTTTGAGGACCCGCTCGACGTGCCTTGCATCCCTCGTGCCAACGACTTTTCCGATGCTGCCGACTACTTCCTGCAACGCGCACTGATCCATGCCATCAGCCGCGTGCGCAATCCGGACGGCCGCACCCCGGCACAGGTCAAGCGCTTCCTTATCAACCTCTTGCGCTACAACGATAACTCGACGAACCACTTTGTGGATGACTTTTACCTCGCTGGTGCGATCAATGCACTCGCGAGCGCCTTCATCCCCATCGACTCGGGCTTGGCTCAGGACAGCAGCGCGAACGCGGACGAGGAGAACTTCCTGCTCGCTCATGCTATCGCCGAGGTGGAGCGACTGCAAGAGCTCGACCGGCTCGTGCCGTCGTTCCACAACGTGATCACGCTGGCATCGCTCGACTTCCAAGTGGTCATGATGCTGGCCAACCTCAAACCCAGGGATCTGCAGCTCTTCTTCACCTACACTCGGCAAGGCAACTTTACGCCGGTGCGCGTCGCTGCTCTCAACTGCCTCCTCCTCGTCGGCAATCTCGACCATCGCGTCATTGCTCGCTACTGCTTTGCTGTGCTGCGCCTCGACGAGAACCGTACGGTGAAGCGCGCCCTGGCGCGAGCCCTGTGCGAGGGTCTCGCCGTTGCCATGAGCACTGGCCTCTTTGGCGGTGGAGCTTTGCGTGGACCCGAGACGTTGCTTATCGAAGAAGACAGCGGCCACATCAACGCGGCCGAAAAGGCGCGAGACGCACAGCTCGAAGCGATGCTCAAGACGCTCAAAAAGGAGATTGGCCGATCTGCAGGTGTGCGCGAAGGCTTCCTTGCGGCTCTGTTAGCACCCAATGCGGATGTCGAGGCACGTTGGGCGATGTTGAAGCTAGCCGAGCTGCTCTTCCGACCTGCCGAGGAGAAGGAGTTGCCCCTGCAGCACAAGGTGCAACTTCGTGTGCGCATGCCGAGCTCCCAGGCCACGCTGGACAATGCTCCGATGGAATCGCCGTCCATCTCCAAGATCAAGCTCGTGCGTCCCGGCATCTCGTCTGCAGAAGAAGATGCGGCTGCCAAGGTGCCCGCGTCGCCCGCAGCAGCAGCCAGCAATGGACCTCGCGTCGCTTTCGAGACGCCAGAGAAGGTCACTGCCGAGAAGAAGAAGGTCAAGCCCAAGAAGATCAAGCCGCTGGCACCCGGTCAGGCCTCGGGCATGTCGTTTGCCGATCTCACCGCTTGCAGGAACACGCTCAAGAAGCTCATGCAGAACAAGCATGCCTCGATCTTCCTCAACCCGGTGGATCCTGTGCGCGACCAGGCGACCGACTACTTTGATGTGATCAAGGAGCCCATGGATCTCGGCTCGATCCTCAACAAGCTCGACAGTGGACAGTACAAGGACCGCCACGCGCTGCGTGCCGACTTTGAGCTCATGATCCGCAACGCCAAGACGTACACGCCCGATCCGAAAGCATGGGCGCACAAGCAGGCGGTCGGGCTCGAAAAGGTGTTTGGTCCGCTGTGGAACAGGATGGAGAAGACGCTGGAGCAGTCGGCAGCACGCCAAAAGGCTGCACAGGATGCGGCGCTGGCGAACGAGCAGAGCGCTTCTGTGTCGGAAACGCCCGAGCGACCTTCTCCCGCCAAGCCAGAAGCACCTCCTGCTGTGTCCGAGGCCATCGCGCCGACTTTGCCAAGCAGCGGGGCGAGGCGAGAGTCTTCAACTCCGAGCGCAGCGCCCAAGTTATCGCTCAAGTTCAAGCTCAAGTCGAAACCGGCTGGCGAAGAGTCTCCCGCGGCCGCCACGCCCACGCCGAAGCCCAAGGCGAAGCCTGTGATCGAAGAGCCATCTCCTGCAGCACCTTCGACGCCGTCGACGACGCTCAAGATCAAGAAGCCGCTGATCAAGCTCAAGAAGCCCAGCGAGGGTGACGCGGGCGTGCCCTCCACCCCGTCTCCGGCACCGCCAGTGGCCACAAACGCCGGCCCGCAGAGTGTGGATGACGATATTCTCGAACTACTCGGCGAGATCCCCAAGCCAAGCAAACCCAAGCCGAGCAAAAGCTCATCAGGCGTCTCGCCGTCTCCAGCGCCTGTCGCTGCTGCGTCAGCGCATGCCTCTCCGCCCGCCCCGTCACCGAGCGTCAAGAAGCACAAGTCCGCCCACACTGACTCGTTTGGTGGCGCGGCGACGCCACCGCGTACGAATGGCTCCAGCGCGGCGTCGGCGGAGTCGCCTACGAAGGACATTGCCAAGCTGGCGGAGAAGGATCCGGTGGGTGCGACTGCGGGCATGCCGATGAGCGGCAAAAAGTGCAAGGTGCTGCTGCAGGTGCTCAAGAAGTCGCCGTTTTCGATCTTCTTCCGCTTCCCCGTGGATCCGATCAACGACGGGCTGCCGACGTACCTGGACGAGATCAAGGAGCCGATGGACCTGAGTACGATGGAGAAGAAGGTGAACCAGGCGGCCTACTCGACTATGGGCGAGTTTGCGGCGGATATGGAGTTGATTTTTGCCAATTGTCGGCAGTTCAATCCGCCGGGGACGGAGCCGTGTCAGCATGCGGACGAGCTGGAGAAGCAGTGGCGCAAGGAGTGGGCCAAGACGGTGACGCCACGGTTGGAGGCGAACGAAAAGCGTGCGCTGGTAGGATTGATGAACCGGCTCAAGACGCATCAGTCTTCGCTGCTGTTCCGCGAGCCTGTGGATCCGGTAGCCTTGGGGATTCCGACGTACTTTGATGTGATCCCGCGCAAGGACGCACGCGATTTGAGCCTGATCGAGGCCAAACTCAAGGGCGACAAGTACGATGCATTTGCAGCACTGGATGCCGACATCAAGCTCATGCTCAAAAACTGCTACACCTTCAACGCCATGGATCCGGCCATCATCGAGATCGCAAAGGCCTTCGAGACGTTTTACAAACGCGAGTTCAACCATGCCAAGCAACAGGCGGGTACAGCATCGGCAGGTAGCCCCGCCCCTCCGGCTGCCAAGAGGAAACTCTCCACTCCGTCCAATGGCACAAGCAAGAAGGTCAAGAGCTCCTAGTCCTTCACGCCTCTTTGTATTTTTATCAGGTCCCGAAAGGGAACGTGGACCAAGCACATGCAAAAATGCTCTGCAGCAGGGATCCGAGACACAGTGCGGCGTGGCGTGCGCGACAGCATCGTATTGCGGTGGTGCGATCAGTGAGACGTCGGCGAACCAAAGTCTTGAGTCTGAGACGCCGAGTCGGCTGGCGGGGTGGAAGCCTTCTGTGGGTGAGCGGGGAGAGGAGGGCCGCCGGACGACGAGGGCCTATCGCCGCTCATCACGCGGCGCAACCTGCCTGATCTCGACCTGATCAGCGAGCCGATTCCGCCCGGCGCTGACTCGCCGTCTGCTGTCGTCCTCTGGCCCTGCTCGGCGCCTGGCGTGGGCGCACTTCCGTCGCTTGCGTTGTTGCCGCCCATGGACGCGAGGTTGAACTGATAGAGGCCTGGCTGTGCGTCTTGCGACGAACGCGAGTCAGCGCGGCTCTGGCGCAGGTGCGAAGGCAGCCCTCCAATACGCTGAGGCACGGCCGCAGAAGCAGAGCTGGTGGTGGAATAAGCGGTGCTACTCGAACTTGAACGGTTCGACATGGAGAACGGCAATGCGGAGCCAGACGAGGTCGGCAGCCCGCCGAGGGAAGAGCCCAGCTTGACGGACGATGCACCACCGCCGGGAGCGATGATGCTGGATCCGATACCTGCGTCCAAACCGAGCTCTTTGAGCAGCGGATCGATGGAGGAAAGCTCGTCCTTGATCATCTGGCGTGCGAAGGCGTCGATGTCCTTGATCTGGATGCCGATGGTCTTTCTGATCTTGGCGTCGGCTTTGAGCAGCAGCTCCTGTGTCACGCCTGTCATCGCAGGTGTCGGCAATCCATGCAGCGACTTGTCTGCGTCGCTCGATCCATCTTGACCAGCGGCGGGCGGAGCAAAGTCAGCAACGGTGAACGCCTGGCTGATGCTCTCTGCGCGATCGAGATCGTGGCTCGCGTGACGCGAAGCGGATGTAGGTGGCGATGCCGCCCGCGGAAGCGTTGCACTGCTCGACGTTCCTGCCTCCGCGCCGAGTGTGCCAGCGTCGCGCGGGAGGAAAGAGAGCATCTTGTAGTAGATCTCGACGAGCATATCGCAGAGGGTAAAGAAGGTGTGGAAGAAGTCGAGCTGGAACGGCACGTTGGGCGCTACCAAGTAGGAGTTGTGGTCGCTGGCGACCAGAGTTGATGCAGGCCCAAGATTGGTATCCAGCGTGCCAAACTCGGAGATGGCGTGGGCGGCAGCAGAACGCTTCAGCGACTGCTTTCCCGACTTGAACAGGCTGCGCATACGAGGACGCTGTGCGCCGAGGGTCGCCGCACCAGTGCCGGTGGTGAGCGAGACAATGTTGTCGTCGGTGTAGCCATCGAGCTCGTTGATGAGCGAATTGATGGCGCGGGCCATATCGGTAGGGTTTGGGATCTCGAGGATGCTCGACAGGCTAAGACCGAGAACGAAGAAGCGCAGCGTGCGCTTGTGCATGCGCTCGTTGTCGAAAGCCACTACAAGGTCGGTCATGTCCAGCTGGACGGTGTTGAACCATGTGCCTTGGCCTTGTAGCGAGCGCTTGAGGTAGGAGAGGTTGCGAATGCGTTTCTGAAAGACATCTCGGAGGTAGTCGGTGCCACTGAGACTGGTAGATGGGGCGTTGGGAGCTTGACCCGCAGCGGACGAGGCCGAGTATAGTGTCGAGGAGCCTGCGATGGATGATGCTGCCGAGGGCGAGAATGTGTTGGAGTCGGCACGGCCGTGGATTGAAGAAGGTGTCGACGTAGCCATGGCATCGAAGCAAGCCGCTGTCGGCCAATCCGATTCGCAAAAGATGAATATGAAACCGTTCGGCGCGACGCCGAAGGAGATGGAGTGGTCAACGCCAGTTGGGGACAAGTGATGGAGGAATGCAAGGCTGGCCGCTCTCGAACTAGGGTCCGAAGCCAGGGCTCGAGTGACAGCTGCAGCAAAGCAGCGTGCGAATTCAACCCACGCGCTTCCTCCACCCTCAGATCCGGCTACGACGTCCACTTGGAAACTGCAGGGCGCCGCACGGACACACGCGGCTACGCCTTCAAAGCACAATGGCTTCATTTGTCTGCAGCAGTCCGGAACATCACATTCGCCGGATGCCAAGGTCCTCAGTCATTACACAGGTGCAATACCTCCTCGACACAGAGCGGCTATTTCGAAAGGTAGCCTGGTGTCGCCGCGCCATTCGCCTTGGGGAGCAGTCGTAGTTCAGAGAAAGGAGGCAAGCAGGGTCCAACGCCAAAGCGGCAACGTGCTCGGCCAATCCGACGCGACCGTTTGGACCAGTCAAAAATTCACTGCTCAGCCACAGCTCGCCACAGCTGCTGAGCGAAGCTGCCGCTGGTGGGGTCGACTCCACTTGGCGTGGCCGTACAGCTGCGGGAATCGGAAGCACCGAATCGCACTTCTCAACGTGTGGACCTGCATTCGACAGCCTCTGCCACCAACGAATCGGCTCATCCGACATCCATCGACTGGCCTTCCTCCTTGCTGCAGCTTCTGGCATCCTCGCCTCGATCTTGCCGTACCTATTCGCGCAGCTTCGGCTCTTCCGTGCCTGGAACGTCCCATCTCATCAACCAAGGCTTGCATCGATCCGTCAGGCTCTCCCGCTCATCAGCTCCTCCTCTGGCCTACTTTCGCCGGAGTTCTAAGCGTCGCGACCGTCTGCATCGGCAGAATCGACGCTCACGCCACCTGGCCCCTCGTCTCGCCCGCCTCCGACTTTTGACAGTCACGCCGTCGGCTGTGAGCTGCCCGAGTCGCCCCCACTTGGAAGCCTGTCAAGTCTCGCGCATCCCACGGCGAGATCTTGACCGTGCTTGCAAGCGGGTGATACCCTGATCCAGGGTATCGCTCCCTCTTTGCATGGTCGCTCCCACACTCTTGGATTGCTGGCATGTGCGCGATTCTCAAAGATTTCGCGCCTTACTCAAAGGCAGCCCGCCGGACAAGAACAACCACAACGCGCAGCATGTAGGCGCCAACGGCTCTTACGGCGCGAGTGCTTCATTCTCTAGATCGCCTCACAGCTTTCGCGATCCCTCCGTGCCTTGTCCGCCAGCGGAAGTCAACCGACGTGACCACTACGGCCGCACCGTCCTCCATCACATCGCATCGTGCACCGAGCCCGGCAGCATCGGCTACCTCAACTCTCTCCTCGCGCATCCCAGCGTCAACATCAACCTTCAGGATGGTGAAAGTGGCTACACCGCGCTTCACCGCGCCCTCTACGCCGCCAACCTGCAGACCGCCATCATCCTCCTTCGCCGATCCGATCTCGACCTCCGAATCAAGGACTTTGAGGGTCTTACCGCTTTTGACCTCTACAACTCCACTGTAGCCGGAACCAACCCTCCAGCGGATGCTCTTTCCTTTGAACCGGCTCGCCACCACCATGAGCGTACCCTCACACAGCTCTTCACATGGGGATCCAACCGCAACTACAACCTTGGCCTTGGAGATGGAGATGATCGTCAGCTTCCGGACAAGATCACCTTGCGCCGGCAGCCGGCAGCCAACTCGTCTTCACCAGAGGAGAACTTCAGAGCCTCTCTTCCGGCGGGTAAGAAGTTCGACCGCATCGGGATCAAGGACATCGCCATGAGCCGCCTCCACACCGTCGTACTCACCGACGAAAAGGTCGCGAATGTGTGGGTGTGCGGCCTCGGTGCCAACGGCAGACTGGGTCGCTCGCCCCAGACACAAACGTCTTTTGAGCCGCTCAAAGATTTTGCCGAGACGGCGCGCTCGGTTGCCGTCGCTCAAGATCACACCCTCATCATCACCGCCTCGGGCGCAGTCTACTCGTTTGGACTCAACAGGTTTGCGCAGCTCGGATACACAATCGAGCAGGAATTTGGTATTGTCGCCTCGACAACAGCCAAGCTCGGCGGAGGCGCGGGCGTTACCTTTGGACAACCTGCCAATACACCACAGGTTGAGCTCGATATTCAGATCTCGCCCCGACGTATTGTCGGTCCACTCAAGAAGGAATTCGTGCTTGGTGCAGCATGCAGCAAGCTGCATTCGGTTGTCTTCACTTCCGAGGGCCTCTTCACATGGGGCACCAACACCGGTCAGCTCGGATATGACCGTAGCGGAACTGCCGTCCAGATCCAGCCCCGCAAGGTCACGGCGCTCGCAGCAGGTTCGGGTATCCAGCAGGTTGCCGCCTCCGACTTTGGTACCGCTTGCCTCATGGAAGGCGGCGATGTCTTTGTGTGGCACAATGATACGCATTTCCGCATCAACTTTCCCCTCGCACGCTTCTCCAGCAGCATCTCGGTCTTTCGTCCCAGACAGGTGCAGCCCAAGGCGCTCATCTCCAAACTATCGAGCAGCGGCAACACGTTTGCCGCCCTTAGTGACATGGGCGACCTGTTCACCTTCAACCTCGAGCATCCTTCCGAATACAGCAGCACCGGCACCGTCGGTCGTGCTCCCGCCGCGGGTGGATCCGCTGCCAAGTCATCGGCTGCACAGATGGCGCCCAAGCCTCAACTTCTCTGGTCCGTCCGCAAAAAATTTACCGCCGTGCGCGATGTTGCCATCGGCGCCGACGGCTCGGTCATCCTTTGCACCGAAAGTGGTCATTGCTTTGTCCGTCCACGTCGCAGTGACACCGGTGGAAAAGGCGGTGGTGGCAAGAACTTCAAATTTCAGCAGATCCCTTACCTTCAACGCGTCGTCAAAGTCGCTACGAGCGAGAGCGGTGCTCTGGCCGCAATCAAGGCGGACCCAGGCATGCGTGATGTGCGCGTCAAAGGAAGAACCGTCGAAGAGGCGCTGCGCGATCTGCTTCCGCACCTCAAGGTGCAGACGCTGTCGGAGGATGTGGAAAAGGAAAGAGGCATCACCTCAGAGGTGGTCGAGATCTCGGATGTCCGCAGCGAGGCTGGATCCGAGAGCGACTCGGAGGAAGAGCCCGAAGACACGCCGGCACGTGCCGGAAGCGATGCTGCCAAATACGTCAAGATGGCGCTCCTCATCACCGAGGCCGCCAAGCGATGGGTCGCAGGCAGACAAGTATCGGGGCCAGAGGCAGATGACATGCAGACCGGCTCCACAAAAGACACCCCGGCTCCAGCCGCATCGACAACAACCCGGCGCGAAGCTTTCTACGGCCCGCACAACCTTGTGCCGCCTTTCGGCTGCGACGCTTTCCTGATCGCCGAAGGACACTACCTTCCGGTGCACAAGCTCATCCTAGGCGCGAGGATACCCAACCTGCGAGCGGCATTGCAGAATACAAAAACGAAAGGGTCGCTGCCACAGGGTGTCAAGCTCAACACAGTGGTCGGCGGCAACCGCATCGCGGTGCTGACCTTGTCGAATTGTAGCTTCGTGTCGGCGCTTTTCCTCCTGCACTATCTGTATTCGGACGACTTGCCTCCCATCTGGGTCCCGAGCATTGGTCTTGTCATCGACAAAGAGCTGAAGGCGGCCAAGATCGACCGCGCTCGCATCCAGGCAGAAATGCTCAGCCTTGCCGAGCGCCTCGGCCTGTCATCGCTCGCGGCCAACATCAAAGCCAGCTTGCCACGCCAGCCAGAGCCGACGCTTCGCGAGCACATGTCGCAACTTTTCGAATCGTTCGTCGATGCTGAAGTTGCAGAGGCCCAACATGAATCGAGCTTCAGCGACGTTTCGCTGCGCTTTTCGGATCGCACAATCCCGGCACACTCTGTCATCCTTCGAAGATCGCCTTTCTTTGCCGCCCTCTTCCAGCCGCACTGGACTGCAGAGCGATGGAACGGCGACAACACCATCACGCTCGACATGAGTCACATGCGCTGGGAAGTAGCGCGCATCGTGCTTATGCACCTGTACACGGACAAGGGCGAGACCATATTCGATGGGTGCGACGAGGGACGATCCTTGGAGCAGTACATGGATTTCCTGGCCGAAGTGATGGCAGCCGCCAATGAGATGCTGCTGGACAAGCTCAAGCTCGTCGTCAGCTCGCTACTACGCAAGCGTGTGCTAGCGCATACTGTGGGCGCGGTGATGACCGAGGCCGACTTCTACAGGGCAGATCAGCTCAAGGACATTACGATGGACTACTGCACCAAGAGCATGGAGGCGCTTCTGGAAGGTGGCCGCCTCAACGAGCTCGACAACGGTATGCTGCGAGCCCTGACTGCATATGTGCGCCGCAAGCAAGATGAAAAGCTGCATCGCACCTTCAACGAGGATCGGGTTGCTGCGCTGGTCGAGAAGCACCGCGAGTTCTATGACGACCTTGACATTCCACCGCCCAGTCTGCATCTCATTGCCAACACCGTGCGACCCAAGCGAGCAGCTCCTGCTGGCGTCAAGTCTCCATCGCTACTGCCGCAGGACGCCAATCGACGTCGGTCGAATACGCGTTTCGGCATCTCGAATCCCGCCAGCCCGGATGCGCTTCGGCCACTCGACAGTATCGCGCAAAGAACGGCCGCAGACGACTCGGGCGAAATGTTCGCTATGGACGACGAGAACCTGTCGACACCTCGCAAGGAGGCGAGCGTGCGTACGCAAGGCTCGCCATGGGCCGTCCTGCCGCAAGTGGCGCACTTAAGCCTGGATGATACCGTCGACAAGGGCACTCCAGCTCGGCCGTGGAAATCCAGAACGGTGGAGGCAGAGCGGAGGCATGCAACCCCAGACGTGCCGGGGTCACCTGCGTCGCGCCCGTCGGATGCGCCGACCGACCTGCGCAGCATCATGGCCAAGGAGCAGCAGCGCCAACATCAGCAGTCAGCCCTTCCGCATCTTTCCAACGCCACAACTCCGAGCGGATCTGGCACATCGACGCCGGTGCAGAGAGCAGCAGCCCCTGGCTTTGAGCTCTCGCCCGTCAACATCGCAAGCACACGTCTCTCTCAGAAAGAGCGGAAGCGACTGCAGCTCCAGCAGGAGGCGACAGCTAGTGCAGTAGCCGTGCCTGCGCAGCCCCGCAGTGTCAGCTCGTCTTCACCGTGGAACAGGGCTACCACCGGATCGTCACCCGCTGATAAATCTGCCGCTTCGTCGCCGTGGAGCTTGAAGGCAGCAGCTACAACGGCCATGGCTCTGTCGACTTCTCACGAGGGCTCCCCTGCAGCAGCTTTCAGTCCGAGTGGGCGACGTCCGTCTGCAGCACCTGTGCAGCCCGGGTCAGGCCCCCGTCCATCACTGTCCGAAGCTTCTGCATCGCCAGCCGCCAACATGGGCCCGACGTACACCCCAATGCGCATGGAGGCCAAGTCGACGCCTAAGCGCATGATGAGCAACGAGGCTGCTTGGTCGACACCAACGGTGGTGCCGGCCCGCGGCTCGTTCGGCACATCGCCGTCTCGGCCTGCAGCTCCTCTTGCTTCGCGAGAGCCGGCGTCAAATACGCAGCGGTCGCTACTAGGCGCCTCCCGACCTTCGCTGGACGCAACCGCCGAACGTGCCACTTTACCTGCTTCGCCGGCACAGCTGACCTTTGCTCAAATTCAGGAGCAGCAACGACTGGCAATCGAGGCGGAGCAGGAGACGATCAAGCAGGCCGCCGCTGCGCGGCGCAGCTTCCTCGACATTCAAGAGGAAGAGCGCCAGGCAGAGGAGCGACGCAGAGAGGAGCAGAAGCAAGCTGCCGAGTTCGAGAAGTGGTTCGCGGAAGAGTCGAGGCGCGTCCAAAAGCAGACCAAGGCGAGCAAGTCTGGCACCAATGGAACGGCGAGTGCTAATGCCGGCAAGGGCAAGGCGCAAAAGAAGCCAACCAGCAAGCAGCAGCCGCAACAGCAAGGATCACGCGCTCAAACCGATGCGAAAGCCTCGGAGAGCAAAGCGCCAGGCGGCGGAAAGAAGGGCGGAGCTGGTGCCGGAAAGGGCAAGCAGTCGAACCCGACCGAGTCGGCCTCCACGCAGGAGCAAGGAGAAGGACCCAAGGCCGACCGCAGGGCAGGCAAGCAGCGATCGGGATCCGTATCGCAGAGAAAGCCAGCAGCGGACAAGCCGCCGCCGAAGAACGCGGACCGCAACGGCGGCCAGAACGGCCGAACGCCCGGCAGCGATGCCGGTAAACCACTTCAGCCTCCACCGCAGCATCTGCCTGCGAAACCGTCCAATGCCGACCCCTCGCTTTCGGCGGCAGCGCCCACCTTCACCCCGCGAAACTGCTAGCCTGCCCTGATCATCAAATTTGGATCGGAAAACTTTCATAGACGTCACACACACACATCACATGCCGTGCCGAGTTTGCAGAGCGATGTTTGAGAAGTGGCGATTGCAAGCGGCGGAGCAGGAGTGACACTGAGCGGGAGAGTGGGGTTGGAGAGAGCTTAGTTGGGGTTGGGTTTGGTTTGGGAGGGAGGTGCCGAGGTAGCTGCGATTTCGAGGGGGTCGAGGGGCGGAGTGGGTGGGTGGTCGTCGATATCCGAACGGAGAGGTTTGGGGCGGTGGGTGTCGACAGCTTCGATGGGGAGTTGGAATCTCTTTTCGTCGCAGCCGTACGCCTTTGGGGTGAGTTGGATGACGGTGTGGAGAGGGATTTTGATGTAGGGTAAGTCCTCCTGCGAGAGGGCGTGGAAGTAGGCGTACAAGCATCGGATGATGGCCTGGTGACCGATGATCAAGATGTTTTCCTGACGTTCCAGCTCCATGATGATCGGTTCCAGACGCACCACAACGTCGCGGTACGATTCGCCGCCTCTGTATCTGTAGTTGAACTTGTCGTCATCGCGGTTGGCGTAATCCTCGGGGTAGTACTTTTCGATCTCTTCGTACGTCATTGCATCGCAAACGCCCGCGTCGAGTTCGTCCAGACTCTTCCAGGCCAACTTTGGATACGGCAATTCGCTTGCCGTCTGACCCGTCCTGCGCAGCGTGCTGTGCCAAACCGTCAGCGGTGCATCGCCAATATTGTCCTTGATGAGCTGCGGCAATGCTTTGGCATACATCCATCCGCGCGGCGACAAGTCGGAATCTCCACCGATCTTGCCTTCGACGTTGTACTGCGACTCGCCATGGCGCGAGAAGAAGATGTTGCGCGGCGTCAGATGCAGATTCATCAGGTAGAATGCAATGCGCGACTCGAGATAGCCCTGGATCTGATTGATCGTCACGCTCTTGCCCACGTCCGTCACCTTGACGTAGCTATAGTGCGCCTCGGATCCGTCAAAGTTGACCGGCTCGTAGGTGTCTTCGTAGTGACGGATGCGTTCCAAAAAGTCCTTCTTGGCAGCTTCGGGCGTCATACCGGCATAGTCCGGATCGCCACTGCTCACTTTGACCGCAATATTGGCATCAATCACCTTGGGGTCGGTGCAGATCGACTCGAGAAAGACGAGCTTGAGATCCGGCTCCTTGGCGATACGATCGGCAATCTCCTTGCGACGAGCGCGGGTCGAGTTGGTCGCATCGTGGATTCCCACATTGCCACCGCGCTTGAGCCAGCCGATGAGCTGCTCGAGACACTCCTCGGCCATCTGCGATCGCAGCTTGTAGGCGGACGGGTTGGTGGGGTCGAAGAACGACGCGGTGTGGTCCTCCTTGACGCCAGACGAGTTGTACTTTGCGCGTGCGAGAGCGCGGCGCAGCTGGCCCACGTTGAACACCTTGACGTCGTACTCGAGCCAGCGCAGATACTTGAGCACGCGGTTGGCCACGTAACTCTTGCCGCGCGCGGGCAGGCCGACCATGCAGACGACGATCTTGGCGCCCGAGTAGTCGGGCCTGGCGCCGGCCGCGCCGAGGTTGGGCGTGGACAGGCCTGTGCGGATGCCGTGTCCCAGACCGAGCGCTGCGCCCAGCCCGCTCTGGCCGCTGGAGGGACCGCCTTCGCCGACCTCGGGTGCGTCCTTGAGGATGCGACCGCGGCCGTTGTCGTGGGTGGGCGACATGGGAGCGTGGTGGTGATGATGATGGTGGTGGCTGTGCGAGCCGTGTTGGTGCTGCTGCTGCTGCGACTGATTCTGAGCCTGGTGGAAGGAGTTGGAAAGGGAGCCACCCATGGCAAGCACGTGGCCGGACTGGTTGAGGTGGTCAGCTCCTTCGTAAGGCGTGCCGGGGACGCTGCCGGACTTGCTGCCTGCGTGGCTGCCGGAGCGTGTGCTGTATGCGCCCGTCATGGCGAGGTTGGGACCGGCCGCGGCAGCCAGGCTGCTGGAGACGAGCTCCGGGTGGTCTCGAAGCAGAGCCTGCAGACCATCGGAGGACGAAGCGAGGTTGGAGGAAGCGACGGCGACGTCGAAAGCCTCGCGCTGGGAAGCCTGCGGAAAAGGTGCGGGTCGCGACTGACCGTGGCTCGACTGAGAGAAGTGGCGTGGAGAGGCGGAAGAAAAGCCCGGAGTGCCACCGGAGAGCTTGCGTGTGCCGGATCGGACGGATGCGGAGCGCGACAGATCGCGTGGAGCCTGCTGTTGGTTGGCCGCGGACGCTGCAGCTTCCTTCTGCTCCTGCTCTTGCTGGGCCATCTTGAGGGCAAGCTGCTGTGCCTGGGTGGCACTGTATCGACCGGGCGAAGCGGTGCCCGGGCCGACGCCAGGACCACCACTGAGGTGACGGTGGTGGACAAAGGCGTGGGGCATGACGGGCGACGATCCGCCGCTCTCGATGGCGCTGTCGGCGGCGTTGCCAGCATCGGAGGTGGGGAAAGCTTCGCTGCCGCTGGCAGGCGCGGGGATGTCGACCGGCTTTTGCGACATGGCTTGCGTCGCTATGTGGGGCAAGAGCGAGGTCCTTGAGCGCCGAGATGCTGCGAATCGGGGTCCAAGATTCGATTGATGCGGCTCAGACTTGCAAAATTGATAAGCTGAGGGTCGTGAGATATGCAACAGGAAGGACGAAAGGAGGCTGTGGTAAGGCAAGAAGCTGCTGGCGGGTGGCACAGACGAGGTCTCGACCAGTCTTGGAGCGTCGGGGCAGCAGCGGAAGGGATGGATGCGGTGGTGCGGTCAAGACGGCTGCGTGGCCGCTGCTGGGATCTTTTGCGAGCAGGGACCGGACCGGAGATGAGCGAGGAGGCATCGAGCGATTGCGGGGTGCGGCTCGGGCGAGGCTCAGGCGCTCAGGCGAGGCTCAGGCGAGCCCTGCTGAAGGGTTCATTCATCCTCAGCCCGCTCGGTGCGGCTCAGCAGCGCGAATCCGTCCGGCTGCCTTCCGCTCCACAGCGGTTGGCTCGTTCGCACGACTTCGCACGACTCTCACACGGAAATCTGCCCTAAGCCAGCCAGCGCTCGGGCAATCGAGGGCGCCCGGTCCAAGTTTCATCCGGAAAGTCACGATAGTCTCTGGACGGCGTAACAGTCTTCATTTTCAAAATCGCCGATCCTTTGAGTCTTCCGAGAGCGGATCAGGCAGATGGCAGGTGGAGGAAAGCGAAGGTTTTGAGCTTTTGCCTGGACCCACATATGAACTGTGCGCACCTTCTCTCTTCCCAGACCACGCCGACACAAACACACACACGTGCAAATATGACTCCTGAAGAGTACGAGGCGCTTTCTCCTGAGCAGCAAAAGCAGCACGATGCTGCCGAGCGTGCGCGCGAGGCTGCCGAGCAGGCAGAACTCCCCTACACCTGGAAGCAGCAGCTGGACGCTGTCGAAGTCTCGGTCCCCGTCCCCTCGGGCACCAAGGGCCGCGACCTCGTGGTCGAGCTCAAGAAGCGCAAGATCAAGGTCGCGCTCAAGGGCAAGGACGCCATCCTCGAGGGCGAGCTCGCCAAGGACATCAAGGAGGACGACAGCACCTGGACCATCGAGGACGGCAACCTCGTCGAGATCCACCTCGAAAAGATGAACAAGAACGAATGGTGGCCCAACGTCGTCTCCCACCACCCCAGGATCGACACCACAAAGATCGTGCCTGAGAACTCGAAGCTCAGCGACCTCGACCCCGAGACAAGGTACGTCCGCCCTGATGTCCCCGCATGCAAAGGCGCGCGGAAAACTGACCCCAATTTTGCCCCTGTAACTGCAGAGCCATGGTGGAAAAGATGATGTTCGACAACCGCCAAAAGGCCATGAACAGGCCCACCTCGGATCAGCTCCAGCAGCAGGAGATGCTCGCCAAACTTGCCGCTGCCAACCCCAACATCGACTTTTCCAACGCCAAGTTCAACGCCTCGTCCTGATGCATCCATCCTGCACTTCCCTCACCGATCGTCTCTCCGATGTACAAATGTCACACTTGCGATGCCTGCAACATCTCGATTCTGCAGTGACTCTGTCATTTTTTTCAACCTAACGAGATACGCCAGCACCGGCCGAGCCCGTTGCAGGGGTTTGCTGCGACTGCGGCTGAGCGGCAGCCACACGCTGCATGAGCTGCTTGTCGAGCTCTACGGCGGAATTCCACCTCTCAATCGTGAGCGTCTTTTCGCTGTGCGAGATGGCCAGCAGACGGACGAGCGACATTCTGCGCAGCAGATCCTCCTGTCCCAACGCGCCTTCCTTGCTCGCCACGCCTCCGTGGGCATCCGTGGCCTCCTGCTGCTCTTTGCGTCTCTCGGCGACAAACTCGTGCTGAATGTGTTCGCTGACGCTGTCGGGGATCTCGAACGCCTTGGCAGTCGCCAAACTCCTCGCCCCAAGCAGAGCGCTTCTCCAACCAGCCAGCTGCTCTGCCTCCACCTTTGGCACCGAGCTCGAGTACAGATCCTCGCTACCAGCCTCGGGCGATAGGGGACAGTGGATGTCGAAGGGCAGGAAACTCTTGCCCTGGCTCAGCACGACCGCGTTGAGGTCCGTGTCGAACTCAAACTCCGAGTACGGGAATGCGTACGGCAGCTTGTGCGACTCGAGCACCGAAGAAAGCGCGCGGATGTTGCGGATGCCCGACTCCTTGAGCTGCCCCTCGCCCATGGTGCCTTCGTTCACTACGATCGTCGTGCCGTTCACGAGCTGAAGTCGACCCGCTTCCAGTCCCGTTCCCTCGCCAGCGCTGCGCGCGTACAGAGGCTTGCGGTCGTCATTGAGCGAAGCCAGCTCCATGGAAACATCCACCACCGCCGGAAGCAGCATGTTGAGCCGGCGCGACAGCTGCGTCTGCTCCGCCGAAGAAGCCGTCTTACCGGCCGCTCCAAAGTTGGACACGTTGAGCGTAAGTGCGCCGAGACACAGGTTGGCACGACGCACGTGGATGCGCGCGATCGTCGCCAGCAGCACCAGCTCCGCCGCCAACTTGTCGCCTGCCAAACCGCCACTGAGGAACGCAATGAGCGCATCCCGATCCGCCGACTGCGCCAGCGCATTGCCGGAGGACGATCCGCCGGTCGACTCCTGAGCTTGCACGGAGTCAAGCTCGACGGCGGAAGCCCACACGGCGTGGATGCAAGGCACCTCTGCCGGCTCGGCGCTCGAGGCAGCTCCGGATCCAGTCTCTTGCCACTCGGCCTGGGGCAGGCTCGCCTTGTCCAGGATGCCGATCACCTCGACCAGCTCGGTCGTCTTGAACTTCTCGGCCGCTTCCAGATCGTACAGCTTCACCAATCCGCCGACGTGTGGAGCCTCGGGAATAGGTGACTTGGCGAGAAATGCGCGCGGCAAGGTATACTTGTCCGCTCCGCTCGAGCTGGACGATGCCGCACCGCCCTGCGACGGAGCAGACGAGCCTTTCAGCTCCTCGGCAGCAGCTTCGGGACCGACTTCGAGTTCGCGCTTCATGCCTTTCATAGCCTCCTCCCGCGTGCCAGGTCGGCGCCCAAAGCAGTCGGTGCCCACTCGGACATTGTCGCTTCCAGCCATGGTGGCCACGTCCATGTCAGCCGACATGCCCATGCTGAGCTCCAGACCGCCGTTTGCCTCGGATCCCTCCAGCAGATCCGCATAGGCCTCCTTGACATGGGTCTGATCCGCCTTGGCCACATCGGCGTCCTTGCGCAGCAGCTCGACTAGGTTCTTGCGCGTGAGAATGAGCCTCTCAAAGTCTGGATTGGCCGAGACGATTTCGTCGACGCTCTTGGGCTGGTCCGCGTCAGCACTAGAGCTGTTGGCCGCCGCGCCGATCGTCATGACACCGCGCAGACGCAGATTCGGGCACTTGGTGATGACATGAACAGCGAGCTTGAGCAGCTCGCTCTCCTTTGCTTGCTCCGGATCGGTGGACAGGATGGGAGGCAGGCCGCTCTTCGCATCCTCGCCGCTCGTGTTCACCTGCAGGTAGACACGCAGGGGCTCGTCGCGCTTAGCAGCGTCCGGAGAGGACAGTGCCTTTTGCAGGACGTTCGCCGCCTTGATCGAGTCGAGCGTTTCCAGGAGGTAAAGATTGGGGATGGACGCCAGGAGCTTGCCCTTGTTGCTCTGCAGGCCGCCGACAAAGTGCCAGCGAATCTCGCGAGGGAGCACCTTGGCCTTGTCGACCATCTCTTGGACGTAGTTCTCGCCAAAGTGCAGCTGGCCGGCTTTCCTGTGTGCCGCGAGGATGGTCGAAGGAGGGTGAAGCTTGGAGATCGCGACGAGACGGGGCTCCTTGCCTGACGATCCAATTGCCTTTCCCTTTTCGACCGCACGACGAATGCGCTGCCGCACTTCTTCGACCTTTTGTGGTGACTGAGGCTCTTCGATAGCTACTGCAGCAGTGGCGTTGGTGAGCTCATCCACGCTGGAATCGGAAGATCCTGCAGCTGCCGCCTCGCGATGAGCTTGGGCTGCCCATTCCGTCTGTCCAGGCACGGAGACGGCGTACATGACTGCTCTCTCGGCAAGATCCTGGTGATCCGGTTCGGCGTGCTCAGCATCCGCAGAGCTCTCCGAGGCTGGCAAGGTAGCCTCGCCGCCGAACAAGCCGGTGATGTTGCGGTCCCCCTGTTGATGCTTCGCCAGGAACACCTCAGTGCCCAGACCGGTGTCCTGGATCATGGCGCGAAACCGAACCAGACGATGTGAGCTGCCAGCATCGGCATTCGGCTTTGGCAGAAGCGTGGCGATGTTGGCAGCGGACAGAGTGGGGATCTTGGACTTGGCATCGGCAGAGGCAAAGAGTTGGTGGAAGTGGGCTGTGACGAGCTTGGTGATGCTGTCTGACGACTTGTCCTGAGCATCGTTGTAGATCTTCTGGACGACCTCCAGCGGCTTGTTCAGCGCTGCGGTGAAGTCGGTGTCGGGCACCATCTTGACGGACCGATAACTTGACTTGGTTGCGAAGCACCTAAAATTGCGCTCAAGCAGTGGGGGGGTTGCGAATGGTGCTACCACGAGTGCCGAAAACGAGCCGGACGGGATTGATCGGTTGTACGAGGCGAGCCAGTTCGGAAGGCGACTTTTCATTCCTCTGCTCTGTTGGGCGAGGTTGCGTCGTCGAAATGTGGTGCTCGTGAGCGTTGGACATGAAGCGGCGAAGGCTCAATCAAGTCACCGCGAAGGTTGGGGATTTCCTCAGCCAACCATCCGTGCGCGGGTGAAGCAAGATTTGTCAGGCTTACGGAGCCATGTGGAGTCGAGCGTGGCAGCTGCTGGACCCTGGATGCGGACCCCGTGCACACCTTGACACACAACTCGTCCACCATCCATCCCAGTCGTTGCTATTGGCTTTGCTTGAATACTTCTCGAACCCAACTCCAGAGGCCAACTCAGACCAGAGCAAAACCTGCATCTCCGCCGCTCTCGAACCGGGCGCCAGAAGCCATGTCCGGGCCCGGAGAAGCCTTCACTTTGCTCGAGAGTGGCACCTCTCGGATGCACTTCAAGCTCGCTAAAGCCCTGGAAGATGCAGCATCACCTCTTGAAAGCGACTTCGCCATTCAAGATGCATTGACTCACATTCGCACCCGTCTGGCATCCAAGTCATCAGCACGGCACTTGTCAGAGCTCGTGCCACCGCTTCTCACTCTGCTTCACTGCCTCCACCACTATCCGTTGGCAGGTCAGCAACAGGAGCCACTGGATGTCAGCTTCGCTCTCATCCCTACTTTGCAGCTGCTGAGTCTTGCTACAGACTGGAACGATGTTCTTCTGGCGCACCAGCTTCTGCCTTTCCTGCTCGAGCGTCGCCCATCTCCTCTGCCTATCTCGTCGAGCTCTTCAGCGCAAAGTCGCTCCGCGCACAGAGACGAAGATCATTCCTCATCCCTGCTGCTGCTCAACACGTTCAGGGCCAGTCTTGGCGCGGCCCTAGTTTCTGGTGATAATGAGGCTACTCCCTTCGAATCATCGTCGTCTGCCTCCTCGTCCCGTTCGCCGTCAAGGTCACGCTCTCCATCATGGACACGCCCTCCTAGTACGTCAGCAAAGGCCGCCTCATCAAGACGCACCGATCTCAGAGCCATGGAAACGCTCAAATCGCTCGCAAATGGCATACCGCAAGGCCCTGCTGTTCTGCCATCGCTTGCTTCCACTCTGGTCGCCTTGACTCGACACCCAGACTCGACCATCCGCTCGCTCACGCTCGACGCAATGCTGTCGTGCGCTTCATTCTCGAGTGGAAACCAAGAGACAGATGCGGATGGCGACATGGAAGGACAGAAGGAGATGCTAGAGGCAGCCCTCACAATTGCACGCCTTGTCCTTGCATCCACCTACGCTTTTTCCGCGGGCTCCGACATTGACGAGCAGGACGGAGTGATCCTCGCCGAGATGGAGAGGCGCGTAGATCCGAATCCAGCCGTATTGCGCTCTTGCCTCAGGATCATTGAACGCGCCCGGATGGCAGGTCTGATCTCGAGCAACGAGCTTGCTTGCCACATCGTCGAGATCCTTCAGGCGACTAGATGGTTGCCGATGCATCTCGAGCTCAACTCGCTCCAGCAAATCGACGTCCCGGTCCAGGTGAAGAACCGCACAGAAGGTCTCCGTGCGCGCGCAGCTACACGACAAAGAGGTCCGCTCCAGGAGCAGCACAACTACTATGGCACGTATGCGCCTTGGCTCACCGAAGCTTGCCTCGCTGCTCTCAGCAGATGTGCAAAGGACCTTCTTGCTTCTTCCACGCCCAGACTCGAGCCAGCCGCTCATGCAGAGCTCCTCAAGTCGGTTCTGCGCATCTACAACTCTGCCTCCCAAGGCAAGGCGGCCGCGCTGGCCCTGTGTGTAGCCGCTGCGCGCTGCATCGGCACATTATACAGCTCCTCCCAGGTTGGTTCGGAAGCTTCCGCCAGCTTACGCCTTTCGGCCCCAGGTGGTATCCAAGATGGCGAAACTGCAGCATTGTGGTCTGCACTTACCCAACATACGAGAAGTCAACTCGGTAGCACCAATCCAAACCGAAAAGCTGCAGCTATCATGCTGCTGGACGCATTGCTGCCGGTCGGATGGGCTGATCAAAACACTGCGGCTGCTACCGGCGAGGTAGGCGAAGGATTACCATCACCGCCGCCAGTGCAGTTGACCGAAGAGGACATGGCGCAGCTCATGGCCCTGATAGCCGATTCCGATTCTTCGATCCGCAAGCGGGCTCTGGGGCTGCTGCATCGGGTCGATGCCGGTCTAACCTCGCTCATGCGAACACAGCTGCAATCGGCTGTCGACACGGAGCTTCTCAACGACAAAGAGACTCTGGTCGACCGCAACGCTGTCTCAACCAAGGGTTTGACGTCCGTGGCTTTGAGACTCCTCGAGGTTGTCTCTTTCTCTGTACAGTCTGCGGACGGTGCTGCCCAAGCAGCTGCAGAAAGCGAGCTCGAAAGGGCCGTCATCAGCATCATGCCGCTGAGACCTTTTGGATCATTCGACTCGATTGAGTCCTCCATGGAAACTGCTACGAGCTCGGGCTTCCTTTGGCAACTGCAGACTCTCCCGCTCGATACGCGATTGGCCCTGATGCGGCGCCTTCTGGAAGAGGCTCGTTCGGCAGCCGCTTCTCCCGGTGCTCTGCATCTTCTTTGCACTTTGCTTGCCGACGTTACATCGAGCTACTTTCGAGCCAGATTGGACGCTCCTGACAGCTTTCGCAAGTGGATCGCATCAGAGCTGCTCGGATCACATGGCATCATCAGCCTCTCGATGCGGGCTTCCGGAGAGGCCAGAGCTCTGGCGGCATCGCGCGAGGCTGCACTCGCCATCACCGCTCGGACCGTTTCGTTGATGCTGCACCTGGGAGACTCCGAAGAGGCATCTCTAACACTCGCTACATGCTTGGACGCACTGCAGCTCGTGCTTTCAAAGCTCATCGAGACCGAGTCCATCGCGGCCATTCGGCTCGAAGCGAGCAATCTGCAGCTGATCTGCCGGACGATCCTGCACCCGGCCGAAGCGGAACATACAGGTCTGATGGACAGGATCAAGACGATGGCCTCTGCTTGCCAGACTATTGCAGATTCGGCAAAGTGGCTATTGACGCTCGAGGTCGACCAAACATCCGCCAGTCATCGGAACGAAGACCGCATAGGTGAGTAAGGGCCGGGGATTTCGCGGATATATGTTAGACCGCCTGGACGTGGCTCGTGGCCCGAGCGTTTTCGAAGAAGAAAGGGTTCATACAAGGCCGTATTCCGAGTACTGACCGCACTTTCATCATCGTTCACTTTCGTGCTCCCACTCACCCTCATCATCAACTGCACCGCCCCTTGGCTACACCGCTACACCAGAGGAATCCACAGGATCAGCACTGCTCACCGCGGCAAGCAGGTTCTTCGCTCCCTCGTCGACGAGAGATCGCAGGACGGCACGCTCTTGGACACAGTCTGCGAGCTCTGCCGATAGCTTTGCTGCCGTTCGTCTGCGCGAGCAACTTCCAGATTCGCTGCTGCAGTCCTCCGTCCTTCTCTCTCCGGACGACAGCACCGCAACACTGCGCTCGAGCGATCGTCATTCCCGTCACGGAAACAGCAAGTCCAGCAGGCAGACCCGCCAGGCTCTCTCTCGCTCCGCAATCCCATCCGAAGTCAAGCGCGCCCGGGACCGACGCATTGCCGACGCCATGTCAGAGTCGATAGCCAACCTTGTCCTGGGCTCGGACGCGCATCCCAGCTCGTCCGAGAACGAGATCATCTTCTCAGCGACCTCCTCGGGCGTTCTCGAGGGCGAAGAGCTCGAGCTTGTTGAAGAGGTAGCGGATCCCGAGAGACGTCTCGACCTTGCAACGGATGCAGGAAAGGAACCGTCCCTGCTTGATCTGGTGCACCAGTGCCACAATCACGACCCATGGCTGGACACAAGCCTGACGCCGTTCATTCTCGATGGCGTGCAGATCGGCTTTTTGCCCGCGAGGGTCGTCAAAGCCTGCATGGACGATTCGGCTCGCCAGCGAAAGGCCGGACTCCCTGCGGTCCTGCGCAAAGTGCGATTCGCCATGCACCATCGCGAGATCGTTCCACCTTCGGCAAAGTCTCGTGTCTGCGAAGCTGTCACCTTCACTGCAGAATTCGCGACGGAGGAAGCACGCACCCGAGGCCTGAACGAGGTCGCTCAACGCTGGCGCAAAGAGCGCATCTTCCCCGACCCTCTGGATGGCTGGAGGGACGAGCTTTATGCGATCTACGGCCTCAATCCGCGTCCTGGCACACGCAACCCGATCGCTTTCAAGCTCGAGCGTGCCGCCTGTGCTTTGTTTGGCCTTGCGACGTTCGGAGTGCATCTCACTGCGTACACGGTAGCGCCCGAAACCGGCGAGTTGCTGGTGTGGGTGCCGCAGCGAAGCAGCACCAAGTCGACATGGCCTGGCTACCTGGACAACTCGGTGGCGGGCGGCATTGTGGCGGGTGATCTGCCGATGGAGAGCGTGGTGCGCGAGTGCGAGGAGGAGGCGAACCTCGAGGCGACGCTGGTGGAGAAGCACATCAAGCAGACGGGCGTGCTGAGCTACTGCTACAAGACGTCGGCGCAGGGCTGGATTCAGCCGGAGGTCGAGTACGTGTACGACCTGCCACTGCCATCAGACGTGGTGCTGCAGCCCAAGGACGGCGAGGTGGACCACTTTGAATTGCTCACCCTCGACCAGATCTACGAGAAGATGCGCCAGGGCAGATTCAAGGCTAACTGCGTGCTGGTGATTCTCGACTTCCTCATCCGCCACGGCTACATCACGGCAGATAAGGAACCAGGCTACCGCCAGATTGTGGCGCAGCTTCATGTAGATTTGCGCCTCCCGGGGCCATGATAGCAATGCAAAGACGCAACAGTCGTTCAATTGCGTGCGAGGAACCGGTGGTATCGAAGAGAGCTAGTCGAGCCAGGCTGGAACGAGATCTTTGAACTGCCGTTTGACAGAGTCAGTGTTTGCTGCAAGAGGCATGGCGGAAGGAAGGGCGGGACTTACTGTGCCTTCGAGCTCAAAGTATTCGTGAATGTGCTCGCAGAGATTCTGATAGAATCGGAGCTGGTCCTCAACCGAGGTATCCTCGGGGAATGCATCTGCGAACTGTATACTCTGCAGCGGATCAGTATGCGAACGGTGAAAGCGACACACGATCGGCACTCACCCTGCCAAGAATCGACAGGGCTTCGAAGATCCTTTGAAAGAAGTTTTCGTAGATGGCCGTGCGGAATTCGATCGAGGAATGAGGTCCCGCTTCGTTCAAATCGTCAACAAGGTGCTCGTAGTGGTCCTCGATCGCCCCCATCGCCACGTCAAAGTTGTAGTGTTCGGTGAAGAACTCGATCAGCGGATTAGTCGTTGGCATGGTGGACCCTCGTGCTGAAGATTGTCTGCAATCGAGGTGTGATGAGGAGGAGCGTGGAAAGAGCCGAAGCTGTGTCGGTGAGTGACAGTCTTGATGCAGTGCTTGTGATCAGAAAGCAACGTGCTTGTCCCTCGGAGCGAGGCAAAGTCAAAGATGAGACTCTAGGTCGATCCACGGTGCGGGAGCGAGGGGGACAAAGGGTGCGGAAACCAGGGGAATACAGGCACGCTGTCACCGAAGCAATGATTGTACGCCGCTTGAGGGCAGGACAGCGTCGCCATACGTGGCGTGCGCTCATCCACTCACAAAGCTTTCAGGGCCCAAACATGCGTTCCGCAAATAGACCGTGCGGGAACTGTGTGAGCTTGCGCAAAGTCCCTCGATGTGCGGTCTGTCTGCGCTTGCCGCTTCATTCCGTGTCGAGGCGCAAATTGGGTTCGGCGCGAACATAAACCCTGATGCGCTTTCATTTTGACCCGACTCGTGTCAGGAACATGACCCTAGCTGGTGCGCTCCTTCGCACCTCGGACGGCCCTTTTGATCAGGCGGATGACACCTGACATGCCAGCGAGAATCCGCTGCTTCCCTTGCACGCAGACGAAAGCGCGCCGAAGACCCAATCACAAACGACACTGTGGACGCGATTGAACTCATACTCGCATGAAACCTCGGCCTCGCCTTGCGCGGATCGCGTCATGCCGCAACCTCGACGGTCGGGTACAGGTGCGACGGCGAGTCGCTGTGGGCGCCAAGCGAAAGTGCGGACCCCGACGGGTACCAACACATTCGTTGATGGTTTTGAGGCTCGGGTCTCCTTCCAAATATTTGCCGTAAGTGTGGACCTGAGCTTGCGTCGGACAGAGACTGGCCAAAAAAAAAAGCAAAAAAGGCAACAAAAAGGCAAAAAAAAGGTTCTGAGAGCGGAAGGGTTTCCTGCGGCATCATCGACTCGATACCACGGGCCATACGGATCTGCTTGCGAATGACGCTCGTGTGGCACCGCGTTCTATCCTCTGTGGATCTTCGGCCTTTCGACCTCGCAGGAGCTGAGTAGCTGTGCGGAGTAGGGCCAAGGCGAATGTAAGTTATGCGAGCGCGAAGCGCTTTGCATCGATTTTCTCCGTTGCCGCACGGCGTTCTCTGCGCTTCCGCCCTCCTTTCGGCATGAATAAAGTTACTTTCAATCACGCTCCCATACTGAGCTCTGCCCTGTTCGCGCACTTTGGTACGAGGGGGAACGGTATTGAAACATTCGGGTATGTGTGACAAGAATGTTTACAAGAAGGGGAATCGAGTGAAGCAGAGTAAAAATGATGGACAAGGGGGAGAGAGGAGAGGGGAGGAATTATGAGGAGAAGAATGGGTAGTAGTCGCTCATGAGAGCAGAAGCGAAATGCAAGGGTCAGGCGTCGCTTACTGGGTAGCGTGAGCCTGGCGCATGGCCGGGGCGGGCTCAAGGGTGTTGGTGCCGTTGCCGACGCCGTTGCCGATGCCAGTGCCGTTGACAGTGCCGTTCGAACCGGCGAGACCGGCCTCGCTGGCCTTACCGGCCTCGATGGCTCGGGCGTGGTTGCCGGCAAGGTCCTCGTAGTCAGAGAACTTGCCGCTCTTGAGGTGAAGCGAGGAGTAGTTGCACTTGCGGAGCGCAAACATGTGGAAAAGCGCAAAGACGGGCTTGGCGAGCAGGTCAAGGACACCGTAGAAGACCATTTCGCCGTCTGGCGAGATGGTGTTGCTGCCATCTGCGAGACCCCATGCAATCTGAGGACGCAGGACGACGCAGAACGATGATGAACGACGATGACGAACGACGATGATGAACGACGATGATCAGAAAAGATGGTTAAATAAAAAAAAAA
>AWNI01000004.1:516422-536142 GCA_000517465.1 Moesziomyces aphidis | reverse complement strand
GGGGGTGCTCAAGCCCAAAGACCCCCGCGAGAATATTAGCCCCGCTCGCTCGCCATCGTCCTTCCCGCTTGCACATCAGACACCATCGGCTCGGCTAGCGTCTGTAAAAGATTCGTCAGAATGCACCCTCAACCCCACCTCGTACAATCCCTCTGGAGTGATACTTGGAATTACTCGCTTTCCCTTGCCGAGTCTCTTCAGCATCAAGCTGTCTCTGCACAAGGGGTCCTGGAAAGCCGGGTCATGATCATGCCATCCACAGTCGGAGTGTGCCCATACGAGCGGAGAGCTTCCCGTCCATTTACCTTGCATGCCCAGTCGACCGTCTTATCGACTGAGCTATGTGACAAATCTGGGGATCTTCAGGGAAGGAAGGCGCCTTCTTCCTGTCGATGTACGACGGGATAAGATCTGAGAAAGCAGGAACGGGCTAGCATGCAGTAGGCTCGCATGAATACAATTGTTCGATGTTCAGATCTGGTGTGAAGCTGAGGCTGTCGGACTGCTTGGCTGAGATCCTAGTCTGACTCGTGCATGTTTGCACAAGAAGAATCTCTGATCCGGGACTTGCTGCCGAGTGTACTTATACCACCCACCAGGTCTCGCTTCTCCCCCGACCCCTCTCTACCCGATCCTTTTATCTCTTCGCTATACTACCCCGTCATCATTCCACGGATCGTACCCCAGCACTTTAGGACCGAGTTTACCCAACTCGCATAGCAATTCGACATGTCGCAAGTTCCGCCGCTGTCTCAGGGTGCTGGTTACGGTGTCGTGATCGGCCTCGGAGCACTCTTCGCCATCGTAAGTGAACGAAGGTACGTTGAGTCCGTGCATTTCATGTGGGCTGACAACGGTACGTGCATTATTTGACGTGCAGGTGGTGGTGGGCATTTCGCGCTCGCTGGTGCGCTATGCAGGAATTTCCAAAGACGCCGAGGAATTCAGTGTTGCCCGACGCTCTCTGGGCACCGGTCTGACTGCGGCGGCGGTGATCAGCTCCTGGACATGGTCGACCACGCTACTCTCATCCGTCTCTACGGCCTACAACTATGGCGTGGCGGGAGCGATGCTGTACGCGTCCGGAAACTGCACGCAGATTGTGCTTTTCTCGACGCTGGCGATCCAGCTCAAGCGACGCGCGCCGTCGGTGCATACCTACCTCGAGCTCGTCCGGATCCGCTTCGGAGTACTGCCGCATCTGACGTACATCTTCTTTGCGCTGGCCACCAACATCCTGGTGTGCAGTTCGGTGCTGCTCGGCGGTGCGGCGGCCATCAACTCGATTACGGGCATGAACGTGTATGCTGCGCTCTTCCTGCTTCCCGCCACCGTGGTGGCCTACACGCTTCGTGGCGGCCTGCGTAGCACGATTCTCGCAGACTACCTGCACACCGTCATCATTTTTGTCATCCTCTTCATCTTCTGGCTGCGCGCGTACGCCACGTTCCCCGAAATCGGAAGCCCCGCAGCAATGTACGACAAGCTCGTCTCTGCATCGCGCAACATCTCGGTCCCGGGCAACTACGATGGCTCCATCCTCACTCTCAAGACCGAGGGCGGCCAGTACTTTGCGTGGCTTTCGGCTTTCGAGTACACGGGCGTTGTGTTCCTCGATGCGTCGTTCCATCAGAAGGGAGTGGCAGCCATGCCCGAGGCTGCTTTCCCGGGCTACTTGATTGGAGGTCTGGCGTGGTTCTCGATCCCCTTTTGCCTCGCCACCACCGCAGGACTCGCCGCGCTTGCGCTGGAAACGACTTACCCCGGATTCCCCACTTACCCGAACCGAATCCCCAAGGCAGACGTATCGGCAGGGTTGGTGCTGCCGTACGCGGCTCAGGCTCTGCTCGGCAAGGGAGGCTCGGCCGCCGTGCTGCTCCTCATGTTCATGAGCTGCACATCGGCCATCTCAGCGCAGATGGTCGGCGTATCCACCGTCGTTTCGTACGACATCTTCAAGACCTACTTCAAGCCCGCCATTTCGGCCGAAGGTTTGCTGCGATCAAACCAATATGTTGTCGTCGGATTCGGCCTCTTCGCAGCGGCTTTTGGCAGTTTGCTCCACGGAATCGGTCTCGATTTGGGGCTCATTTACAACCTGACTGGCATATTCACAGGTGCTGGGCTTTCTCCGCTCATCTTTATCTTCTTCGACACCCGACTGCATCCTGCGGTGGTTTTCCCGGGTATTTGGATCAACTTTGTTGCCGGCGTAGCCGTGTGGCTCAGCGTAGCGTGGCACAACTATGGTGTTGTCAACCTCGCCTCTGTGGGTGGTGTGGTGCCTTGCTTGGCAGGTTGCGGCACCGGAATCGGTGTTGGACTGGTCCTTTCCGTCATCTCGGTGCTCTTCTTCCCGCGCGACTTTGCGTGGAGTAGGATTCCCGAAATTCTGGAAGAGCAGCATCGCCACGCGCAGCAGCTTCGCGGCGAGAAGGTGGCCGAGCGCACGCAGGTCGACGAGAAGGCTGCTTCGAGCGCCAGCAGCCAGGGCGAGACGACGCTGGAGCTGATCGAGCACGATCCTTCGTACGATCCCAAGCGACTCGACAGGTCGTTCCGCATCGCAGTCGTTTCGGCGCTGACGATCTTTGTGGTGATCACGATCATCTGGCCGTTTTCGCTGTACCGCGACTACATTTTCTCGCGCACCTTCTTCCAAGGCTGGGTCACAGTGTCGTTCATCTGGGCCGTCGCTGCCTTTGTCGGCGTAGGCATCTTTCCCCTCGTCCAGGGCATCCCTGTTGCCAAGACCATCATTCACAACCTCAAGAACAAGGCAACCCGCACGTCGGACAAGCAGCAACCAGCTTCGGATGCTGCATCGCCAACAGAGTCGTCGACTCCGGCGTCGCCAAACGAGTCAAAGACCAAGATCACCCAGTCCCACACCGACTCCAACTACATCGCCTAGACGTTGTTCCATCCCCATCCTCACATCAACCTGACTGTTATCCTCACAACCATTGGCTAAGGGGCCGTATGACGCAGTTCCGTGATCGTCAGAAATTTTCTTGACCTGTGGCATCAAGTTCGGTGTAGTTACGACGCGCGTGCAATTTTGTCAACACATCGCTCTGCACATAGCCCCACTCTGAAACCCGCCATGCTTCGCCGATCTCACAACCACTCCTCGACGGCAGTGTTGAAGCCACCTTCCATCTCAGGATGACGACAGACGGCCCGTAGAGCAACGCACATTGGGCCCTTGGTGCGACTCAAAATTTGCGAACGCGATATGCAAAATTGACCTGGATTGCGATTCTAAAGACATGCATGCTACGACTGAGTGTGTTTGCCAGGGCTACCCTTTCCAGGACCCGCGGAAGAGGTGGACGAGCCTGCTGATGCCGTCCTTTGTATGCGAGCCGGGGTTGAATCCCGAGGAGGGTACGATGACAACGTCGCGGATCTGGACGGGCTGTTTGAGCAGCGACAGATCCTCGGGACGCACACGTGCCGCAGCATAGAGATAGCTCACCACGGCATCAGTAAAGACAGCTGGGCCCGTCCATTCTTCGACGGAAAGTGTGTCCCAGCCCCATCGCCAGTGACCCGCCTGCCACTTCCACGACATGGAGACGGCGTTCCAGGGACTGACGCCATGCGCCTCTCTGGCGTGCGCCTGCTTCGCCTTGGCGTCGGCGTGGAGGTCTCCCCAGCCCCAGCCGTCGGCGTGTGCATCGCGTTGCTGCTCGATCTCGTAGGCACTGTAGACCTCGTTGGCCTCGAGGATGCGGCGGACGACGTCAAGCATGATGGGGTGGTTGGGCGCCACATGCAATGTCCACTGCACGAACTGCAGTGGACGATGGCGGCGCATGGGAAGCAGGCGCCAGCGCTCGAAAAAGTTGCGGGGATCTCTATTCTCGTTGGGATCGTTCTCGATGCCGATGATGGCGCGCACCGGTTTTGGAGCGACATCATCGACATCAGATGCAGGACCCAGCGGCAAAGCGGTGGCCCTGCCGAAGAGCCCCGAGGACTTTGGACGCAAGGCGGACAGAGGCACGGCGTCCTTGGTCCAGTTGGCACGGTGCATGAGGGGGACAGTGTCCATGTCGGACCAGGTTCCTCCGTCGTCGAGCATGAGAAGATACCTCAAGAGGTCTGCCTTGAGGATGAAGCGAGGCATGGCGTCCCAGGCGCGCTTGACCGAGGTGTTGTGGTAGTGCGTCTGGACCCAGTCCTCGGCGCCTGCATCGTCGAGGAATTTGGGCTCGAAGCCCATCTGGGACCACTTTTCGTACCACGATTTGGGCGCAGGCTTGCCATCCGAGGACCAGATGGTGGGTGGCACGACCGAAGCCGAGTTGGCTTTTGTGGCGTCGACACGAGAAGAGGGCTGGTTGATGTGTGCGAGATGGTTGGCGAGAGCGTCGCGAGCCTGTTTGTTGGGGATGTGCTGGCCTAAGGCGGTCTTGAGCGTATCGACGTAGGTCTCGGGTGGAAGGATGATGTAGTTGGGTGGACGGAAAGTGATGTAGCAGAAGATGTAGAGGATTGGCAGCACGACGGCTGCGATGGTGACGAGCTTGCATCTGCGCGAGGAGCCCTTTGCGCGACGATATGTGCCGCCGAGCAGCGACGAGTAGTAAGAAGGAGGGTTGTAGCCCGGAGGCGGGGATATCGAGCCGTGAAGGTCGAGCGAGCACGACGAATCGCGCCGTTGTGATGACAGATGCGAGAGAGGGATGTCGACTGCGGTCTCTGTGGACGAGGTGAGAGCGGTGTACTCGCACTCGCTGCGGGGAGACGAGCTGGTGCTCGCGATCTTGAACGGGCCGATCTTGAAGTCGGAGAGCGGTGCATTGCGGCCGTCGCGAGACTTCTGGTCGCCTGAACGGAGGAAAGGCAGCATGGTTGCGACTGATATGGCGCGTAGAAGATGGCGGAAGTACGGTGCCCGGGGCGCGTGTGGCTGGCGGCGGAAGGACGAGGCGCTCGCGCCTGTCTGCGATGGGGCGAATTCAGCTATACGATGGTGGCGAGCAGCATGAAGGGGAGCAACCTATGCGTTTGGAGCGACTGAGACCCGAGGGAGATCGGCAGACGGGGAGGCCGAATGGTCGGAGCGTGGCCAGTCGAGGAAAATGACCGGAGCAGAGGGCGCACCAAGTCCTGCTTGGTGTGCGATGTGCGAGCTACGGGTTCGTATGTCGAAACGAGGATTGAGATGACGATAACCCAGGGAGAGAAGGCAGCGACGGGCAAGGAGACAGGTGTGGTAGAGGGTGGAGACTGTCGAATGAGGCTCGGCGGTGCTGGGGGCTAAAAAAGTGTAATTTGCCGGTCAGATGCACGGCGTGGACGCGCAGCTGGTGGTGGGGCCCAAAAAAGGAAGCCCGGCTGCGTTGTGCGTTTCCTTTCGGCTTTGGCGAAATCGACTTGGCAGGCGCGTGCCAAGAGTGCGTCTCGAAGCTGGGCACAGGCGCAGTCGCGGCGCCCGAGTCGGGTTCCAAATTTCTCGTCGGTGCGTCTGAACAGGCATGTGGCGCCGCCCTGGCCACTCTGCCACAGCCGCGCTGCAGAGAGGCAGGCTGCCGGAGCTATTTCCAACGGAGGTTGTAGCGGCTACAGGAGGCTGCTGTCCGGCTGTGCATCATCGGAATCGCGCCCCACCACGTTTCCCAAGCAACTCGCTCACAGCCGTGTTCATCTCACATCTCTGCACCTTCTTGACTCTTGATCTCGACAGCGTGCACGCACCCGAATGAGAGGACTGCTGGTAAATGCAATGAAGATAGCGCTTGTTGCCACAAAAGTTAGCGTGAGCCGCGCCCGCCACCGCCGCCAGTGAGGATGAGCTTCTTCTTGACGCGTTTCGCTTTAGCTCCGGCAGCCGCAGAATCCGGGCCAGGGGCATCTGGCTTCGTCTCGCTGCCTGCCTGGTCTGAGACTGCGGCCGAGCGGTCTGCCTTGACGCCATCGCCAGGCACGACGCTGCTGCCGGCGGACACTGGTGCCTTCGCGCCGCTCCTGCCGTTGGGACCTTTGGTCTGCTTGTTCAGCCCACGGCTTTCCCGCACGGCGCCAGTCGGTCTACGACCTGATGAGGTGGACCCTAGGATGTAGTCTTCCTCGAGCTCGTGCCATGCATCGTCCATCTGATCATCCCACAGACCCTGGGCATCCGACCCACGGCCCTGGATCGCATTCGCAAAGCTCGCCTTGGATGCAGGCGTGCCCCACACCGTCTTCTTGACCGGCGCCGCTGTGGCCTTGACTCTTCTGCTGGCCGCCTGCGCATCCCTGCGATCAGTCTGGTCGTCCGACGAGATTGAGACGCGATCCATGCGCTGACGCGTCCCGCCGAGCGAGTCCGGAAAGTCTTCGGTCGCCTGCGCTCCGGGGTGGATCGGAAACTCGCGTTCCGCACCGAACAGCGCCGACTCACGAAAGCTCGGCGAGGTACCTGCGCCCCCGTCCTCGTGCGCACTGCCATGTCCGCCTCCCTTGGCATGGTCGAAGCTGCGAGATAATCCGTCCGAGGGAAAGTTGGCCTCGCTCGTGAACGCAGCGAGCTGCTCCTGCTGCCTGCGGTACGCCGCTGCGGCCGCTGGGCCGCCCTGGTTCGAGATGAGTTCGGCCTGCTCGGCGCGCGTCTTAGCGCGATCCTCCCGCCTCTCCTTGTCGCGGCGTCGATTGCGTCGTTGCCGCAGCGCTTGCTCGTACGGCCGCAGCGTCGCCTTGTCGATCCAATCCATGCCTTCCCAGTCAACCTCGATGAACACCACGTCGGCGGCCATGGGGATGTGGCTCAGGTACTTGCATCGACGCCGCAGCTCCTCGTTCATGCTCCCTTCATCCGCGCCCGACACCTTGACCGCGAGGTTGCGTGGAAGCTTCGAATACGCTCCGTAGTGCGCCAGCAGGATCTTGGTGTCGAGTGGGTGCAAGAAGATGCTCTGACCCGAAGCTGCCTGGAAGAAGACGTACGACGACGTCTCCGGCACGGGCGGGTTGACGTTCTTGCGCGCCTTGGGCTGGCGGGTCGAGCCACCCTTCGGCACTGCACCGTGGTTTGCGTCGTCCTCCGTGTGCGGAGTCGAAGTGCCTTCCGCCGACCGATGCGACATCATGCCACCTTGTGTCTGTGCCCGCAGCGCCAGGAATTCCTCGGCACCCAAAGCAGCCTCGGGAGTGCCGTCACGAGCTGCTGCGCCGTCATTCTTGGTGACGTGGCCCACTCTGGCGTCACCCTCTTCGTCCGTCTGCGAGCGTTCCATACGTTTGCGCTGACGTCGGCTCAGGTCCGAGCGTTGAAGCTTGCCCGAAAGTGCTGCTTGGTGGTCTTGCAGATTGTTGCGCGCTTGTCCGATGGTGCTGCGCACGATGGGCAGGTCGAGCTCGTCGCGTACTTTTTGAATCTGGTCCTTGACCTTGCTCTGCGCGAGTGCCACAAAGTGCAGCCCACTCGCATCGGTGCCAAAGCCCTTGAGCACGCCGATCTCCTCCTCGAGCTCGCGCAGGTCGCTGTCGAGCGACTCGATGAGCAGCTCGGGCGACGCTAGCATGAACTTGGCGAATCCGAACACGTCGGGCTGGAAGTGCCATGGCGCTGAATGCACCGCGATGAGCGGCTGCTCAAGCTCGAGTGTCGGCCATGTTGTCGACTGCGGCAGCGCAAGCGTGGTGACGTTGGGCCGCTCGATCAGGCGCAGGGCGAGCATATCCGGATGCGAGTGCGTCAGGTATGGCGAACGCTCGCTCGAGGCATCGGCTTCTGCCACTTCGGCTTGCTCTTCCGCCAGCTCGCTCAGGCGACGAGCGCGTTCGAGGTCGAATTGCTCCTGCAGTCTCGTCTCGTGCTCGCGTGCAGCTGCCTTAGCGTCCCACCACCGGACCGCCTTCAGATCGCGCGCGTACACGGCGTCCCAGCAGATCGGGCAGCGCCGCCACTTTTGTACCGGCGTGGGTACAGCCGATGCTGTAGGCCTGGCTTGGTCGTCGTCCTTGATGCTGAGGTAGTGCAGGATGCACGGATAGCAGAAGACGTGTCCGCATTTGGTCATACGCGGAGCTGTGGGTGGCGAAAGGCAGATCGGGCACGCGGCTCCTTCGTGCGCCGGTTCGCGCGGCTGGTCCGAGACAGCAGCGGAGGAACCCACTCCCGTAAGTGCGGAGGAGGTAGGAATGACAACCTGGAGGATGTCGGCCCAGTTGAGCGAGATGTCCGGGTCGGCAAAGTACGCGGTGTAGTCGCCAGTCGGCTTGACGAGGAAGCGGTACTGCGCGTTGACGTAGCGTTCCTTGTTGAAGGGGGTGTAGTTGGCGCCGCGACGCGATCTACGAGCTGGCACGGAGAGGGGCGGTCTACTGCGGGGTGGGAGGGTGAAGGAGAGAAGATGGTTCATGCTCTGGCCGCCGCGCCTCGCCTGCTTCGAGTCGACATGGTGCGATGTGGAGTTCGCATTGTCGGGCATGGATTTCGACGACGGACGCGCAGTGCTCATCGGGATGCTGGAAGAGAGGAGATCTTGCAGGTTTCGAGGCTAAGTATCGACTTAGCCTGACTGCGGGCGGTGCTGGTGGTCGAAAGACGCTGCGCGATGCGGCGGAGAGAAGCGGAAGAGACCCGCGCACACAGGGCGACGCAAGCGAGGTCGTTGGATGAATCGAACGCGTCAGCAGAATCCCTGGAGCCGATTGCTCCTGCACAAAATGATGTCCGAGGTATGGACGTGCTTTGGTGAGGTTGTTGTGAGGAAAGCAAGGTGATGAGAAGGCGTCGCTATCACTTTTGCGTCGAGTCGACACGTGCTGAGCAGGCTTGTGGCTGCTCGCCTCAAGCGTGCTGCTCGAGCTCACCCGCTTGCATACGGCGCGGAGCGGAACTCGGGTTTTGCTGCTCGTCGCGGTTTGACTGGCGCTGGAGCCGGTTTTTTTCAGGTCCCGCCCGCGACTTAGGCTCAGCAGCCCAGGCACTGGTCAGCGAGTGTGGAAAAAGCGTAATTTTGCAGGTCCGTGTGGAGGGCGTGCGCGGAATTATACGATGTTAGAGTTGGTGACTGCTGTGCCTGAATGTCGCTCCATACTTTGGCTGGCTGTCGGCAAGAGTGGATTGCCGGAAGGTGTTGGTGCCGCGCTGTTGGGCGTGCACGGACGGGGTCGAAGCTATGCCCGCTTTCCCCGCACAATCTGGAGGGCGGATTGCACCAATCGCATCGTGGCTGTGGTGCTTGCCTCAGGGCAGTGACTACGACCCTGCAAACATGACCGACTCGGAGGCCGCTAGGGCCAAGCTTCAAGACGTCGAGGTGATGTACTTCGATGTGTTTGGCACCGTGGTGGATTATGTCGACACCGTGACACGGGCGTTGCGGCGAGAGATCGACCAGACACGCATGGCAGATGAGCACCTTCTGCGTGCGCTGCAGCAAGACTATGACTGGCGACACTTTACGATCGCGTGGAGATCCGAATACAAGCGCGAGACGCAGCGGCTGGCTGCACTCGGCAATCCCGACAGGGTGACGGTTGATCAGATGCATCTGGCAGCGCTCGGCCGGCTTCTCTCCGACCTCCCCTTTGCCGATCGCACTTGCGTCCCCGAAAGCATCCGCAAGGGCGGGGTCGAAGCAGCATCAAAGCACCTTGAGCAGGCCTGGACGGCTGATACACGAGCTCGACTCAACCATACATGGCATCTGCTTGATCCTTGGAAAGACTCGGTGCAGGGGCTCGAATCGCTCGCAGAGACCCACAAGATCGGCACACTCACCAATGGCAACCTCAACCTGATGGTGGACATGGCCAAACATGCAAGGTTGCCCTGGCACTTTATCCTCTCTGCCGATCTCATTGGAAGCTTCAAGCCCGATCCGAAAATGTACACGTCTGCAATGGCGCTCTTCGACATCGACCGCTCTAGCAACCCAGCCAGAGCCTGTATGGTCGCAGCACACGTAAGTCGTCACTTCACGCGTCGAAACCTAGACACTAGGCTCACTGAGTTGAATATCGCCGGTGACACAGCTGTACGACCTTCAGGCCGCAAAAGAGTGCGGGATGACCACCGTCTTTGTCTCTTGCAGACCCACGGAAGACTCACTCCCACCCGAGGGCAAGCCGAGCTATGTCGACATTGTCGTTGACGACCTTCTTGGACTCGCACGTCTAGCATCTCCCAGCCCAACCAAATAGGTCCACGCGTCGCACACGCGGTCTAGCATAATTCATAGGCTTTTGCATTTCAAGGACGATAGACACGCTAGCCAAAGCTGGCGGCGTGCGCTCAGGGCTTGTATCCAGCCTCGGCAAGCGCCTCCTTGATGCTGTTGAGCAGGTAGTCGATGTCGCCGCGCTGCTTGTCGACGACGGTGACGCCCATGTGGCCGATGCGGAAGTACTCGTCCTTGACCTGCTTGTGCAGGCCGGCGGCGACGACGATGTTCTTGGCGACGAGCTTGGGCAGCAGGTCGGTGGCCTTGACGCCCTGCGGGTATCGCACCGCCGTCATGCCGTGTGCGCCGTCCTTCTTGCCGTCGGCGGCGAGCTGCTGCAGGCCGAGCTGCGAGACAAAGTCCTTGACGCGGTCCGAAGTGGCGACGTGCTGCTGGAAGCGCTCCTCGAGCGAGGGCGAGCCCTTGGTGATGGTGGTGAGCGACGCGTGCAGCGCGTAGATGAGGTTGGTGGGGGGCGTGGCAAAGTACGCGCCGGTGCCGGCCTCGTACGCCTTCATGACGGGAAGCCACCTGGACCACGAGGCAAAGTAGCTGTTGGGCGGCACGGTGCGCTTCTCAAACGCAGCGATGGCCTTCTTGCTGGCAGCAAGAACCATGAGGCCGGGCGGGCAGCCGAGACCCTTCTGCGTGGCGGTGAGCACGACGTCGATGCCCCACTCGTCCATGCGGATCTCCTCGCTGCCCACACTGCACACGCCGTCGAGAACGAGGATGGTCTCGGGGCTGACGCGCTTGACGAGCTCGCCGAGGCCCTTGGCATCGCTCAGCACACCGGTCGAGGTGTCGACGTGGGTGAAGGTCAGCACCTTGTACTTCTTCTTGGCGAGCGCGGCCTCGACCTCGTCAAGCGAGGGCTTGGAGCCGATGGGTGCCTTGATCTGGTCCACCTTGGCGCCGTACGTCTCGAGGCAGTCGGCGAAACTGTCGCCAAAGTATCCCGAGTTGAGCACCAGCGCATCCTCGCCGGGCTGCAGCACGTTGGCGGCCACGTGGTCCCAGCCGAGCGTGCCGGAGCCGGCCGTGAGGACGGGCTGAGCGTTGGGCGCAAACAGCACCTCGCGGAGCATGCGGATGCAGTCGCCGAACACGGGGATGAACTCGGGCGAGACGTGCGACATGGCCGGGTGCGCGTTGGCAAAGAGCACGTCATCGGCGACCTCGATGGGTCCCGGAATGACGAGCAGCTTGTGCGGGGCCTGCTTGAAGCTCTGCGTCGACATGTCTTTTGCTAGCGTGGAGGGGAGCCGGGGAGAGATGTGATGTGTGACTTGATCGATTCGAGTGCGTGCGACTGCGACTCTGTTGTGGTGAGAGGCATCGGCGTTGGGTCGTGTGGATGTGGAAGGTCGCCGCGAGTTGGTGTCGTCGGTGTGTTCCATTGGCATGGGGCCAGAGAGGGATTGGCGACGAGCAGACATGGTTGATCGTGCGAGCGGCGGGTTGCAGGGAGATGCGGCCGGATGGTGGTCGTGAGCAAGATGCGGTGCGAGAGCAAGGATGGTGAGAAGTACGATGCAGTTTCGGCGGCAAGTGATGGCGAGAGGCGCGAGCAAGACAGGGCGCGGGACGAGGATCGACACCGTGGCAGAGGCGGGGTCGGTGCGGGGTGAAGGCCGGCCCAAGTGGGACAGAGCGAGGCCAGCAATGCGGGGGAGTCAGACATGCGCCCACGCAACGGGAATGGCGCCATGCAGCATGTCGCGAAGAAAAGCGCCGCGCCAAGGGAAGGTCCGTTCGCAAAGCATCGACCGAGCATGTCCGAAATCGCGAGCAGCGGCAACAGCGGCAGAGGCAGCAGCCGCGCAGGCAGGCGGAAATTGGCCGAGGCAGGCGCGTGAGCGGCGAAATGAGACCAAAATGAGGCCAAAATGAGGCCAAAATGGGTCGCGGGAAGCGGGGAGATGCCGCGCGAAAATCCAGCCAAAATCAGAAGCGCGGAGATACAAAGCGAGCGGTGGGAAGTTGGAAGCAGCAGCAATACAGCGACAGCCGCAGGTGGGAGCGGGGAAAGCGTCGGGCCAAGCCGATCAGAAAGAAGCATGATCAATGCAGCAGCAATCAATCGCCAGCAGTCAGCGGTCGACAGAAAGTGCGATCCGAGCCCGATTGCGATCGAGCGAGCAGGTCGATCCCGATGCAATCCATCGAGCATCCAGCGTGCCAAGAAGTTGGTAGTTGGTCGGTCGAGTTTCCGCCGGGTCCACGTTACGGGACCACGTTACAAATCCATACGGCCGCGAATGGAGGTAGAGCGTCGAGCAACGCCAGGAGTCGTGAAGCAGTAGCGATCCGCCCGCGGCAATAGATCAAGTCGAAGGTCGAGATGGTCGCAAGGGAAGGCGAGGTCCAGGAAGGCACGTGCATGCAGCGATTAGTAGGTCGTGTCCGTATCCAGCCGGAGACGGTCAAAGCAGGGAACGTCGTATCGCAGTTCCGAGACGTCGAGCGTTGACCAAAGCAGACGAGAGCAATCCAGAGTCGATAAAATGGACAAGCGGTCGTAGCAGGCGGTTGATTGAGAAGGTCGAGATTGGGAAGCGTAAAGGCAAGGGAAAGAGAAGGAAAGAACAAAGACGACGAGGGTCAGTGGCGCTATTCTCGGCGTGACGACGTGCGACAGAGCGCCAGTCAGCGGTCGAATGCGGATGCTTACGTTTGACAAGATCGAGTGGCGATGCGTTGGTGATGGAGTGAGAGAAGGCAAGAAGGACAACGAGGTTGCGAGGTTGCGATACGGCCCAAGCGGCTTGTGTGGAGAAGGAGTCCGGCACGGCGCCCGGTCCACCGCGCTTCAGTGCGCTTTCTCCACCTTTCAACCGCGGCCGGCTGGATCGGTTTTTCCTCGAAATCCGCAGGCCTTTGCGCCGGGGTAGACCGAGTCCCTGATCGTATCGGGAGTCGATTGTTCATTCCAGTCATGATCGGGAGATACCATCCCTGCCACCGCTCTTCCTCCTCCCCCCTCCGCCGCGAGAAAGCATCCAAATGGCGCCACAGCCGCGGCCGACTATTGCTATGCTTCCAATATCTGAGATGCTATTGCGACAATCTCGGCTCGATCGAGGAAGGTCACCTGAGCGTCGGGCTGATTGCAATCGCGTCCAATAGGAGCAGCGTGCCGCAGCGAGTGAGGAAGACGACGACGCATCGAGTTCTATTTCGCAATTTCCGCGCTCCAGCCAGGCACAGCAGCAGGCAAAGAGCGCCAAAGCACGCGGCGGCCTACGATTGGCGTAGAGCGTTGGTCGAGTGCGGCATGGAAGAACTGCATCCGTTCGTCTGTGTGCTCTGACCGCGCAACGCTCTCTCTGCACGGACACGGCTCGGTGGGATTTCCCCACTTTGTGAATCTGATCCAACACCTCTCCTGCCTTCTGCCCTCCGTCACCTCGTCCATTCTGGTATCCCGGCCTTTACAGTGAGTTTATCCTTCAGCAGCTGGCACGTCGCCCCGCCTTGCGACTAGGTCAGGCTTGGCTCACACCTGTTGCACACCCATTTGCGTAGACGCAGCCGACATGCGATTCTTCACTCTGGCCGCTTCTGCGCTGGTTGCGCTGGTGCCTGCCGCGCTCGTCGCCGCCCAGGCACACGACACGCCCGAGCTGGGCATTGTCACGACGTTCCCCAACAACCCGCACTCGATTGTCAAGAATGGCCAGGCCAACACGGTGGTGTTTTCGATCACCAACCCGCCCAAGGAGGACCGTCTGCTGACGCTCCAGTCGGTCACGGGTGCCTTCCTCAACCCCAAGAAGACAGACGGTCAGCGCGGTCGCGTGCTGCGCAACATGACCACCACCACGTTCAAGTCGCGCCCGCTCCGAACCGTCGGTGGCCGTCCCGTGCAGATCCCCTTTGACTTTGTGCCCGAGTTCAAGCCGCAGGAGCTCTCGGTGGAGTTCAGCCTGCTGGTCAACGACGAGCAGACGGGCAAGAAGCACCGCATCCCCGCCTACCGCGGCGCCGTCCAGGTCGTCGAGCCCCCCAAGAATTGGTTCGACCTCCAGCTGCTCTCCGTCTACGTCATCGCCGCTGCCACCATCGCCGGCATCGCCTACGTCGTCTACGCCACCTACATCAAGGCCGAGGACACCACCGCCACCGGTCCCAAGAAGTTCGAGAAGCCCGCTCCCGTTCAGCAGTCCGGCGTCCAGGACGAGTGGATCGTGAGTACCCGACATGCCTCGCGGGCGCTCGCCCGACTCATAGGATCTTTCGCATCAGAATCTGACGCATTTGCCCCCTCTTGTCTTGATCCTAACAGCCTGAGCACCACCTCCGCGCACGCAAGGGCAAGGGCAAGTCGACCGGCGCTCTCAGCAGCGGCGACGACGAGCCTTCGACCCCCAAACGACGAGGCAAGGGCCGCAAGTAGACCTTCTTCACGTGGGACACCATCTCATCGGCTTGGAAACCTACCGTCCTCTCGCCGCTTTGTCGAGCCAGCACATGTGCAATGCCTACTGACTGCTGACTTCGTAGCTGGACTTTTGCCATTTCCCGCAATGTAAATATCCGACGCAAGACTGTCAATGCTGTGCGGATCTAGACACGTGCTTGCGCGCAATCTCGCCGGACTGGCTCATCCCTACGAGGCCCTACTTGCGCGAGTCTGAGCGGCTGAATTTGCATTCGCTTCGCCTTCGATCGATGAGCCGGAGCGTGGCCACAAGCCGCATCTGCGTCTTGTGGAGCGCGATATTATAGCTCGGCACAGGGACGCACATTCGGCGTTGCATTCGATCTGGTGAGGCTGCAGTGATCTGTGTCACGAAAGCAAGAAGCTGGACAAGCGCGCGCCGCCAACAGACTGCTGAACATGTCGGGGATGATGGGTCAATGGAAGGCGACTTCGAAACGCGGGGGGATTCTTTCCGCGTCCGTGCAGACCCAAATGCCATTTCGCCTCCACACACCGCCAGCTTTGGCGTTGGGCGTTTTCGATCGGGAAGAGCTGCAGGTGCTGATCAATTGTGCAGCTGCAGCTCAGGGTCCAGCTCGTCCGTACTTTGACAGGCGCCGCACCTCGCTGTCCTCGTGCGCCCGTTGCTGCTAGGTTCAGCTTTGGCTAGTGTGAGCTAAGCATTGAGCGTCTTGATGTGACAGGCCCAAGCTTTCCGAGAGACCACCATTGGACCTGACGTGCAAGATGGGCTCGATATCGGCGGACCGACCGCCGTACCTGACGCTGACCATTTCGCAGGCCCTCTCTCTCGAGCCGCCACCTGCACCGGAGCCGCGCCAGCATGCATCGGTCAACGCCATGCTGGATGCGCGTGCCGAGCATATGCCGCACCAGCTGGCTGTTGGGTTCACGTCGCTCAGGGACAAGGACTGGCACTGCGAGTCGCTCACATATGCGCAAGTCCGTGCGCTCGCCATCAAGACCGCACACAACCTACAGGCGTCCCTACCGCCCAGACGCGCAAACTCAAAGTCGCCGAATGGGACGCCGCTCGTGGCGGTCCTTGCGCCGTCCGGGCTCGATCTTTTCGCCCACATCGTGGCACTGTGGCGATTGGGCTACGGCGTACTATGCATCGCGCCAGGATCGCCCGCCGAGGCCGTGGCGAACTTGCTGCGCCTCACAGAGACCACGGTGGTGCTGGCGCATGCGTTACAGCTCGCGCCCGCACGGGCTGCTATCGATACCTTGGAAGACGAGCGAGCTCACGTGGTAGAGATGCTGCGTACGTCCACCAACAATATCGAAAAAGAGGACGAAAGCAGCTGGGAACCCCCCACGGGCGAGGACGTGCTGGTGACGATGCATACGAGCGGATCGTCCGGATTGCCCAAACCGATCTATCAGCTGAACCGGTTCTGGACCGCCTCGATGCTCACCGCACCCGGGCGCGAGCTGTGTGCATTCACCACCACGCCCCTCTTCCACGGCGGAATGTCGGACCTGCTGCGCTCGATCCAGGCAGGCTCGACGATCTTCTTTCACCCGACCGCCGATCCGGGCGCGCTGTCGACCACTGCCATCTGCCGTGCCATCGGAGCGTGTCCACAGCGCCCGGCGTACTTTCTCTCGGTGCCGTACATTCTCGACATGATGTTCACCGATGCAGCGGGCGAAGGCGCCGAGGCACTGGTGGGGATGCAGCTCGTGAGTACCGGCGGTGCGCCTCTGCCGCAGCAGCTCGGCGACCAGATGGTGGCAGCGGGAATCCGACTCGTCAGTCGGCTCGGCAGCTCCGAGTGCGGATTCCTCATGTCGTCTTGGCGCGACTTTGCAAGCGATAGCGAGTGGAACTCCCTGCGCATCCCCGATGCCCTCGGCCAAAAAATGCTCCGCTTCGAGCCTCAAGACCCCTCCGCCAGCGGGGGGCTGCACGAGCTCATCGTCAATGCGGAATGGCCCACGAAGCTCGTAGCAAATCGGGAAGACGGCGGTTACGCGACGTCGGACCTGTATGCGCCGCACGACTCGCTGCCCAATGCGTGGCGCTACGACTCGCGCTCGGACGACACGCTCGTCCTCGTGTCCGGCAAAAAAGCCACTGCGCCCGTGGGCGAAACGCGGCTCAAAGCAGTTTCATTCGTATCAGAGGCAATCGTGTTTGGTGCCAACCGCGCCATCCTCGGTGCGCTCGTATTCGTCACCCCACAGGCAGCTGGCGAGGGCGCGTTCGATGATGCGGCGCAGATCGCGCTGCTGAGGCAGTTGCAGCCGGTGCTGGCGCAGATCAATGCGGCCTCGCCGCCACATGCGCAGCTCGCGCTCGAGATGGTAAAGCTGCTCCCGCCAAGCGAGGCGGCCAGCATCCCGCGCGCGAGCAAGGGATCGCTTCAGCGCGGCCGTGCGTACGTGCGCTTTGCAGCGCTCATCGACCAGGTCTACGCGGACTTCGAGGAGGGCCGCTCGCTGCGTGTCCCGCCTGCTGGCCAGACCGTCGGCGGCAAAGAGGCGCTGGAGGGGGAGGAGCTGGTGGCGTGGCTCGTGGATACGGTGGAGCGGATCAATGGCACGAGGTTGGCGCCCGACGCCGACGTGTTTGTGGCGGGAGTCGACTCGATCCAGTCGGCGCGCATTCGTGCTGCGGTGCACCAGAATGTCGAGCTCGGTGGTAAAGTACTGGGCCGTAACGCAGTGTACGAGCATCCTACACTGGTGCTGCTTGCACAACACATCAGCGATGTGCGCAACGGCAACGATGGTGATGCACACACGCGCCAAAGCCGCGAGCTAGGGCTCATGCATCAACTCGTCGCCAAGTATTCGCGCCCCAAGCCCGCCTCCCCACAGCAAGAAGAGGGGGGCGTGGGCACACTGTTCATCCTCACGGGCGTGACGGGTGGGCTGGGAGCGCAGCTTCTGGACCGCGTACTGTCGCGATGCAGTGGCGAGGACCACGTTGTCTGCCTCGTGCGCGCCTCGAGCGACGCTACCGCCCGCGACCGTGTACTTGCTTCGCTCGATTCGCGATTTCTCAGCAAAGCTCGTGGTGCCGTCGAGACGGATCGGGTCGAATGTCTGGCGGCCGATCTATCGCGCCGCGATTGCGGCCTTGGCAAGGGGTTGGGTTGGCACTCCGCCCGCGTGGTGACGATCCACGCCGCCTGGTCGGTCAACTTTGTCGCGGGCCTGTCGAGCTTTGAGGCGGACAACATTGCGGGTGTAGCGCATCTGCTCGATCTGCACGACTCGCTCCCCTGCGCAGCAGCCGCTGATTCGGCGTTTGTCTTTTGTTCCTCCGTCGCCTCTATCCTCGCCAACCGCAGCGAGGATGTAGGGTTGGAGGAGAAGGCTTCGCGCGCGGCAGGAGATGCGGTCGCAATGGGGTATGCGCGCAGCAAGTGGGTTGCGGAGCAAATCATTGCGCGCCACATGGGGACCGGAGGACAGTATGCAGCGGTGCGGATCGGACAGCTGTGTTCAGACACAGCTCATGGCGTGTGGAACCAGAGTGAAGCATGGCCGATCCTGATCCAGATCAGCCAGGCCGTCGGATGCTTTCCCGCCCTCAATGAGCGTCTGGACTGGATCCCTACGGACGTAGCCGCGCAGACGGTGCTTGATATCGCCCTCTCCACATCGGACAAGGTGTACAACGTAGCACAACCGACCACAGCTGCGCAGCACGATGCGGCGGGGTGGAACGAGCTGTACAAATGGCTCGCCGAGGATCTGCATCTCGAGCTCGTGCAGCCTCTAGCGTGGCTCGAGGCGGTGCGACGCTCGGACTGCGATTCGCGCGGACTGCTCGCGCTGTGGGAACGCAACTTCGCCCGCTCTCCCGACGCCGACGCACCGCGCTTCGTATGCGACAAGGCGCTGGCTCTCAGCAGCGCCTTGCGCGCCTGGGGTCAACACGGCGTAGACGCCCCACTCATCCATAAAACCGTCCAGCACTGGCGAAGCATTGGCTTCCTCAAATGAGCGTCCTAAATTTCATGTCGTCTGTGAGGCCATGTTCACCCTCACGAGGAAGATCGGCAGTGAATGCGAGTGTAGTGTCAAAGATTGCTTCAGATTCGCAGGGTGAAGCTAAGCAAAGTGAAGCGTGTGACCACGCGGCGTCGACGGTGCTCAGGCAGTCGACGACGCCGCGCTGGAAGCGGGACCCGACTCACCCGGGCCCACACGAGGAGCAGCGCCGCCCTGCGCCTGCGGACCGGCATGAGGGGGCTGACCGCCGAACTGCGGTGCGGCACCATAGGGCATGTTGGCGCCGGGCTGGCCCGGGTAGTACATGTGTGGCTGGGCGCCTGGTGGGTGCGGCTGCCCCTTCTGCATGTGCGGCGGTGGCGGTCTTGGTCCGCCCGCGCCCGGGGGCGGCATGGGCATGAATTGCGCCTGGCCCGCGGGGGGCACGTTACCCATCTGTGGGCTGTACATGTTCTGCGGCGCGCCGTGCTGGTGCATGGGTGGCGAGAAGGGCATCTGCCCCATGAACTGCTGCGGCACACCGCCGTACGGCATGGGCGCGCCCTGCATGCTCGGCGCCATCTGCATGGGCTGCATCATGCCCGGCTGGCGGCCCTGAGGCATGCCCTGCGCTGGCGGCTGGCCGCCGGGATACTGGTACGGCGCACCGGCATACGGCTGATACACCATCCCAAACGGCTGCTGCGGCGGTCCGGGTCCTTGCGTCGGCCCGGGCCCCGGCACAGGAGCGGGCACAGGACCCGGTCCGGCGGGTCCGGGACCGGGCTGCGACATCTGGCCGGGACGCATTGGCTGTGGGACGTGCTGCGGAGTCTGGCCACCGGGGTGCATGCCCGGCTGCATCATTCCGCCAGGACCCGCGACGTAGAGACCGGAACCATCGTCCATGAGCGCGCCAGGAGGAGCAACGACAAAGTGCTGGCGGTAAGGCTTGCCGCTAAAGGCCCACATGGGACCGACGGCCTTGGCATCGGGCATCTTGCTCACCTTGAACGGATTAAAGTCGTCGCGAATGTGCAGCGGCGTGTTCGACTTCTTGATGATGCGATTGCCGAAGAACGGGTTGGAAGGCGCGGCGGCCGACGTCGAGGCGGTCGGTGGCGTCGAGGTGAGCGAAGGACGAGTCGAAAGCGAT
>AWNI01000004.1:498715-510413 GCA_000517465.1 Moesziomyces aphidis | reverse complement strand
CACACACACACACACACACACACACTCACATTTTTGGATTTTTGGCTCGCCTCAGCCTGCGTCGTCGGTGAAAGACCTCCAGCTCCAACGCAGCCCTCTGATTTTTAATCCGAAATGAAACGACAAAAGAAAAAAAGGCTTGGAAAACCGCAACTCCACAGCCAGCAAGCTTTCCGTCATATGAGCAGCATTCGCCTTACGGGCCCAATCGAAGCCTATCGTGCTTATAAGAGGCGTTCGCTCGAGTGACGGTCGCACTTGCTTGCCCTTCGGTGTGAGAGCTGAGCCAAGAGCAGAGCAGGAGAGCAATTGCCGCCGGCCTACTGTATTGCTTCACAGCAATCCGGACCTCTCCGACACGCGGCAAACCAACACCAAAATGCTTAGAATCTGCGGGCGCGGGATTTGTTAGGCTTGCCGACTCGACATCAGTCAAGCTCAACCGTGATCGAGGACTGCTGCCTCGTTGGTTTTTCTCGGCCTCGCTGGCGGCGTGACTGCGGGAAGAAGTGTGACAGGCACCGCTCTCTTTTTGGCTGAGTCGAGTCGAGTCGAGTCGGCTGCACCCACTCCATCCTTTACTCCCCATCCTTTCCCCCATTCCACCTTGAGGCATCGCGTCCCTCGGCTTCGGATCAGGACGCGGCTCGGTTGGACGCCGCCACGCTCCAGCTCTTTCCCAGGGCGGTCTTGCCATCGTCTCTGCACGATGCCTCCTCGAGCGACGGCCTGCGCATTACCTTGCTAGTCTTTCCCAAGTGAGAGACTCGGCGTGGTGTGCGTCTTCCGCAGCATGACGAGTGAAAGCAAGCGAGATCTTGCGAGCTGGGCCAATCCACCGGCGCCGTCTCCTGATCTCATACTCACAGCCGTGCTGTTCGACGCCATGCCCCACTAGTGTCAGGTATGTAGTTCTTGTTTTCGATCGCTCGTACACACCATCAACCAAGCAACGACCGAGCGACGACATCTGCGCAAGCACGAACGTGGCTTCCAGTCCAAAGGCCACCGTTACTCGCCGGCGCATCGGTCTTCGATGCGCCTTCAACTGGCCTGCCCTCGGGCGGGCCCATGCGAGTGGGAAGGTCCGCGTACTCCTCCTACCTTTTCGGCTCGTGCTGCCGAGGCCGCTCCTTGATCTCCGGAGGGACCGTGACGCTCTCGTGTCGTCTCCGCTTCGGTGGGGTCGCGGCCGAGTTCGTCGCGGGCTTCTCTCCGTCACATCTGCTCTAGCTGGGCGAGTTGAAGCGTCAGCGCGCTGGCCGTCACGGGGGTTTCCGGCCCCGCATCGTGACACAAAGTGCCCACACCAGAAATGGATCTCTCGTCAAGCCTTGGCATGTCGTCGTCGTCACACCCCCTCTGGGAACTCGTCCGCTTCTTCCCTGCGGCGCATACGGCGTCTGCGGGACGTATGACAAGGCCCCATGCGTCCTCATCTTGTCCACTTCTCCGCGGTCTACAGCGCTCGAGCTAGGCAATCCCACGACACCACCCTCCACCCAAATGTGGGCCTGGGCAAGGAAGAGGATACACGGTCTCGTAGGTCTGCTGTGCTTCGGGGAAGCATGCTGGGTGCATGCTTTGGGCACCTTGCAATTGCTCTAGTAGCGATGTCTTCGGGCGTTGCTGCCATTGCAGTTGTATTGCGGTCATCTCTCGCGGGGGCTGTATGCGTTGTGGGTTGGAAAGTTGACTTGCTAAGGGTGGGGATGACGATGCATGAACCGGGCGTAGAGAATGGAATCGGGCCGCCAAAGTAGATCAGGTTCAGATGTGCGTGTGTCCTCACACGTCCATCACGGCTGCAGACTGCACCAGCTTTTGCTAGGTCGCATGTTCGGGGATAGGAGGATGCTCAATCTCGCCCTTTCGGGGGTAAGATGAAGGCTTGAGTGCAATCGGTGGCGTCTCTCCCCACGTCTCTGCGGGCGTGAGGGGAGCCAACTCGACGCGAGACTACTCTTGGTCTGGAAGCCACCACCACGTTTGTCGCTATGCATTGTCTGCTCGGTCCGAGCTTTGGCAGAGTGTGCGCCCTGTAGCGTATGGAAGACAGGAACCACGTCGTCGTCCTCCTACTGCAGCGCTTTTGCGTGGCGGAAGAGCGTACAACGTCGGTCTGATCCCATCAATCGTCCTTTCGTAGGCGTAAGTCCGCCTTTCTCCCCACAGTTGGGGTCGGAAGGTCCGCGCTCACACGAACACATTTTTCCCACCCTCTTCCGATTCGTCCTCTGACCCTCCATTACTACATTGACGAACGGCACACCATTGAAACCACGTGGCACAAAACGCAAAACGCAGAAGTTTGAACAGTCTGGGCAGATTGAGAGGCAGATTGAGAGCATGGAGAATGGAACAAGAATGTGACACACATGATGCGAGCGATCAGGGAAGAGGGAAGTGGAAACGCTGGAGCAGGATGACGTGCTCAGCTGCGGATGCGGATGCCCTTGTCCTGGACGACATTGTTGCCGAAGCGGCCTGCGCGACCGGAACGGTCGAGGTGGTCGAGGCCGAGCGCATCGTCGGGCTGGAACTTGTGCTCGTACAGCAGGTCGTCGTCCTCGAGGTACGTCGGCTGCTTGTACGTCGACGACTGCACGAGCGCGAAGCGGTACTTTGCAAACTCCTTCTCCGGCACCTCGAGACGCTCCTGCAGACGCCGCCTCGTCTCGTGGAACGGCTCGTTGCGCTTGACGACAAACCGGAACGGCACGCCGTGCGTGCGCACCAGCTCCTTGCTAAAGTGGAAGGCGTTGATCACCTTGTCGTCCTCGGTGAGGTTGAGCTCGTCCAGCGACACCTCCTCCGCAAACAGCTCCGCGTTCTCGCCAATGTTGCCGATCATCTCGACGCCGTTGAACTCGCGCTGCTGGCGGCCGTTGAGTACCGCCTCGAAGAGCCGCACCTTCTGGCTGCCGTTGGGGTCGAGCTTGACCAGCTTGGCCAGGTGGTCCGTCACCTCGACGATCGTCGCCGTCTTGGGCAGCAGGAACGAGTGCACCGACTCCTCCTTGTTGTTGGCGCCCGTCCAGATGATCTTGAGGCTGCGCTTGGTCTCGAGCTCGATGATGCTCACGTCGAGCAGCTCGTAGTACAGCAGCGACGCCTGGCCCTGGATGTAGCTCGGCGAGACGATCTCGTTGACCGTCTGGTTGGCGGTGCGCTTGAGCACCGTCTTGGGCGTGCCGTTGGGCCCGTTGCCCGTGGTGAAGCGCAGCTTGAACGGGTCGTGCTTGAGACGCTCGCCCGCCTTGGCGGCCATCATGTCGTAGGTCATCTTCTTGCTCAGCGTGAGCTCGAACTCGGCCTTGTACTCGACGTCCTCGAAGCGCGGCTTGAAGAGCACCTTGATCTGGTTCTGCAAAAAGTCGTAGAACTGGATGGGATTCGAGTAGAGCGACTGCGACTCGTAGTCGTGCGCGTCCTTCTCCGAGAGCTCGATCTGGAAGCAGATCACATCGCCGTCCTGGATCTCGCTCTGGGCAAACGTCGCCTTGGGCTTCATCTGCTCGATCATGCCCGGCTTGATCTCCTCAAACAGCTTGACCTGCGTGGTTGGTGGCCAGCGCATGAGCTCGTTGATGGTGGGTGCCAGGTCGCCCACCTTCATGTGTCGCTGGACGTAGACGCGCGAAACGCCGAGCAGCGTCTGCCTCGAGGTGTCAAAGTACTTGAGGAAGATCATCATGGACGGATTCGCCTCGTTGTTGGGGATGTCGTTGTTGATGACCTCGAGGAAGAGGCGCAGGTCGTGCTGGCGCGACGCCATGCGATCGCGCACCGTCTCGAGCGTGAGGTTGGGGTCGTTCTCGGGCACCACGGTGTCCGGTCGCACCGTCTTGTTCTGGCGGTTGACGAGCACCCACATGCGGATGAGGTCCTCGGGCAGGTTGTACTGCGCAGCGATGCGCGACTTGAAGTTGAGGTAGAGCTCGTTCTTGAGCACGCGGAACGTCGGCAGGTCGGTCGCTGGCAGATTACGCTCCTCAAAAGTGGCGAGGTCGAAGCCCTGGTGACCGCGGAAGGTGTCTTCGGTGATGAGCTTGACGGTGAGGTAGAGGTGCTGCTCCTCGCGCTCGCGCTTGCGCGCCTCCATCTGGAGACGCTCGTCCTCGAGGCGCTGGCGCAGGTGGACGGGCGTGTCTTCGGGAGCCATGGGCTTGAGCACCTCGTCAATGTCGCGCTCGCGCACGTAGACCAGCATGTAGGCGTTGGTGAAGCGCTTCATGGCACGGACGGGCGCACGCGCGCCAATCTGGCCGGCGGGGTGGCCGTTGGGGATCTCGCCGCCGTAGTTGTCCTCGAGCACCTCCTTCTCGGTGACGGGCGTGACGCGGTCGTCGTCAAACTTGAACCAGTTGCTGTCCTTCTCGGGCTTGAGGAGCGCAAAGTAGTGGCCGCCGTGGAGGTCGCCCGAGTGGACGAGGACGCCGTGGAGGCGGTACTTCCAGTCCTCGTTGCTGACGGGCGACTCCTTGTCGATGTAGTCGGCGAGGTCGATGTCGAGCGGGAACTCGTGTCGGTCGTTGATCTTGACCATCGAGTCCTTTTCGATGTCGTACTCGAAGCGCTTGAGCTGGAGGTGGAGGACGGGCGGGAACTTTTCAAAGATGACGCCCTTCTTTGCGTCTTGGAGGCCGTAGCCCTCGGCGTGGTACTTGTTGTCGCCCTCGAGCATCTCGGTCTGGACGTAGTCGCGGAAGGAGTCTGCGAGGTTGTCCATGCCCTTGACGTTGAGCTGGATGTCGTAGAAGTCTTCGGATCGCGAAGACTCGTAGTCGACGTTGACACACCTGAGGTAGGACTTCATCTTGCCGACAAAGAGGCGAGTGATGGCGCCGTCGGCGGCGGTGCCCTTCATCTTGGACTCGAGCTTCTCCTGGAGGACGCGGTTGAACTCCTGGACGTCGTGCTGGAGGAAGCTGTCGAGCGACTTCCAGCCGAACGACTTTGTGAGCTCGTTGGTGCCGACGGGCTGATCCGAGGTTTGGAGGAGGTAGAAGACGCGTTGGAGCGCGAGGGCCACGCTCTCGGACGGCACATCGCCCTCGGTGGGTATTTGATAGACGGCCTTGCGGAAGTAGTGTGTGCAGAAGAGCGACTGGAGGAGCGAGTTCATGTAGCAGGTGGCGCCCTGATTTTTGAGGCCGACGTAGCCGGTTTCCTTCTTGCTGTCGTAGTTGATAAAGTTGTGCCAGAGGACGCCGGTGGGGTCCTTGAGGACGCGGACATAGGCGGTGACGTCGGCGCAGTCGTTCTCGATGATGGGGCGGCTGCGTCCGTCGGTGGGGACGGCGAGTTTGCGAAGCTCGTTGAAGCGGGTGAAGCCCCAGTCCATCTCCTCTGCGGTGAAGCGGTGGTGTGCCTGGCTTGTGGAGAAGATGGTGGGGTCGTGTGGATTTGAGATGACGAGGGCAAACTGTGCGCAGACGTGCCAGCCCTCGGGCGAGCCTTTGGGATCGGCGTAGTCGAGGTAGACGGAGACCATGTCGTTGGGCTGACCGTTGGAGTTGCCGAAGGGGAAGAGGAGGATTCGCCAGCGGTGACCGCCGCACTCGAACTCGGGGCCGGTGATGCGCTTGTCGAGCGTGCGCCAGCCCTTGATCTTCCAGGTGCAGACGGCGAAGTCGGCCTCTTCCTGGCCGAGGTCGGCCAGGTGCTTCTCGGCGAAGGCCTTTGCGTCGTGCACCGAGACGGGCTCTTCTACCTCCATTGGGCTGGCATTCTTGTCCGTGTCTGGGTTGACCAGGGCGGTGGTGGGGTCGAGATGCGGATCCATTTTGGCGGCTGTGTTGTGGTTGGAAGGAGGGTGCGGGAGTGGAGCTATCTATGCTGTAGCTTGCGGGTACGGAAGCCGGGGAAGTGCAGGTGCAGGTGCGGGTGCAGGTGCTTGGCGAAAGGAGTGAAGGTGATACAAGCGGCAAGCTTGATGGTCCGTACAGCCACGACTGCAGTCGAAAGAAGGTGAAGGGAGCGGAGGCCTCTTCAGGTCGACAGTTGGTTCGAGTCCTTCTGGTCGGCCGGAGTCCGAGATATTGCCGAACGGGTCAAGATCGAAGAAACAACGAGCGGGGCAGACGTGGTATATCTGCTGCTAGGAGATGAGGAAGCTGCGGCCGGCTTTGTCGCGAAGGCTTGGGATGAGATGGCGAGGCGATCTCGATAAAGAATTGGTGTTCAGACGGTGTGCGGATCGAGCGGGGCCGTGGTTGCCCGTGCGCGGCTCGAGAAGGGACCCGGTGTGATCGATCGCAAAAGAACGAGGACAGAAGGAGCGTCCCAGGCAGTCGATATGCGCAGCTTGTGCGGATTCGACCGAGCGTCCGATGTAGGAGCGAGAGGGTCGTAAAGGGAATGGATGTATGGAGGGCGACGACGGCGACGACGGAAGACGAGATGGAGAGTGCGGAAGGCGGGGTGGAGCAAAGGCTGCGGAGGTGCACTGCCGAATGTGAATTTTGGGAGGCCAAGGCGCAACGTAGCGCAACGGAGCTCAGCGCAGCACAGCGCAGCACAGCACCACAGGGCAAGGCAGAACTGAGCTTGGAGAGAGGAGAGCGGATTCGAAGCGGGAATTTCTGCTTTGCCTGCTTGCGTGGACTCGAGTGACCCTGGTTGGCCCATCTGAGACGGACGAGGCACCACAGCCCGCCAAGGGAACCGAGTCGAGAGGCGCGGCGGTGCGATGAAAAAACGGCCGGCTCAGGATTCGCACGGATGTTCGAGACGTGGCTCTTCGCGAGCCTGCCTCTCTGGACGCTCGACGCTGCGCAAAGGCGAAAATCCAAATCAAAAGAGGTGACTGAGCCTCAGCCTCACCGCAGCTCGCAAAGTCGATTCGGCAGCGCGCCGGCTCGTGCGGTGGCCGGGCTGCCAACCCGAGTCTTTGCTGCCCTTGGTGGCTCTCCTTCTCGATCAAAGCAGCGGGTAGCACGTTCACACCTGGCATGGGTTTCTGCACAATGCTCAGAGAAGAGCAGACAGGTGTTGAGCGCCAATCGGCTTGGCGAGGGAGAGAGCTGGATCGAAAGCGGGCCGAAAGCAATGACGCGCCTCTGGTCTGGTTCATCTGCGTGAAATCAGCGGCGCTTTACACGACACGCCTTGGCCCTGTCCGCCGGCCACTGGCGGGTCGCAGCGCCCTGTGGTCGCGGTTCAGCCCTGTCGACGCTCCTTGAGTCGCCGTACGGAGTGGGCTACTAGCTTCGATGCCGTTGAATGTTCTGCACTCATGGAAGAGGTGTCGTGCGACTCGTCGGTACTCATGAGCGACATGGAGAAGCGGATGCCGGGAGTGATCGCGCCTGCATGGACGCTCGAGACGATGGATCGCTGTTAGTCCGTCACTCTAACAGCCAAACCCTTTCTTTCCCTGGCCTCTCTGCGGCTCATCCCCGGGAGCTGCCGTGTTCGTCCCGTCGGCTGTTCGCCCTTCGTCGGGCTTGCAGCGTGCCCTCGGCGGTTCAGGCGAACCCTCCGCCCGTATGCCTTGGCATTGACGGCGATCATGGACGTGGTGGGCGCGGTCTGGTTTGCGGCCACTTGAGAAGGTGGTCTTCGTTTCGTTTCGCCAACCTGGACGGAGAAAGTCGCGCTCAAAATGCTGCCATGAAATTGATTGCACGACGATGGCGGATCGGCGATTTCCTCTCGACGGACAACGCTCGTTGCGCGCCGAAACCGCGCCCCCCCTTGCATGGAACACGCCGATACGAGGCGGGCTTCCGCGCTCGCCTCGACAGCTCCAGGCGCTCAGAACACACGAAAGCCCAAGCAACGCTGCGTCAGGGCGGGCTGCAGCTGCCATCTTCCTCTCTGTCAGCCAACCGAGGGTCGAGCCGCTAGACAATGGGTTCTGGGAGGGATCGACAGGGTGCAGCTCGTCAATGCCGGCACCGCCTCCTACTGTGCTCCGGATCCACCCTCCGCCCTCACTCCGTTGCCCTTTTGATCAGATCCAAGGCCCGGGAGAGGCCGAGATTGAACGAGCGACGGCCGACGTCGACACGGGTGGGTCGGAGCGGAGCGCAATAGTCTGAGGCCGAACAGGAAAGAGCCCGGGCTTGCGAGTTGAAATGCCGGGCGAGCGCATGCCGGCTGCATTCTGAACGCAAGATGCAAAGCTTGAAATCCATATATTGTATTCTTGCGAGGCTCATCGTGGACTGTTGGCAGAAGCGGGAGAGCCAACATGCGTCCGCGCTGTCGGTCGGCAGGGCAGTCGAGACACACGGCAGTCCGAGCGCGTTGCGTGGTGATGACGACGATGAAGAGCTTGGGCCCATGCCACCGACGTGCTCGTGCAGCCGTAGCCTCCCTCATGACGATGGGCACGCTCCATCCGCGCGACCAACCTGCCAAAAAAGATTCAAGACAGGGTCTCGGAGCCAGAGGCAGCTCGGACGCGTCTCAGCTCGGGACCCCGCGCGTGTTCAGGCGGGACGGCAGAGCGCACGTCCAACTCGGCCTCGGCCTCAGCTGCATCGCAACGCCGGAGCGCATCACGTCCAACGTGGCCATACCTCCGCTCTCTATATCTCTCTCCCTCTCTCTCCACACTGACGACCATCCTGATTCTGCCTGTGTAGAGCCGCCTGGATAGCGCTGCCGAGAATCGGCGTGAGATCAATCGTGTCTCTTTCGCACGACTTGGCCGAGCGCACGAGATGAACAGGGTCGCAACTACAGATTGCTCGTGGTGGCCAGCAAGACGGCCCTCGCAGGCTCAGTCGGCCGACTGCGGACGAGCTTGTGAGGTATGTGGTGGATGTACGCAGCGGGCTTGGATGCCAGCTTGCAGGCTGCACCGATGACGGCTCGGACTGTGTGGGAAACGACGGCTGCGAGCGCCTCGGTCGCCGCAGCGGAGCCCAAAGTGGCACCGTTCTGACAGCTTGGCCGATGCCGCTCGCTCCACTGCCAAAAATCCACGACGAAGCCTGGCAACTTGCAGGCGCGTGTGCCAGACCAAGCGCCTGCTCGTCTTGGCAGCGGCAGCAGGGTGGGAGAAGGCACACAGCGGTATGGAGCCGAAGTGGGCAGAGTGAACTTTCGAGCAGGCCTCACGACGCAGCGTCTGCAGCTCGGCTCGGACGTCGCAATCGGCAGCGCCGCTTGGACTGGCTGCCTGCCTGCCAATTTGGAGAGAGAGAGAGAGGCGCCCGCTCGGGAATGGACAGCTGCGGGCGAGCTGGCGAACGGGCGCGTGCACTCGAATCCCTGCTTCCCGCGCTGAGTCCAACACATTTTTTTTTGACTTTGACTTTTGATGGCTGCGGGTGCGCGTGCCTGTCTGCTGTCTGCGTGCTGCTCTCCTGGCTGGGGTGCCTTGCGCCTCGGTTGAGCCGACAGGCGACTTGGGGAGGGATTGAAAAATGTAGGTATCGTAGGCGCACGGCATGCATGCCTCTCCGAAGACCCAGCCAGCCAGAGAGCCGGCCATGCCATGCCATGCCATGCCACGCCACGCCATGCCATCAAAATGTGCGCTGCCTGCCTGTGGGATGCCTCGATGCGCAGCGGTGCATGACCAAACGAGCCAAAAGCGGTGCCAAAGGCAGCTCGGTCAGACGCTCGGAACGGCTGCATAGCGCTCTGCATCAAGCCCGAACCATCAAAGGCTCCCTCTCCCCTCTCCGTCTCTCTCTCTCTCTCGGTCTCGCTCCATCTTGCTCCTGCCGCTCCTGCAGCGCTCCGAGCCTCCCCTCCTCCTTTAGTCGCTCGCCATCGCCGCTACGACGCTCTCCTCCCTCGGCCGCCTCGCTCGCCGCATCCTGCTCGTCGTCGATCTTTGCAGCTCGCCGAACCCCGCCGCCTCTGCACCACTGAGAGCGCCCTCTTAGCCTAGGCTCCACCCTTTGTAGTCTCACCTGCTCCTCGCGTAACGTCAACCCCCCCTCTGCTGCTCGCCGCGTCCAGAGAGCATCTCTTCGCGCCCCATCTGGTCTCGACGCCATCTTGGTTCTCCACCATCGTCCCTTCCCTTCCCTCCTCTCTTCTCCATACCATCCATTCCACTCCCCTCTCTATCCCCTCAGCCCCCCCCTTTCCCCCTTCCCAAGTATCCAACTCGTTCACGTTCTCTATTCAGCTCGGCAAGCTCTCTGTCTTTCTCTCGTTCCAACCACCGACCACTTTCAGCTTTCGCTTTTCAAAGATCGAATCAGCTGGCTACATAGCAACTGTCTTTTCTCTCGGTTCGTTCTCCTCCCACATTGGATCTCTAAACGCTTTCTCGCTCGCCCACCGCGCCGCTCTGGACATACACCAGATCTCGCCACGATGCCCTCGTCACGCGCCGTCAAGATGGCGGCTGTCGCGCTGCCCGCCGCGATCCTCGCCTCCACAGCCCTCGCCGCATCAGACTCGTGTATCAGCCTCAAGGGCAGCTCCATGTGCCCATCCTTCCAGAACAACTTTGTGCGCCCGAGCAACCTCTCGTCCGAATTCGGCTTCTTCGACACCGTCACAGATGTCGCCTCCTTTGACAGCCTCTTCCAGTACTACATGACCTCGTAAGTTTGGCCCCCCGCCTGGTCTCACCCACGCCACCTTCTCAGAGACTGATCTCTTCCTCTTCGATACTGCAGGCAAAATGGCTACTACAACGACAAGATCCAGGACGGCCTCGGCTGCAACACGACGCTCGCCCAGAACGTCACGGTGCAGTGGCAGCAGACCGTCTTCTGCTCGCAGTTCTCCGAGGCGTCGTTCCAGTCCGGCTGCACTGCCGAGGTGCCCCCCACCCTCGTGTGCCAGGAGACATGCAACCAGTTTGCCTCGTCCGAGGAGGACATTGTCGACAACACCGCCTACTGCCGCTCCACCAACGAACTCAACCCGTTCCAGCGTAGCGTCCGACAGGACACGCTCTCCAACGACTACTACACCTGCACCGACTACAGCTCGCTCGCCACCACCAACGTCAACTCGTGCGCCACCGGCATCGAGAACGAAGGCAGCTGCGGCTTTGGCTACTCGATCGACCAGCTCTGCGCCTTCTGCGACCCCGCCGGAGGCCTCACGCCGCCGCCTTGCTGCTCCGAGTCGCGCACCGACCTCTCCCAGTGCGCACAGTGGGGTCACCCACTCGCGGCTACCATCCGCCCCACCACCACGATTGCTACCAACGTGCCTGGCGCCGCTCAGTCCACCGCCGCCGCTGGTGCTTCCGCCTCGGCCAACTCGGCCACCGTCACCGGCGCGGCTGCCTCGGCCACCGCTACCAACGGCGGCAACGGCGGCAACGGCGGCAACGGCGCCAATGGAGGCTCGTCGCGCGCCAGTGGTGCGGCTGCATCGTCCACCGCCGCCATGGGCGCTGCGGGTGCCAACATGGCGGGCGAGGGTCAGCAGCTCGTGAGTGCCAACGACCAGGTGTTCAGCAAGGCCGAGCTCGCCGGCATCATCGTGGGCTGCTGCGTGGGCGCGGCTCTGCTCGGTGCGCTGCTTGCGCTGCTCTGCTTCCGCAGGCGCGGCGACAAGGGCGACACGGAGAAGAACACCATCTACGGCGACGCTGCCAACGAGAGCCACGTCGAGCGCCCCTGGATCCAGAGCGAGGAGGCCATGCTCAAGTCGCCCGAGCTCGGCCGGCCCTCGACGGACGCCAAGTTCGCCAATGCCGCCGGCGTCGGTGCGCTCACGGGTGCTGCTGCCGTTGCGGCTGCCAAGGGGCGCGACTCGGCGG
>AWNI01000004.1:487744-498615 GCA_000517465.1 Moesziomyces aphidis | reverse complement strand
CCCCCTTCCCATCAACTCTATCGGTGGGCTCACGATCTTGCCATCCGCGGTGCGAGGGTGGTAGCCTGGTCTGGACCAGCACGCCCCGTCTGCATGCGCAGGATGGAAGAATCGTTCCCGAGACCCCGACTTCCCCCCCAAGGCCGCACAGGGCTCGCTTTTTTTTCCGCTCTTGCTCGGAACAGGCTGGCTTGTTCTCTTTGTTCTCTCTCCGTGTCACGCTTTTCCCTGCCCGACTCCCGCCTCCCTTCCATGCCTGCACTGGGGTTCCCCTCAGCCTGGTGTCGAGTTCACAATGTAGCTTCTATCCGCCCCGAGAATCCTCCCCCTTGGCGTTCCGACTGTCGTTTTTAGAGATCCAAACCTTCTCCCCTTTTGTGCGAGGTGTTTGTGCGCGAGCATGTGCCGTGAATGGCTGCATTTGTAGACTGGCGTTGGTACGAGGGTGGTGAGAGTGGGGCTAAAAGTTGTAGATGGGTAGGATGCGATGGAGTTGTAGTGGTTGTCTGCAGAGTGGGCACTCGGGCTGCGATCAAGGGAAAGCGTTGGTCAGTGTCTGATGTTGCTTTGCGAGGGTGCGGGTCGAACTTACTTTTTCGGCGATCCAGGCGGTGATGCAGGCCCAGTCGAAGCAGTGACCGCACTCTGTGACTGCCGAGGTGGCTCGGTGCGGTGCACGCGTGTCCATACACAGTGTGCACTGTAGTGTGCTGGAAGCGTTTGCTTGGGCAGCCGAAGTGTTGATTCTAGCCACCGCATCTTCATCCGTCTTTCCCTCGTCGTCAGGCAGATGTGCATAGAGGAGGTCGATGGACTCGGCGCTGTCTTGCTGCGTAACGCGCTTGGCCGGTTGCGAGGCATGCGAAAAGACGGCCCTGTCGATCTCCACCGTCGTCGCCGGATCAACGCCCGAACTCTTCTCCTCCCCATCATCCACCGCCTGTCGCTTGGACCGACGATAAGACCGCACCTCGAGCATCAGCTTAACGAAGAGTTGGATCCCCAGTAGGACGCCGAGCACTTCGTACGACGGTGGCTGGTACCCAGGTCGTTTCGGGATCGTCGAAATGTACGTAACGCCAGTCAGCCTCTGTGCGGCACTGTAGAATTTGCCGCCGAGGTAGAAGAGCATGAGGTGTGCAGCGGATAGATAGGCCAACCAGCCGTCCTGCGATTGGAGCGTCTCGAGCGCTGGCAGCACGCGCGCCAGCCAGTTGACGAGTCTTCGATGCAGCCCAACTTTCGGGGTATAGTGTTGATCGAGTGCCTTTGATCTTGCCCTTGCTCTTGCCTCTTGCGTATCCAGATCCGCCTTGGCTCGTAGTGCATACCGTCTTAGTGCAGCGTAGAGCTTGGTGAGCGCATAGGGGCCGAGGACGTGTAGGAGGATCCAGGAGAGTCGTTTGGCGCGCGTGATGATGCGGCCCGTACGCGCGTCGGACGGGATGCTGTTGACATACTCCTCTCCGAGCGTTTGACCACCACGTCCGTCGCCGGTACCTGGGATCGAAGAGGTCGAGAGGACGTAGTAGCCGAGTGCGCCGACGAGCGAGATTGCCGAAGTGTGTGCGTGCTGCACGCGGGTGCCGAACAGCGACCGCACCACGTCCGACACCTGCGACGTAAAGAGGTCCTTGTAGTACGTGTCCTTCTGATACGCTCGTACGATCTCCGGCTGAGCAGCTGCCGGAAAGCTGAAGCGTTCCTGCGGCCGATACGCTCCAGCCGAAGGAGTCGACGTTGGTGCAGACTCTGTGGCCACGCTTGTGGAAGGCTCTGCGGTGCTGCGGCTGGGACCGGCGTGATCCGACATGATTCAAAAACAATACGTGAACGTTGGCAGAGGATGATAGTGCGCGGCGCGTTGCTAGGTCGGTAGGATGTGTCCCAGCGATGGCGACGATGGTGTAGAGTGTGGATGCGGGAATGCGGATGCGCGAGTGTGGAGAAGGACGCCTCGGTCGGCTTTCAACTCGCAACCGGACCCAGCGCCAAAGCCCAGCCGGTGCTCAACCTAACATTCATGCGCATTTCCGATCCGCACCCATCGTGATAGCATCAGGATCTCAGCATTTCAATGACCTCGACAACGACTCAGCCGGCTGCACCTTGTCAAATTCCGCGCATCGAGACCGATCTATTGCGGCGGAGGCTACCCCATCATCATGCTGATGTCTTCTGGCGGATACTTGGACTGTGCAAATGTCATGAGCCTCTTGAGGCTCTGGATGTACTTGCGCGAGACCTCGTCGTTGAGCACATGCGCGACGTTGCTGCTGAAGATCTTCTCGCGACCGGACCTCTCGTGGATGCCGACCATGGTGACGCCGATGGGCCAGGGGGCATTGCCGATGGAGAGCTGGAGGTACGAGTCGTTGGCATGGCGGTACTCGCGCTTCTGGACGTAGTGGACGATCTCGGCGATGCGCATGAGCACGTCCGGGGTGAGCGCACGCCGGCGCAGCTTCTTGAAGAGCGGCTTGAGGTAGTCGGCCGACTGCACCTGCGTGGCCGCGGCGAGCTTGCCCTGCATCGTGTGCTTGACCTCGTCCGGACGTGCGGCGAGCGAGTCCGCCCACTCCTGCAAGAGGCCCTTGAGCGTGTAGTAGATGATCGGATATACGCGGTCGATGTCGGTTTTGATCAGGCCGAGGTCAAGCACGCTGTTCATGCCCACTCCTTCGCGCACCGTCGGCTTGGAGCTTTCCGCATCGGGCGATGCGCGCAATGGAGATGCTCCATCGCCGTCTGTGGCGTCTGTGGCTGCGTCTGGCCGCAGAGAGTCGAGACGCGCCTGCTCCGTCTTGCCCTTGTTTGCCGCGTTGCGCTTCTCGAGCAGCTCGAGTGCTGTGGCGCTTTCGGCGCTTTGGAGAGCGTTGCGAAAGTCGTTCTGGCCCAGCACGCCGCCGCCCTTTTCTTCGATGAGCTCGAGCGCACGCAGTCGCAGCCGACGCTCCTTGTCCGACTCGCCGAACAGACGGATCGGCTCGCCCTTGGAGCGCAGCCGACGCACGGCTTCGTCGTTGGACACATTGAACTTTTCGCGCTCCACCTCGCCGGCAGCAGTGTCGAGCGCAGCCTGGGTGGCGGCGCTCAGTGTGTTGGATGCGGAGGGCGATGCAGAGCGCGACACATGATCAGTGTGTGTCGCTTTCAAGCGCTTGTTTGCCGGTGGTGAAGATCGAGGGGCCGCAGGTCTGGATGAAGAGGGCGATGAGGGGGACGAGCTTGGCGAGGCGGATCGCTGGTGCTCTTCGCGGAGCTTGTCGAGGTCGCCTCGTCGAATGTACTTGTTCTGTGCAGGTGCAGGGGCCACCGACGTCGAGGCCGAGGAGGCCTCTGCTGCCGCCTTGCGCTTGGCGGCAATCTCTGCCTTGAGCAGATCCATGGCGTGGCGGTGGGTTGTGGCGGTAGTTGTTGGGACGGTGGAAGAAGCTTCTCGCTCCAGGCAGGGTCCACGCCCGCTGGGCCAAATGTGGAAATCTGGAGGTGGAGGAAAGTTCGATCTTGTTAGAGCGTCCGAAGCTCCTGGAGAGTTGGGGAGCTCAAGAAGATCGCGTGTCTCTCGGAGCCGAGCGAATTTGTCAGTCTCCCGTGCGTGAGGCGATTCCGAGTTGAACCGCTGCGAGGCGCCGCTTTCTGCTGCTGGCTTTGGCCTGGATGAGTGAGGCTGCTGATGGATGTCAAATTCGCAGCCTCTGGCGCGCTCAGCAGCAGCCGCCGCCGCCTCCGCCGCCATCGCAAAGCAGGCTGGGCCATCATCGTCATCGTTGTCGTTCTCCTCCACCACATCGCTCTCCTCCTCTTTGTTCGTCAAAACCATCCCCGCCAAAATGTCTGACTCCTCCGAGCAAAAGTCGTTCACCCTGCAGACCGCCTCGTTCGACGCGCGTTTCCCCAACCAGAACCAGACCAAGCACTGCTGGCAAAAGTAAGTTGGGCGGCGCTCGCCGTCTTTCCAGCCCTCTCGACCGGATCAGTGCTGACTGGCAGTTTTGCAATTGCGTCGCACTTCAGCTACGTCGACTACTACCGATGCGTCAACGCAAAGGGTGAGGACTTTGTCCCCTGCAAGCAGTTCTTCCGCGCCTACAACTCGTTGTGCCCGAACGAGTGGGTGAGTATCTCGACCGACCTTTCTTCCTCCGGCCGGCAGTTTGGCATGCGAGAGGCAACGAGGCGGCAGCGTGCATCACCGGCATCCAGCAGCAATGGATCGATCGCTTGGCTTCCACTCCGTCCCCACAGGGCGTCGACCTCATTCAAGCCCCGCGCGTGGGTTGCACACAGCTCGAGGAGGCTACATCGACGATTCGACTCGGCTCTTCTGGCCGTTGCGACACTTTCGAGGTGCTCCTTGTACCCAATTGTGTGTCTGCAGCGTCAGGCTCGCACTCACTTGCCATTCTGCATTACACCCGGACCTCGCTTGGGGCAAGCGGAGATGTCGCCTGCTCGTAGCCTTGCATCCTCTTCGTGGCTGCATATGACAGTGTGTTGCAACTGCATTGTGTCAGCAACCACATTGCTTCCAGACGCCGATATCCACGCAGGTCTTGCTTCCACCAGTACCACAGCTCTCGTGCATTCGCAGCGGCGTCCAGCGTCGCACGCAGCTCGCATTGCATTTCGCCTCGCCTTTCTGCTTTTCTGCCGCCGCCACTGCCACTGCCACTGCCACTGCCACTGCTGCCCGCAACATACGCATCGGATCGCTGACATTTCGCCTCTTTCTGCCCTTGTTGCTGTGTCGCAATCCAGATCGCCAGGTGGGACGAGCAGCGCGAGAACAACAACTTCGCCGCCTCGCTCGAGCCCTAAATCCGCACACACTCCATCGCGCCTGCTCCTGCCCGAGCGCGGGGATCCTGTACTGCGTGCTGTGCGTCGTAAATCGTAGAAGCCGTGCCCGCATCTGTGCCTCCTTTGCGTGGGAGCCGAACATTCCTCATAAGCCTTCAAGGCCGGACTTGATGAGATCGTCACCGCGGAATCACATGGTGAGGGGGCTTCAGCAACGTTTCTCAAGCTTTGCACAGACATGCAACCAGCGAAGGGTTCGCAACACTGAGATTCTAATGGTGTCTAGATGGATGGGGCTGGAGATTAGGCACCGAAGACGTGGAGGCGGTTCTTGTTCTCCTCCTCGGCGTTGTACTCCTTGGGCTGGGGTTCGGCGGTCTTGGCGCCGAACACGAGCTCTGCCTTGGGCTTCCAGTCGCTGGGCAGGTTGTACTTTTCCTTGAGCGCCTGTTCGCCGAGGTTGGCGTAGTGCTGCAGGTTGGCGCCGTAACCGGCGTTGGTGAGTGCGGACCAGGCGTTGGTCTGGGCGATGCCGGTGGCGTGTTCGCTCCAGATGGGGAAGTTGTCCTTGTACTGGGGCATGTTCTTCTGCTGCTCCTCGACCACCGCGCTCGACTCGAAGAAGACGACGGTGCCGAAAGCGGGCTTGAACATGGCCAGTCGTCCAGTGGCGGCCTTGATCGCCTCTTCACCAGCACCGTGCGACTTCATGATCGAAGTCAGGGCGTTGGGGATGGTGGTGCCCCAGTACTCATCGTGGTCAGCACCGAGGAGGAGCACCAGACGAGGAGACTTGCAGTTGAACGACGAAGGCGAGTACTCGAGGACCGAGCTGAGGATCGAGTGGATCTGGTCGACGTTGAGGATCGAGGGCTCCTTGGCGAGCGTGTAGGTGGATCGTCGGGTAGCGATCAGCGATAGGTAGCTCTTGGCAGCAGCAGGAAGCGACATGTTGACAGTGTTCACCAGGTATGAGGATGTGGGGTTGGGATGGATTGATGACAAGGCCCAAGGATGCGAGCTTTATATCTATACGAGGACCGTGCGCCGCGAGCTGTAGATCCTTCGTCAATCCCCCGCTGAAAACAGCACGGCATGACGGCGCCATGGGAGTGCTTACATCCTATCTCCGACATTCCGGACCTAAGGCTCGACATTCCTACCTCCCTGTGGGCGAAATTTCGCGAGCTGAATCGGGGCCTCCATGAGGAAATCGAACCTTCTCTGGCTCTTCCACTCGGCTCTTCCACTCGGAAGCCTTTCCCCGATAACATCGCCAGCCCCACTGCTGCCCTTCAAAGCGCTGCAGCTGCTTCGCTCCGCGCCTTGCTGCCTGCATAATACCCTCGGCGGTGTCGGCGACAAGCTGGAGTTAAACGAACCCGCGGCATCAATCTCGTTCGCTGTTACAGCGCCTGTCACTCACACATCCACGCCTACCGCACACTCTCACCACATGCTCCTTACATCTTCAACGTGCGCACTGACTGCATTGCAGACACATCATCGTCCGCCAAAGAGAAACGCAGGCGACTGACCGCGCCAGTTGGTCTCTGCCTGTACAGCACTGAGACCGCCAAGATGCTTGGGCGGTGGCAGAGGCGACGAGCCCGTCCTCGCTCCCTCGGTCGGCCCCGGTGGCTTGACGCTTGTCGGGTGGGGTGTAGGTGTCTGTACGGGTGTGGGTGTCGGCGAATTGGCTTTTGCTGCTGCTGCGGGTGTTCCTGCTTTGCTGGCAATCTTCTCTCCGGCTGCTGCGCCTGCAACCGCACCAGCTGCTGTCGTCACGCCTGTGCCCGCGTCGATCTTCTTTTCGTATCCGCGATCGTCCCCACCATACAGGACGGGGATGCTCCAAGGTCTGCCGCCCATGCTGAGGATTTCGCGCTTGCCCTTGATCCAGCGACGTGGCTGGCGGCCATTGCGTTCGAGTGGGATGACCGACTGGAACGACGTCGGGATCCTTGCCAGTGGCTGGACGGGCGGGCCGGCGCGTGACGACGGCAGAGGCGGATACCTGAAGCCCGGATTCTTGGCCGTACCCGCTTTGGCGCTCAGATCGCCTGTGAACGTATGCCCGCCCGGTCCTGCGACGATCTTGATCGAGGTGGCGGCTGCCGAGCCTGTCGCTGCGCTCGCGCGAGCCGTGGGTGCCGACGAGCTGGCTGCTGCCCTGTTGGCCTCGGCGGACGCGGCGAGCGTGGAGGACGGCTTGGATTTGGTCACAAAGCTCGACGGCGTGGGTGTTTCGGCCTTGGGGACGCTGGGGCGCGCATTGGCCGTGTTGCCAAACGTAGCTGGCGTCTTTTCTGCAGGCGGAAGCTCGTATACGGGTTTCTGACCTTTGGTGAGGCCCTTGCGCCAGCCGCGGCCGGGACCGGCAGCGCCTCGCGCCTTGGCGGTCTTGCGTCGCTTGGCGGCGGGCAGCGCATCGAGCTCCTCGACCGTCATGGCCTGCACGTGCGCCATGCGCGCCAGGCTGGTGCGCTTGACCATCTTGCTCGATCCCGAGTGCGGGCTTGCCGAGCCGTCCATGGAGGGAGAGGCGGATGAGGATGCGCCGCCTCGCGATGAGCGCGACTTGATGGTGATGCTGCGGCGCTTGGGCGTGGATGCAGACGGCGCCCTCGAGTTGTCGCCCTCTTCTTCCTCGAGTTCGTCCTGCTCGTCGAGCTCGTCTGCCTCCTGATCCTCTTCGTCGTCATCCTCGTCCACCTGGTCGTCGTCATCGTCGCCGCCTTCGTCATCGTGACCATTGTTACCGGGGCGCGGGCTGGTGTCGTTGTCTTCATCGTCCGAGTAGTCGGGTGCACTGCGCAGCGGATTGGCGAGTGGCGACGACGTCTCGCGCGGCGCCGACGAGAGCGGCACCCTCAGCTTGACCTTGACCATCGTTGCGTCGCCTGAGCGTGTGGCAGTGGAAGTGGAGGCAATAGTGCGAGACGGATGGTGCTTGAGGTAGGCGAATGCTCATGAGAGATGGGGCTGGCTCGTTCGGCCGGTGCTAGACGGTGGCGATGAGGATGGACGTGGGATTTGCGACGGCCGCCAGCCAGCTTTGACTTTTGGCGCCCGAGATATCGACCTTTGGCTGCGACGCCACGCTCATGCTTCTTCGCCAGAACCGCCTTTTGGCTTTCAGTTATGCCTTCGAGGCGTGGAGCGTGCGGCGCCAAAATCGCCAAAAATCCACAACTGCACGCTGCAACGCAGGCCGAGTCAGGCTCAGTTGAGCAATTCTTCGCGGTCCCTGCGTCGTTGGACTCTCTTCGCGCAGGCCGCCCGCCCGCCCGCCTTCATGCTCTCGACGCCTCCTCAAGCCGGCCTCGATCAGCGCACAGTCACGCCCACACGCTGCGACGCAAATGTGCACTGGAACTGCCTGCTGGATCGAGGCACGACGGGAGCTTCACGCACTCTACTCGCCCGATCTTACGCAGCAGCCTCGAGGCAGACTGCAGCCACACGACACCCACAACCCGGCCTGCTTCGGTATCGTGCTTTGTTGCATCGGATCGCAAGTGCAATGTGGGCGGTTTAGAATACAGTTGTCGAACCACTCGCTCGGAGGTGCGAGCTTGGAAGTGCGAGCTTGGAGGGTATACATGATCAAGACCAAGCCAATGTTCTTGCACCTGAACTTGAGTGCTGCTTCTAGTATTGTTGTCTCGTCGAGTAGTCTGTTCCATCGCCGCCACATGATCGTCAGCCTTCGTGTTGCATTTCCTTTCATGCGTATGATGTGGTTCGAACCTACCTTTGGGACTGATGACCAGACCTCGGCCCTTGCTGGCGCCTCGATACACCACCTCGACGATATCGATTAGCTCCTGTCGCTCCGTGATCGCCCAGTTACTGCCATGCCCAAGGCGAGACCAGAGTAAGTTCTCTATCGCGATATAGAGGGGTGGTGGGTGGAAGGGGGGAGGTTGTGACTTACATCTTGTTGTTGTTACCCGTGCCGAGATCGATCATGATGTGCTTGTTGCGATAGAAGAACATGACGGAGCATGCGTCGTAGAGCTCGTACATCTTGTTAAAGTCGGGCACCTGCGTCGTATCCACCAGATAGATCACCGCAAACTTTTGCACCGCCGTCGAGATCTTGTACAGCGTCTCGTCCATCTCCATGCAGACCGGATCTGTGTCGTGCCCGAAGCGGATGATGACCACACGGTCTTCTTCGGACAGAATTGCCTGGTCCACATGCCACCCCGTGGGCAGATGCGGCAAAAAGTACGACATTCTGCTTGCAGGCTGTGCCAGATCACCCCGACGACGACGGCGGTAGATGGTGGTCAACGAGCGAGGTTGGCAGGCTCCAAACTCGGCCCTCCCAACCTTCTCGAAATTTGGAGCAGCCTCCCAAGTGGAGTCGGGCGCCTTTTCGGGACGCGGAAGTCCATCAGCTCGCTCTTGCTCGCCTGTGTCTCGACAGTCGAGCCTGCCATGTCGTTTCTCATCCGCACAGTCTATCTCGCCTGTCTCGCCTGCCGATCAGCGTTCACCTGGGTTGTGCGAGTGCGAGAATGTGAGAGCATAAAAGTACAAGTATGAGCCGCAAGCAGCAACGGCGCGGCACTACCTTTGCGAGGGCGAACGACTGCGCTTGCGATCTTCGTCCTTGGGCTGCGCTCTTGAGGGGCCATCCTCGACCATCTCTCCCTCCTCCTCGCCCAGCTCGCCTTCTTCGCCGCCTCGCTTCGCCGCGTCGTCGGCTTGGCTCCCCGTGCGCTGCTCGCGGCTCTCTTTGCGTTCTCGGTCGCGCCGTTCGCGCTCGCGCTCAAAGTCGCGCTCGCGTTCGCGGTCGCTTGCACTCGCGCCATTGCGATGTGCCGAAGACCCTGCTGCTGCCGACAAGGATGGGCGGGGTAATGTCGCGTGTCCGTTCGACGATGACGTGGCTGGTGGTGCCGCAGGCATACCCATGGGCGGTGGATTCGGGTGGCGTCTCCTCTCGTCAAACTCGCTGATCATCTCCCTGAGGCGCAGGTAGCCCAGGTGCATCTTGCCACCAAAGTGGTCGGCCAATCGGCGGTCCGAGTCCAAGATACTGAGGTAGGCACCGCAGACGTCGCAGACACGCAGCTTCTGGTGTCCACTGGCACCCGAGTTCTCCTGCGCCTTGTGCAGCTCCTCCTCCTTCTGCGCCTTCTCCTCCTTGAGCGCATCCGCCTTGGCAAGCTCGGCGAGCGACTCCTCGATCTGGCCCTGCTCTCCCAGCGCCTCCACCTCGGCCATCACCGCCGCCAGCGCCGTCTCGATCTCGGCGATCTCGCGGTTCATGTTGGCGAACCGCGCGAGCTCCTCGGGCGTCTGCTCCAGCCGCCGCTTGTTCGTGTTGATCTTGCGGTCAATGTCGTTGATGAACGCCATGATGTTGTGCTCGTGCTCGCGCTCGAATTCGGGGAAGCGCTGTCCCGCAGCCAACGCCTTGCGGTATTCGTCCTTGTACTTGGGCGTATGCGCCTTCGGACACGCGCCAAGGTCCACTTTCTGTCGAGGTCATCGAAGCATCGCAAATCAAAGGTCAGTCGAGCGTGGAATGATGGATCAAGGCGCGAGGCTTGGCTTGCAACGTACTGTGTTGGCAAAGAGGTCGTGTGGACAGGTGCCGCAGAGGAAGTTGCGGCAAACCTTGGGATCGGTAAAGTGCAAGTTGGCCGTCGGTGTTCCCATCGCTGCGGTTGTCGTGGGAGCACATCAGAGCGTTAGCAAATCTGCAGCAGGCGCCCGCGAGCGATGCAAAGAGACGACTTACCCTCGGGACCCATGAGCTTCTCGAGCATCATCCTCTGCACCTCGGCCTTGCGACCCATGATGACAACAGCTTGAGAGCAGACGAGTCAGCGTCTGCAGCTGTGGAGGGACAAGTGCCGGTGCTTGAATGACGAGGTGGATGGTGTTTGCTAGGCTCGAGGATGGAGCTGCCCGAGAAGCGCTGTCCAGGCTCTCCGCCCTGTCCGAGACCCGAGAAAAGTACGGTGTGGATTCTGGAATTTTTGGGCGGCGTTTCAGCAGCGGAGCAGCGGAGGAGCGTTCGAGTGCTTGGCTGCTGCTGCTGCTGC
>AWNI01000004.1:418719-452121 GCA_000517465.1 Moesziomyces aphidis | reverse complement strand
AAAAAAAAAAGCCGAACAAGAGGCGGGGTCATCACTGTGACTGCGACTCGAGCGGACGAGCGCCGGTGATCTCCACCACCTGTTCTGTGCCCGGATAATCAGGCAGCTGAAGATCGAACTTGGCCTCGAGATCCTCTGGCACGAAGCGTCCGCCGAGGAAGTGGCGACCCTGAAACTCGAGTGCCCCCAGTTTCGGCGCGGTGAGGCTGATGAGTACGCTGGGCGTAAAGGCACCCTTGACGTTTCCCTTTTCCACATCCCACGAGCTCGGGATGTCCACCGACACGATGGGGGGCATCTTTTTCCTCGCCTCAAACTCGATCCTCGACTCGTACTTGAGGTTTTCCAGCGGCAGCTTGAACGGCTCGCGCACGTCGCCCTTGAACGAGAAGCCAAACACGCTGTCGAGCACCACGTCGGCCTCCTCCAGCGCATCCTGGAAGTCGTCCTGCGCCACAAAGTGCACGCCCAGATTCTGCAGCTGCACCCGCAGCCGCGCAAACAGCTCCGTCTTGCCTTGCTTCGGGTACCAAACGCTCGGCTCGTATCCAAAGTGGTATAGGTGGCGCGCGGCCACCAGCCCGTCGCCACCCTGGTTGCCCGGCCCACACGCAACGAGCACGTTCGGATACCTAGTGGGCGGATACACCTCGAACACGGCTTGTGCGCACGAAAGGCCCGCGAGCTCCATAAGCTGGTCGATGGAAAAGCCGCCGGCGGGCGACATGAGCTCCTCATCGATCTGTTGCGCGGTTGCTGCGTCGATGTAGCGCAGCCGAAGCGGCGCTCTGGACGAGGCCTCGGCGGCTGTGTTGGTCGAGGTCGACATGGCGAAAGCGCAAGGTGGCCCGGTGGCGAGATAAAAACGGCGTTGGCAGGGAAGCGCCCGGATTGGCCGAGATCTCCAGGAGCAGACACTGGAGATCCGCCTCAGCGATGCAAGGCGGTTCAAACTGAAGCGGGTGTGGTTGTGCGCTCGGTGGGGTAAGCGCTCACGGATGTCGATGGCGTCTGCTTGGCGTGATCCGATACGAAGCAGGCAATAGACCGTAGAGATGACGAGATGATTGCTCAGGTCGATCGATGTTAGAATGCTTTCTTCCGCTCGGAGTCGGGCAGGTGGATTGCGCTATCGATGTGATGTACCGACGATTGGACAGGTGCAGTCAAACGAGAAAGGGACGGATGGCGAGGTCAGGATGCGATGATGAAAGATGCATTCCAAGATGAAAGTGCAATCCTCAATCAGTTCGAGAGGGAGTCAGAAAGGCGGAGTCTAGGCGCCGACCGACGAGGCTTTTTCGAATGCGCTGCTGCTGCTTGGAGACGCTGCGAGGCCAGCCAAGCGAGGCCAGGCAGTGGAGCCGGGCGAAGGGAGCCGCGAGACTCACCTCGCTGAGGCCGCTGAGGCTGCGGGGCGCTGCCGGAGAGCAGCTGGAACTCGGACTCAGAACGCACCCACGGGTCCTGCAAGAATGCCCGCTTTCCACCGTGATTTCGCGTCGAGTCTGGCATTCTGGCATTTCGGCCTCGACAAGACAGAGCTGCGAAAATCGGCTCTTTTTTTTTTTGTCCACACGCTCGCCTGCAATTCTGCCCTGTTTGGCGGTCCGCTCCGCACCAAGCACCCCAGGGTTCGAGGGTCTGCAGCTCAACATGGGTTCGCGGCCTCGAGCTTAATTGCCTCCCCTTTGCGCGCGGTGCAAAAGACGCAACAAATTTCTCACCGGCTGCACGTTTTCCACTCCGCCGCACGGTGGCGAGCGTACCAGAAGAAAGATCGCCTGCATCTTCCCGCCGCCCTCGCTCAGCAGCGCAGCAAAAGAAAAAGGCGACGCGCGGCAACCTGCCTACCGTGCTTCCTAGCGCAGACTGTGCGTGTAACGTTCGCTATCAGTTTCCGTGCGTCTTACAGATTCATCGGCCACTCGCGGGCTCGAACTCGTGGCTCCGGGCTCCCACTAAGGCTCCGGGCTCTACTTCCTAGCAGGTAATCACATTGGGCTCATAACCAAGTTGGCCAGGCGGACGCGCGTCGTCCGGCGCCATCCATCTGCACACCTCATACAAAACATGCACTCGGCCAACTCCGACAACACCCTTCCACGCAATGCCAGAGCTCACACCACACCAGACACCCGTCTCCTCTCTAAATCATAGATGGGATATCAATGCAATGCTGAGATGAGCTGCCGAGTCTACATTGACCATTTCTGATACCGCCATACTACAACGCCTCGACCTCCATGAGCTCGCCGAGACTCGCGGCGCCCTGGCTGGCCTTCTTGGCCGCCTTGTCCTCGGCCTTTGCGATGCCGTTCCAGACGTAAAGGAGCGAGTAGAGGTTCTCGTCGCTGACGCGCTTCACGTTGGCGCGCAGCTCGTTGAGTGCGATCTGCACCGCTCGCAGCACGGGCGCGTACTCGTTGGCCGCCTTGGCCTTGATCTCGGCACCGCGCACCGCAAAGATGGCCGCGATCCAGCGCAGGTGGAACTCCACATGCGGGCTGCCGCTGCTGGGCTGCAGCCGGTCCGCGATCAGCCGCAGCACCGTCGGCAGATGCACCAGCGGCAGCTGCTGCGAAACCAGCGTGATGTCCGCCGCCGACGTGCGCTCGTACACCTCGGCCATCAGCGGTCGCTCGCCCAACCGGCAAGCTCCCACCACCGCCAGAAGATGCTCGCCGCGCTGCGATGCCTCGCGCACCGCCTGCGGCGTCAGATCCATGTCGAGATCCAGCGGATCAAACGCCGCCTGCTCGTCCAGACTGTAAATCAGCAGTCCCGAAGTCGAAGCTGCCGCCCACGATCGACCCGTCGGGTTGAAGCGCACGCACTTGGCCCTCGAGATCGCTCGAGTCGTCCTCTTGGTCGCATCGCCACGCTGCGCACCGGGCAACGACTGATCCACGCGCTCCGTCGGCAGTAGATCCGCCTCGTCTTCGCGGTCGTCCACCAGATCGATCGCACCCGCCGCCGTCACGCGTCGACTGTCCAGCTTGTCCTGCGTGCCATCGAGCGCCAGATTCTTGGTCAACTCCCACCGCTTGAGCAACACCCGCTCCCTCACCTCGTACAGGCAGATGTAGTTGGCGTTGCCACCCGCCAGGATGCAAGCACCGTCCGCACTGTAGCATACCGTCGTGAAGCACGCGCCGCTCGCATTGTTCTTGCGCGCCACCTTGTCGTTGACCTTGCGCCCTCCAGCGATATCGCGTCGGCACTCGACCAGGCCCAGCTGCTTGCCCTCGAGCGGGTCAAAGAATGCCAGGAAGCCGTCCAGCGTGGATGCGCAGATCTCGCGGCCGTCCGGGCGGAACGCCACCGCCAAGCCGTCCGAATTGAGCGTAAATGTCTCGACGCTCTGCGTCGTTCGGAACACCTCCCAGGTGCGCACCGTCTTGTCCCAGCTGACACTCGCCAGCACACCACTGCCGTCCGGGCTGAAAGCCAGCCCAGAGACGGGCCCTTCGTGTCCCGAGAGGATATCGAGCAGCTTGCCCGTCTGCACACTCCACATGTAGATCTCGAACGTGTCGGCGCTGCCTGCACACACCACCTCGCCCGAAGGATCGACGGCGAGACTGGTGAACTGCACCGGCTCTGGGCTGGTCAGCGTGCGGAAGTTGCGGTAGCGCACCAAGTCGTACGCGCGCACCGTGCCATCCAAGCTGGCACTGAACAGCACCTGGCCCTGCTTGGCGAACTCGATGCACGAGACCGACGCCGAGTGTTCGGAAAACGTCGCCGTGCAGAATCCACTGGCCGTGTTCCACAGCTTGACCTTGCCGTCGTCACCGCCCGTGGCTGCCACGGCACCGTCCGAGGCAAAGCCGATCGTGTTCATGTCGTAGTAGTGGCCCTGCTGCTTGAGGATGTACGACTCGCTCGCCCACTCCCACACCAGCAGCTGTCCGAGCCGGTGCGCGCCAAACGCCAGCCACTCGCCGCTCGCGTTGATCGCAACGCTCGTGATCTTCTCCTGGCTGATGCTCAGCTGGTGGACAGGGTTGAAGTCCGGCATCTCCCACAGCCCAAAGATGCCGTTGGAGAATCCAACGACCAGCAGCGAGCTGTGTGCGTGGAAGTCGGCGCATACGGTCTTGGTGCCCGTCTGCATAAAGTAGTGCTTGGCGGCGATGCCCCATCGCGTAAGCCCGACGGCGTTGTCCGCCTGCTTGGACGAGCTGCCGTCCTTGGTGCCCTCGGCCGGGTTCCAGGCCTCTTCGTCGTCTTCGCGCATGTCGTCGTTCTCGTCCTCGCTCTGCTTTCCCTGCCAGGTGAAGCAGGCGCCGTCGCGAGACACCGTGTAGATCGTCTTTTCGTCCTTGGAGAAGTAGGCGCCGATGACAGCATCGCGGTGGCCAGTGAACGTCTTGGGGCGGAATCCTTCCACCTGGTCGAGCGAGTACAGACGCGCGGTCATGTCCTTAGAGGTAGTGATGAAGAATCTGTTACAGCACGCAAGCATCAGAGGTCAGCTTTCTGTGTGTGCGAGCAGTGGTGAGCCTGAGCCACAAGAATCGAAGGTCCCGATCGAATCGCGACGAATAGCTTGCGGTCCACCAGTGGTCCTCAGACATGTGCGTAGTTCTCCGCTATTGTTCAGCGGACTCATTAAATCAGTTTAGTTTTTTGGAAGCATCCTCGGACATTCGCTGGTGGACGTCGGCAAGCAGGTAGCATCGTCGATCGGTGGATCCTATCGTCCTCGGGCTCAGGACGGCTGTATGAGCGACTTACCTGCTGTTTTGGGTCCATCGGATGCTGAGCACGTCGTCGAAATGACCGGTGTACGTGCGGTGAAGCACAAAGGGTGCAAATTCGCGCGCCAGATGCGACGGTGTCTTCCACACCTTGATCTGGTTGCCGAACGTCACCGCAAGGAACTTGCCGTCGTTGCTGAACTTGGCATCGCGGAGAGGTCGCTGGAAGTTCATGTGTGCCAGCAATGACCGCTTGACGGTGTTGATCAAGAGCGCCCGTCCATCCTCGTCGGCGACGAGGACGATCGCCTTGTTGGCGGGTGAGAGCGCGATCCTGGCGATCGGCTTTCTTGTCTCGAACGGCAGCGTAGTCGAGGTGTTGCGAACCAGGTTGAAGATCGACAGTCGGTTGCCGACGGGCGAGTAGATCGAGTCGCCGTCGGCCGAGAACACGACATTGCCGCCCTGGTAGACGGTGCCGCACAAGTTGGAGAACTTGAACGACGACTTCATCGTGAAGACGCTGGCGCTCGTATGAGCCGTCTCGCGCCTGCTGCCGATGCCGGTGAAAGCGGCTGAGAGAGGTAGCGGATAATCCGATTCTCTCGTCGAAATGCGAAAAGCCGGATCAAAGGAGAGAGGAGGCAGTGATGGTGGTTGGCGAAGGGGTTGCGAGTCTTGCGAGTCTTCAGCGGTCCTTGACTAGCCAGACGAAATTTTACTTTGGGCTGCCAGTCCCAGCCAGGCAGCTAGCTGAGGAAGAAAAAAAAAAGACAAGTCCATCAGAGGTAGATCGTCTCTGCCGAGTTCCGAGCTTTTCACAAATTCAAGTCATGTTAGGTCCATGCGGCAGGGAAGTCCCGGGGACGAGGTGGAGGATTTCTGAGGCTGCGCACAGACACAGGCGCTCCGCCGCCCGTGAATGCATTCAGTCCACGAAATCACGCCTTGCTTCTTCAGCACCACGCAACGCACCTGCCACGGACCCTTCAGCCTCCTCGCCGTTCCTATTGCGGAGCTCATTTTCAGAGGCAAGGGCTGCGGACCCGCATCCGTCTAGGTGACCATCAACCATGTCGACGCAGCGCTCTGGCAGCCAGCAGGATGCGATCGCGAGCCTCCGCTCCATGCTTCAAGGCTCCGGAGCCGGTGTGCCGGACGACGATATGCTCGCAACGCTGCTCGAAGTCGAAGGCTGGGACGTCACTCGCGCCGCACGGCTGGTGGAAGAGGACAACACCGCCGAGCGAAGGCGAAGTGGCGCCGACGACGAGACGATCGCCCGATCGTTTGCCCAGGATCCTCAAGTCCGTGGATCGATGGACTTTGAACAGCCTCCGATCGACGCATCAAGACGATCATACAACGGCCGAGCTGGTAGTTTGGGTGGTCTTGCCGGTGGTGCTGGACTGCGACGCTACCCTGGACCCGGTGATAACAATGGACCGTCAAGCGTGGCACAGATGATCTGGACCGCGTTGACGTTGCCGTTCTCTGTCGCGTCTAGCCTGCTTCTCTTCCTGGCCCGAGTGCCTCGCCTTCGCTCGCTGTTGCCCTCGCTTTTTGGAAATGGTGGCGGCAGTCAGGGATCTTCGGCTTCAGATCCGCGCACTTCTGCGGAGCGCTTTGTGCGAGAACTCGAGATGGAGACGGGAGGGACTACCTCTCGTTCCGGCTCATCAGCCGGCCAAGACCCTCAAGCAGAAGGCTTCGATACGCGGTTGTCGGTGCTCAAGCGGCTTCCTCCGTTCTTCATCGGCAGCTACAAGGACGCTCTGCGCCAGGCCAAGGAGCAGATCAAGATCCTCGCCATCGTGCTGGTGAGCCGCGAGCACGGCGACGTGGACCGCTTCAAGCAGAACACGCTCACGGACAACGAGCTTGTGGAGCTGCTCTCTCGGGACGATTTTATCGTGTGGGGCGGCGATGTTCGCGAGCGCGAAGCGTATACAGTAGCACGGACGCTGCAGGCGAGCACCTACCCGTTTATCGCTTTCATCGCACTGCAGCCACCGCGTCAATCGAGCCGAGCAGCAGCAGCGTCGTCGGGCTCGTCTCCGAGGCCGGCTGTACTGTCTCGACTTGAAGGATCGCCGTCGTCTGCTACTTCGGCCGCGTCGATTGCATCGCATATCTCCGACGTGCTTCTACCGCGTACGCGCGTGTACATGGATCGATTGCGTGCCGAGCGACGTCGGCGCGAAATGGAGCGCGAGCTGCGTGCCGAGCAGGATCGCGCCTATCAGGAGGCGAGTCGACGGGATGCCGAGCGCATCGCGCAGCGACGCGAAGAGGAACGTCGAAAGGCCGTCGAGGCGCAACGGCGTCGCGAGGAGCAGGAGCAGAAGGAAGAGCTGCAGCGCCGACAGCAGATCTGGCGGAGGTGGGCATCCAACAATCTCATTCCACAAGAGCCGGGCGCGACGCACGAGGCGGTGCGCTTCAGCTTCCGACTGCCAAGTGGCAAGACGCTGGCGCGACGCTTTTCGCCACTCGACCCCGTCGAGGCTGTCTTTGCGTACGTAGAGTCGGCCTCGGTTGCGTTGGAAGCTTCCGAGGTTGAAGGCGAGGTGCGAAAGCCAGAGGGGTACGAGCACACCTACCGCTTCAGTCTGGTCACTGGCTATCCGCGCAAACGGATCGAGTTTGGCGATGCGGGCGCCTCAAAGCTGCGGGATGTGGAAGGACTCGCTCAGGGCGCCAGCCTCATTGTCGAGGGACACGTTCTTGGCGATGCAGCCGCAGCAACGGACGATGAAGACGACGACGACGATGATGACGGAGATGCAACGCACAGCGGTGTCGCTGCTTGAGCCCCCTTTCCATCCACGAGCCACACGTCTGGAACCTCCATGCCACTAGAGTCGCAATCAGACAGATTGACATCAGAAGCGCATCAGCAGTGTGCGTCTGTAGCGTAGAAGAGATCCAAGCTGTCGCCAGAGCTGCCGCGTGGGAGCGCATTGAACGCTCTACCTGTCCGTGTGGCGTGGATTGTTCGATAGCCAAGTGGGCCCTGTGTTAGACCTTTGCAAATGAACGAGAAGAACTCGGATAGCGGATGTTTGATCTTGGCCCTGACGATGTGATTGGCAGGCTGTAGTCGCAGACGGAAATGGACGGCAATGGGCATGGGACGCAGCGCACGATCGTGAGGTGCGTCTGTGTGAGTTCGGGGTGCTGTATGCTGCTCCATGCGCTGCGGTGTTGGAAGCGAGTTGCCGGATGGCGCGGATGCCAAACTGAGAGGCCGTCTGTTGCCGCTTTTCCAAGATTTTCAATTTTTTTTTTTCGCAAGAATCCTGTTCTCTGTCCTCACAGGCAGGTTTGGTGAAGCGGACCGAGCAAGCCGAGGCGGAGTCCGACCATGCGCTCGCCGGTGTCCTGCAGCGGAGACGTAACGGAGTCTGAAATGCTTGAGCGCTTTGCTAAGGAGCGACGGTACGAGCTGCACCTTAGCTTGTGGGCCCACGCTCGGAAGTCGAAGCTCGGAAGTCGAAGCTCAAAAGGTTATCTCAAGTCCGACGCTTTGTGCTGACACGAGACTGGCTTCCCGTTCTGCAGAGTCAAACTCGTTGTGCCCGAGCTGGCTGCAATATTCAAGCCGAGGCTTGCACCCCTGCACGGTAGTGGCAAAACGTGTGTCTCGGATGAAATGCCCGGGTCCAGTGAGAAGCTGGAATTTCACATGGCTCTTGGCGGCGCCGGAAGTGGGCGAAAAACCAAAAACTGACGCGTGCACACGCCGCTGTGGCGTTGCTAGACCCAAGGGTCCAGCGAAAATCGGAATTGACAGGACCAGCAGCTTTTTGCACGGGAAGGGAGTGCAGTGCTGTTCAGTGCAGCGTGTCCCGGAACGATTTACAGCCACAGCCCTGCACAGCAGCCTCAAGATGATGCTGTCAAGGCTGGCAACTAGTTGATATGCTGTAGGTAGCACCGGTGCCGTTACGTCATTGTCCGCTGCGAAAGCTACTACTCTATTGTGCTCTGCAAGCTGCAGCCGAGCGGTCAAGGCACGAGCATGTGCTCAAATCGAGCGTTAAGCTCCGAGCGCGTCGTTGCGTCATCAACGCCATCCTTGCGCTCGGTGCTGTCGACGTTCGAGGTGCGAGCTCACCGGCCACGGCGACTCATCCCTCATCCTAGCGTACCGAGCTGCGAGCCCCAGATGCCGTTGATTGCCGAGACGACTCCGACTCCACTGTTGGCTCCTCGGATAGCTTGCGGCTCGTGAAGTTCCTGAAAGCAAGCTTATGCTCTTCCGATGATAGCCTATCGACAGCAAATCAGCGGTGGTGACCGAAGCCGGCTCGACTCATCCACGAGCTTGGCAGCTTTCTTCGCCCACGACGGCCATGTTTGCTCGTATTCGAGCGCTGTCGAAGATTTGTGCCAGAGCAGGATCAAGCCAATGCGTCGTCGTGTTGTGCTGATTTGAACATTATTTATATCAAATAATCTGCCTCTGCTCGCAATTTCGAGGGCCGCCAGCTGGGTCTTGCAAACACCGAGACCCCGAGCTGGAATTGCCCTGACGCGTGTTGGTGGACCCACGGGAGGAGGACCCTGAGATGCACCCTGGGGCTGACGCGGCAGCGTTCCGTGGATGCTTGGCTCGCTTGCGGTAGCGCGACCCTTTTGGCCTCCAAGTTCTTTCGCCACCTGACGCATCGCCCCTCGCATTCCGCCCACTCGCAAACAATTGTACCGGTGCGACGCCGCTCCCACCTCGCCCGTGCTGCTGGCTGCACATGCTGCACATGCTGCTTCTCTGCTTCCGCAGAGCCGCCCCATGTCTCTATTTTGCGGCCCCTGCTCCTTCATCGTCGGTTTCATCCACGATTGGTGTTGGCCTTGCAGAGCGGTACCGTTGGCGTGGTCAGAATGACTTGCGGACGCGAACGGCGTTTGGAGGAGCTCTTGGTGGGCTGCCGCTGCGGTCCAAGGAGCGAGCAAGCAGTCGGGGAATCTGGTCAGTGCGTTGAACTGCCCGCTCTGCCGGGTGTTGTTGAGCGTCGGAGGAGCCAAAGATTTTTAGTGTGGACACCGACGCAGAGCGACGAAGAGGGTGATTTTTCTCAAGTTCGCAGCGGGCGCCACGGCTCAAGACCCGGTTGGCACTTCTACCGCACTCCGCCAGCCAGCCAGCCCGCCAGCCAGCCAGTGTCGGTGGATCCGTCTTGCCGTCCGCGCCCGCGCCAGAGCTGTGGTGGCGAAATTACACCTCTCCTTCGCCCTCGCCCTGGCCAGCCCCAGCTCGTGCTCAAGCTCAAAGCTCGTCCCGCCACCGAACAAGCAAGCCAGAGCCAGAAAGACAAAAAGCGAGAAAGCAAAAACGAAAAGAAAAAGCATAACTGAGCATCCACAGAGCTGATGGAGCGGCCCTCTCCGCCTGGCCAGCCTCGTTGAAAGTCAGATGGCCCGTTCCAGCCAGAGAGCACCAGCAGCAGCACACCCACGGCCGCCTCGTATTTTTCGCAGCGCTCCCCACTTGGCTCGCGCGCTCGTCGTATCTGCATCCGCCCGCCGCGCGCCCCGAGTGAACCCTCGCGCCTCGAGCCCAACCTCGAGCTGCCTCGCCATCGTCATCACCATCCTTCCGCCGCTCCACCTTGTTCCCGGCACTTCATATCCGCTTCCGCCATCCTTCATCCATCCTTCAGCGCCTCTCCACCACCACCAAGGCATCAGCTGCACGTGTCTCTCCGTTCGGCTCCGTTCGGCTCCGTTCGTCCGGACACACTTCCTTCCATCATCCGCCCATCACAACAACCGTGATAAGCACTGGCAGAGATTCTCTTTGCCATAGCCACTAGCGTTCGGTGCCACACAAGACACCGGGCCGCGCCTCAACCGACTGTTCCGACTCTTGCCTTTTGATTGCACGTCTGGCGCTTCTTCCGAGGTTGCCTTCCAATCGCTTCGTCAGCCCTTCCGCTTCGTACTAGCTTCGAAGACGGTCTCTGGGATATTCTGACTCGACGTCACCAAAGGCAACACTTGTTCGGTCCATTCGCCCATCATTACCTTCCGCACTGTCCATCTTATGTCGTCGCCGTGTTGATACCTGATCTCGCCCATTCTCTTCAGCAACCGACACTTCCCAACCCGTGACTCGGACAACTCGCCTCCCTTTCACAGCTCGACTCCCAAATCTCCCCCTTCGTCAATCATGCAGGGCCAGAACTGGTCCGGTCAACCCATGGACCAGCAACAGAACTTCAATCCGTCTTTTTTCAACGGCGATGGCAACATGGGCCAAGAGGCCATGCAGAACATGTTCCAGAATGGCTCGCGCAACGACATGGCCAACCAGGCCTTTGCCGGCTTCAATCCATCCGCCGCCGCGCATAACTTTCAGCAGCAACAATCCCAGATGATGATGGCACAGCATGCATTCCAAAATCGACAGATGGATGCCGAAGCCTCGCAACGCTTCGTTCAGTCTATGGTGCCCAACGGCATGGATCCCGCCGCATCCGCCGCCGCCGCTGCCGCCTACGGTCATCTCGGCTTCAACGGCTCTGCATCCGCTCCCGCATCCAGACGTCAGTCGCAAAAGAACAATGGCGACGCTTCGCTGGTCGGTGCATCCGCCGACGGCGTCTGGACTGGCATGCCCAATGCAATGCCCGACTACATGCAGAATGGCGCCGGAGCACACGCCAACATGTCGATGCGCGCGCCTTCCAATGCCGATTTCCGTGCCAGCGCCAACGGCTACGAGCCCGACGGTCCCAGCTCCAACAGCAGCGAGGATTCAGCCCAAGGCAAGCGCAGGCGCATGACCTTCACAGCGGCGCCCATTCAACCCAACCAGACTCAGAACGGCAACAAGCCCGTCCTCCTACACAACGACAGCGGCTCCAGCATGAGCGGCATCAACAGCATCGGATCCACTCCTGCCCAGCTCCACGCTCCCGATGGACAGCCAGCCCACTTTGCACGCCCGCCCTTCCGCCACCGCAGGTCACGCAGCGGTTCCGAAGCGGTCGGCCCGCCGGGTTTTGGACAGCGATCGTTTAGCAGCATCGAGCTCGGCTCGGGTCTCCAGGATCCCTACGCAGCAGGCCTTGGCTACCCACAACCGCCCTCTTTATATCCAGCCGGCCAGCAGCACAGCCATTCTTTCAACGGATCGCAGGCGCTCGCCGCCATGGGAGGCCATGCTGCCAGTCACCCTCCGGGCCTCGGCAGCCAGATCCTGCGCGGCGTCGATGTGAGCGCCAGCGGCTCGTCGGCAGCCACCGACTTTACAAAACGTAAAGGCTGGACCGGCCGCGTCGTCGAAGAGCTTCTCGACTTTGTTCACGTCTTGGACCCGGAGGGCACCATCCTCTTTGCGAGCCCCAGTGTGCAAGGTTTGACAGGCTGGAAGAGCGAGGAACTCAAAGGCCGCAAACTCACCGAGTTTGTGCATCCGCAGGACGTCGCCTCGGTGGAGCGCGAGATCGACCGGATGCGATGCAGCAAGGGCGAGCTGCTCACCTACTACCGCTTCAAGACCAAGACCAGCGCGAACCGCTCCAAGAAGGGCGAAAAGGGCACCAACGACAACGAGTCCTCCGCTGGCGACACGGGCGAGGAGAAGGAGCGCGGCAACGAGCGTCGAAGCGAGGTCGAGCACGCCGAGGCCTTTACGCGCGACGGAGACTACATTGTCTTTGAGGCGACCGGCCACCCGTACTTCCCGCCCGAGCCCATCGCTGCGACCAGCGACAAGGGTGGCGCCGATGCGCCGCAGGAGCAGGACGAAGCAGGAGCAGACAATGACAAGGTCGTCGCCAGCAACGGCGCCGACGCCGACTCCAAGGCAGGCTCTGTCGCGGTCAAGTCCGAGAAGATGGCTCCCACCCTGTCGGTCAGCTCCAAGACGGGCGCGCATCCGCTGAGCCAGGAGCAGACGCTGCAGACGCCCACAAGCGATGCCACCAGCTCGTCACGCTCGCAGCTGCAGTGCTTCTTCTGCTCGGCCCGACCGTATCCGAGCAAGAATACAAGCATGCTCGACTCGTTCCTCGAACTCAAGCTCGAGAACGAGAAGCTGCGTCTGCTGATCGCCGACATGGACCTCACCGGCCCGGATCACGACCACGACCGCGATTCCTTCGCGGCCGCCTACCACCCCGATCTGTTAAAGCAGGAGCTCGAGAGCGATTCCACGGGAGGATGGGCGCATGCGGTCAACCCCATGTTTGGCGGCGCCGCCATCGGTCCCGACGGCTGCATCCTGCCGCCGCAATCCGGACCGCGTCCCGGCGAGGCCTCGCGCCAGAACTCGATCGCATCGCATCCGACGAGTCCGGTGATGCGCACCAACAGCGCGCGGGACGAGGTGCTTGCTGGACTCGGCGTTTCGGCGGGCGACGAGTCGGACGAGGATGGCGGCGCCAGTCAGGGCGTCGCTGGCATGGGCGGTGCGGACGGGGCTGCAAACGCCGCCGACGAAGCACGACGCAAGAAGAAGCCCAAGCAGGACGACGGCGATCATGTGTGCACGGACTGCGGGCGTGTCGACTCGCCCGAGTGGCGCAAGGGTCCGCTGGGCCCCAAGACGCTGTGCAATGCGTGCGGTCTGCGCTGGGCCAAGAAGATCAAGCGCAAAGGCGGCGATCCCAACGTGGCCGCCGGCGCCATGATGGTGCAGGGAGGTGGAATGCCGCCTGCGGGCGGTGTGCCTGGCGGCGTCGGTATGAACGTCGGCATGGGCAACCACATGATGCCGCACGGACACGGCATGGCGCACGGCCACCCGCATCCCTTCAACCGCGCCGAGAGCGGGCAGATGCAGGGGATCCAGATGGCGCCGCCGGGTTCCATGCCGCCGGGCATCAACATGCAGGGCATGATGGCGTCGTCGCCCAACGGATTTGCAGCGCGCGGCTCGTTTGACGAGAACCCGCATGCGAACCAGAACAATATGATGAACAGCATGGGCGGAGGTCACATGTGAACATAGCAGCGCCAAACCGCGCTGCATCACTGTCGCCTCTGCCCGTGTCGTTCGCGTGCCTCTTGCAGGCCTCACTTTCTTTCTATACTTGTCTATCCAAACTCGACCAAGGTCCTCCGTCGCGCCGCGCAAATGAATGGTGCTACAGCTTATGCTCGTCACCGTTCCGGGCCTTGGCCGCTGACTTCGGGTCCAGTGTCACGTCTCCCTCTCTCTCTTTCCCTCTCTCTATCTTTCGACCGGGAATACCCTTTCCGCTTTTTGGTCTCTTTGCTCCCCTCTCTCTATCTCTCTCTTCTCTCTCTTCCCCTCTCCCTCCCTCCGGCATATGTATTTCTCAGCATAGGGTCTCTTGATATTATACACGCATACCAGGGTCGCTGCCGTCGCCTTCGCCGTCGCTGGCGGATGGTGGTGCGCGCCCAACCCTCTTGACGAGACGCAGCTTTCAACGTTCCACATGTAGCCTTGGGTCGTTTGTACTTTAGCCCCCACCACCCACGGTCTCCGAATACTTTCATCCTCACCTTGCGTGTTGTTCAAATGCAGACTGGCGGATGGGAGCTTGTGCCGAGTTTGTGTCAGCCTGGTCAAGCTTGCTTGTGCAAACTGGGCGAGGTTGGGTGGGGCGATGCGATTCGTACGATAAATCCACCGACGCACGGCGAGCGGGCGTATTGGAAATGCAAGGATGGCAGTCGAAATTTTCAACGGCTCGACAGTGCGACTGCGCTAGCGACTGCGCGCTGTGTTGAATTCACTTGGACTCGCAGCCACAGCAACACACTGCTTGCGCAGGCACGGCTGAGCAAGCACAGTCGCTCACTAATTTCCGGCGCTGGACCCGCTCTTCGATCGCGGCTCAGCGCGTTGTGCGGTGCGCAGCCCCTCGGCAGCCACCTCGCAGGGTGAGAGCGCTACACAGCGCGTCCGCAGTTGGCTGCGCATCCACGGCGCCACTTTTTCGGGCCTGCTCAGCGCAGTGTCGTCCGAGCGGGCAGCCGTGCCAAAACGCAAGACTGCGCAATTCAAGCCTGGGCCCGCCCCTTCGACCGCAGCGCGCATCTGTTAGAACGCTCGTCGCCGCGGCTCGGTGCACTTGAATCTGCCTTCACTCTTGCTGTATTGCCACCACCACCAACCACGACCACCACCACCTCTCCCTCCGTCCCCAGCCTCGTTTCTTTTCGTACTCCGTTTCTCTTGTTCATCGTCAGGTCCTGCTCCTGATACACCGCCGATCGCAAACAGCTTATGAATATTCAAAACCTCTCCAGTTACGATCCCTTCGCCGATCTCGGCGACGAGTCAAAGCCCGACGCTACCTCGCAGGCTACCAAGAAGCAGCAGACGCAGAACTACGTCCACATCCGCATCCAGCAGAGGAACGGTCGTAAGACGCTCACCACCCTCCAGGGCCTCCCCAAAGGTACGTGCTTCGGCACCGTCATTCCCGCGTCCTGGCTCACGTCGACCCTTGCGCGTGACCATCGCGCCACCTTGCCTCAAACGCCCGCACACATTTGCTGACCTTGTCCTTTGTCCCTCCCCATCTCGCCCGCCTTTGCAACACACAGAGTATGACCAGAAGAAGCTGCTGAAGGCCTTCAAGAAGGAATTCGCATGCAACGGTACCATTGTTGACGACGAGGAGCTTGGCCAAGTCATCCAGCTTCAGGGAGACCAGCGCCAGAAGGTGGCCTCGTTCATCGTCCAGGAAGGCATCACGCCCAAGACCGACGTCAAGGTGCACGGTTTCTAAGCCGCTTGCTCGGCCCTGCGCACGCTCGCACTGCTTTTTTCGATCCATGCCGACTGCCGAGTGCACGTAATGCCTCTCGTTGCCTGCATCATCTGATCGCAGCCACTCCACCCTCCGACTCTCCACTTCTGTTCCGATCGCACGCCTTTGACGATCTCCGATTCGGCGCACGCCGATCTTCCCAGCCTCGCCACCTCCTCACCCCATACCACCCTTCCAGCGGACACTTGGACGCGATGTCAGCGTCGTGCACCGAAGCGGGGCCTTCGCGCCTTGTTGCGGCCACACCGACGTCGACACGGCGCCAGCGCTGCCGCGGCCGCAGCGGTTGTGCGCCTCGCCGACGCGCCAGTGTGGCGGCATGCATGGCCGAAGACGACGCGCCCTCGAGCTGTGCTGGCTCGCCTGCTAGCGATGTCGCGCTTGGCAGCGAGACCGCGCCCGTGTTTGGTGCCGGTACGACCTCGAGAGCAGCGTCGCGTCGGCTGATTCCGTCCCCCCTCCTCCGCCTGGCCTCAGAGATGGTGCGCCCACCAGAGCGACCACACACGTTGTCAATTCAAGTTCCTTTTCCTTCGATCAATCCCGTCGCAGCTCGAACGTTGCAACGCGGGCGTACGTGTGTGAGAGAGGTATCTAGACGAATGTGCGCGTGCTTGCACGGGGTACGCAGCGGGCCGACCAGATGAGATGCGTGATTCAGATGAAAGCAAACAGAGTGAAAGTACAAAAGGCGCGTTTTGGGGGAGTCTACTCCTTGATGCCTGGGCCGAGGTTGAAGGGGGCGTCTGTCTTTTCCCTGACCTGCTGAACGGTGACGCCGTCCTGGAGGTCGATGAGGGTGAGGCCCTTGTCGCCGACCCTGTCCACGTCGAAGACGCAAAGGTCGGTGACGATGCGCGAGACGCACCTGGAGCCGGTGAGGGGCAATTTGCAGTCGGCCACGATCTTGCTGCGACCGTTCTTGTCGGTATGGTCCGAGACGACGACGACCTTGGTGTTGGCCGGGTTGGAGACGAGGTCCATTGCACCTCCTACACCAGACACCTTCTTACCGGGGATCATGTAGTTGGCAAGATCGCCGTTGGCGCCGACTTGAAGAGCGCCGAGCATGGTGACGTTGATGTGGCCACCACGGATCATGCCAAAGCTCTCGGAGGAGTCGAAAGTGCTTGCACCGGGAAGCAGCGTAACGGTCTCCTTACCGGCATTGACAATATCGGCGTCGACTTCGGCCGTCTTGGGGTAGGGACCCATACCGAGAATGCCGTTTTCGGAGTGGAGAACCACGTTGACACCTTGGGGGAGGTAGTTGGGTACGAGCGAGGGCATTCCCACGCCGAGGTTGATGTAGTCGCCGTCCTTGACCTCCTTGGCTGCGCGTTTGGCGATGCGAATGCGACGCTCGCGTGCCTCCTGCTTGGCTGCATCCGCGCCCTCGCTCTTGGCAGCCTTGGGAGCATCCGAGACCGTGTGCACTTCGATCTGCTTTTCGTGCTGCGACTTTACGATGCGGTCGACAAAGATGGCGGGCAGATGGATCTCGTCGGCATTCAATGTGCCCACGGGCACAATCTGCTCGGCCTCCACGATCGTCATCTTGGCGTTCTTGCCAAACGGCGCACTGAAGTTGTTGGCCGCATAGCGGAAGACGGCGTTACCTGCCTCGTCCACCTTCCATGCGTGGATGATGGCGACGTCTCCGTAGATCGCCTCTTCCAGGATGTAGTTTCGGCCATTGAATTCGCGCTGTTCCTTGGGCTTGGCCATCTCCGCCGGCTTGAGAGGCTCCTTGCTACCCTCTTCGCGCTGTTCGTATCGGACGACGAGATCGCCCGTCTGCACGGCGGTGCCGTAGCCCGTGGGGGTGTAGAAGGCGGGGATACCAAACGCGCCTGCGCGGCACTTTTCCACCAGCGTTCCCTGCGGCGTAAGCTGCAGCGACACCTGCCCCGTCAGGTACTGGTTCTCAAAGTACTTGTTGCCACCGATGAACGACGAGATCATCTTCTTGATCTGCTTGGATTTGAGCAGCTTGCCCAGACCGAACTCGCCCGTGCCGGCGTTGTTGGACACCACGGTGAGGTCCTTGATGTGCGGGTGGCGGCTGATGGCACCGATCAGCGTCTCGGGCGTACCGCACAGACCGAAGCCAGCAGACAGCAGCGTAGAGCCGGACTTGATGTCCTTCACCGCCTCGTCGGCGGAAGGGTATACTTTGGAGGATGCGATGGCGCGCGTTGCCGACGACGCAAATGTTCGCGAGGGAAGCGTGGTGGCGACAAACGCAGACCGACATGCGGCGCGCGATCGAAGGCTTGCAGTCAACATCGGGGATGAAACTAGCCAGGAGCTTGTAGTGGAAAAGGACGATTGACTGGGGGGATTGTCGTGGCAGGAAAGCAAGGATTCGCACGAGGTTCGCAACGGATATATCAGGCGTCGCCAGGAGTCACCTCCGAGAGGGGCAGTTGGCGGCTCGGGCAGAGACGGACGAGCATCCGCCGTCGACGCAAACGAGCGCCGATGTGGGGTTCACCTCGGTCTTCTTCGCATTGGCTGATGCCACGCACAAAGCCGAGCGGCTGCCAAAAAGGGTGGAGGCCACAAGCGCCGAATCTCGTCCGCGTCTTCCGTCCGAAGCGTGGAGCGAGTCGAAGCATCTCTTGGACCGGATCCAATTTTTGCCCCGCCTTTTTACCCCTTCGGCCCCCACTTGTCCGCCTCTTGCCGATCCGCACCCGCTCCCTCACCGCCTTGCTTGCACTGCATCGGGCAAGACCAGCAAGACCTCATCCAGCTTAAAGAATTGATCCGACCATTGGAAGTACAACCATGTGCAGAGTCTACGTCTTGCGAGTCAGGAGCGAGCGCGTTGCATGGCTAGCCTGAAAACCGCGGCTAAATACCGCGCAGTCAACGAACGGCCGACAGTAGCCGAAATTGCATCTGGCTGGCGCGGATGAAATTGATTCCGCCCCGCCCGAGGCTCCATCGTCCCCACCGTCCCCACCCAAACCGATCTCATCCTTCCACCGACAGACGTGGCGTGGACACCATCGGAGACCAAAGCCGCACGTGACATTTCTACGAATCTAAGGGGTATATGCGTCTAGCGAAAGTTGAGTTTGATCAGGAAGAGCAGCATGTCCATGAGCGTATGCACCGCACCCCAGCCGATGGTGGGCAGCAGTTCGGGGAACTCGCGCATCTCGTCGAGGCCCAAGTTGGTCACGTCGACCCGAAAGGCCAGATAGCAGATCTGGCGCGCGACGAACGACGACACCAGCTCGGACGCCCAGATGGCGAGCGAGCCGAGCATGGTGAGCTGGTAGTTGTACGGATCGTGCTTGTTGTCGTAGGCGAAGAAAGGGTAGAGCGGCTGGTTGCTGCCAAAGTGGAGGATGCTTACCCAGCCGAGGAAGGCGAGCATCGTCGTGTTCTGCGCCAGGTTGCGCAGGTAGAACGCCAGCCCCACACTCTCGACGTACTCCTCCCACGAGCGCGGCGAAGGGTTGAAGTACTGCACCACGCGATGGCACAGCGACGACATGGAGAGCGGATACCAGATGCAGACCCAGAACGACGATAGCAGCTGCACCAGCGCAAACTGGTCGAACGAGCGCAGCCTCGCAAACAGGTTGCGGTAGAAGATAAAGTAGACCAAGAAGTAGTAGTACTTGAAGGCGAACACCAGCGCCCGACTGCGCACTTTGCTTTCCAGGATCCAGTGCGACACCAGCGCCAGCCCGTTGACCGTGAGCGTCCAGAACGACACGTACGCCACACCGTCCAAACCCGTATGCGGCAACGTCGACAGATACACCGACGCATATCCCTGCCCCGCAATGAGCGCAAACAGCGAGAGGCCGATGGTCGACATGAACCACAGGAAGCGGATGTACGACGATGGGATGCGCCGGTTGAGCTGGCGTTCCAGAAACGTCTTCTGGTGGTCCGTCAGACTGTGCCGGTACGTCTGGCGTCCGCTGCGCCGCAGTCCGACAAAGCACACGAGCGCAGGCATGGCCATGGTCGCAAACGCCAGCCCCACCCACAGCGTCTTGCGCTGCCACTGAATGTCGGCATCGTCGATCGTCGGCTTACCGCCCGCCGAACACTGCTGCACAGCCGAGCCTGGTTCGTCATGCGGCCTGCCTTTGGAGAACGCAGACCGATGCCTCGACTCGGTGCCGAGCGGATCGAGCTGGTGCAGGATCCAGCCGGCTACCAGACTGCCGATCCAGAAGAACGTATATGACGTCTTGGCTCCGAGCGCCGCTGGCCACCAGTTGAGCCGATACAGCCCAAAGAGCTGCGTGATGTAGACGAGCGCCACGCCCACATAGATGCCGTAGTAGAAGACCAAGAAGAACCAAAAGTTGGCGTCCACCGTCAGATGGTCACCGCCGCCGATGGGTGGGTGGGGGTCGCTGGGTGTGCCGGCGCGTTTCGAGAAGCTGGATGCGATCAGGTTGGTGATTGACCACGCAAGCCCTGTCAAGGTCGGTAGCGTAGGCACCGCCATCTTTGATGTGATCTCCGAGCTGGATGCAGTGGCGTTGGGCGGGTAGCACCAGGGAGGATTGCTGGGATCGTTCCAGCTTCCATCTTCGCCCGGGTTGCACCAGGGCAGGTTGGGATCGTAGGGGTCGGTCTTGGGAAACGGCACTGCGCACCAGATCCACACGACCAGACTGGGCAAACCGGCGAGCGCGAACCAACGCTTCCACCAGCTATCGAGCCACGCCTCGACGATCTCGCGTGGAGGACGGATGAGGTTGTTGAGCCAGCTGCGGTTCGGCCTCTGTCGCTCGCGTTCGCGTTCCCTCTCCCAATTGCGATCTCGGATGCTGGTCACGCGGCGCCTGCGTGGAGGTGGCGAGTGGAAGGGCGAAGGACCGAGCTCGCCCGAGCTCGAGAGAGGGCTCTTGGCGCCAGACGATGGTGCTGCTGGATCGCGCATCGACTTTGGATAGTATGCGTCCGGTGGGTCGAGATTGCGGGTCTTAGTGGGCGCTGGGCCTGAGCGAAGCCCGGCCGGTCGGTCAGGATGGGTCGGGTTCTGTCGAAAGCCAAACCCATTTGCAAGGCGTTTGCCGAGGCTCGTCGAGGGAGCTGCTGGCTGGTTATCGAGGAAGCCGGCCATAAAGCCGCGATCGAGCTCCCTCGCCTTGCCTTTGTCGGCCGCTGGCTTGGCGTTGCGCCGTGACGTGCCCGAGTCTCTTGGGAAAGGGATGGAGCGTGATGCCGGGGTGGGGTTGGTGGTGCCTGGTGCCAGCAGCTGGTCGGCTAGGTAGGCACGAAATCGACCGGGCTTGAGCGATCCCGCCTCGTCCTGAGCCTGCCAGGCATCGTCCGAGCCTCCTTTGGACATGGGGGCGAACATCGTGCCGAAGGTCTGCGACGGCCGTGGGTGCCGTGTCGTTGCCTTGTCGAGCGGTGTCTATGGGAGGATGGAGGATGTATCTAGGCGAGCATGGCCTGATCGGCAGGCGCTCAGGATGGGCAGACGATGCGCAGTCTAAGTTAGAGCATGTCGCAGAGGGGTGATCCGGTTGGTTGTGATGAGAGGTGCATGTGCATGGCGAGCGGATTGGCGAAAGGGTCAGAGTGGTATCGGGCTGGCTGAAAGGGCAGCGGAGATCCAGGCGCGCCCCTCTGTCTCGTTGTTGCGTGCCAAAGGGCGTGCTGAGCGTGCTGAGCGTGCGCAGGAGGTGCATATGCGCTTCCTGCGCACGCGCTGCAACCTCCTACATGTACGGCGGCTGCTGCTGCGCCCAGCCTTTTTGTCTCGAAACTCGGCTGCAACTCAAAAAAAATCCAATTTGGCGCCTGTTCCGACCGACTGCTCGAGACTGCTGTGGTGCAGCGTGTTTTTCTTGCGGTGTTGGTCTCGCTGCTCAGGGCTACGAATTTCAAAGTGTTAGACTGGCCACCCGTGTGGAGGCTCGGCGCTTTCCGAAAAGAAAGGGTCTGCGCAGACATTTCTTGCCGAAGCGCAGGGTTCTGGGTCTGGGAGTCGGAGAGCCTCCTCCTCTTAGCCCTTCTTCCTCACCTACGTCCACACCGAATCCTTCCTGCGATCCGAGCTGCTCGGCACTTCACACTCAGCAGGACAGTCCGAGAGCATCGCTGAGTCCAAGGGAAGGAGGGGATGCCCTGGACTTTGCTTCGCTGTCACGCCAGACGCATATCGACGACTTCATTCTCCGCTGACCGATTCGGCAATCGAAAACGGCTAGTCAAGATGCCGCAAGCATGGAATCAAGCACTGGTGCGGATCGCTTCTGCCAAGGATCCGAATGCCTTGCCCACGGACGACCGCGTGCTCTTCTACGATGACCGCACTATCACCATCTACGACAAGTTCGCCAAGGCGCAGTACCACTTTCTCGTGCTCCCTCGCATCCCCTTCAAGCTCGCAAATGGTCGCGACAAGGGCAATCCTGCTCAGGCGCCTCCTGCTCTCTCAGCCGCGAATGGCAAGCTTACGCTCGGATCCACTTCGTCCAATGTCGTGCCTGCGTCTCACCTCCGCAACATCTCGGCTCTCATGACCAGTCCGTATGTTGTCGAGGTGCTGGCTGCCGTGCGCGAGGCGAGTGATCGTGTCTTGGACCACATCCGTGATGACATGCAGCGCAAGCACGGCGTGACTTGGTCCATCGAGCGCGCCTTCCACGCCGTATCTAGCATGGAGCATCTGCATCTGCACGTTACGTCCATGGACCTCGTTTCGGACCGTCTCAAGCACAAGAAGCACTACCTCTCGTTTGTGCCCACCGTCGACTTTGCACAGCGGCTCGACGACGTGGACAAGATGGTGGCGGAAGGCAGGCAGGCATTGCCAAAAAGCGAAAGGGCGTACGAAAATTTGCTCAAAGGACCGCTCACCAGCCATCACACGGGCCAAAGGTTTAAGTTCTTCTCCGAGCTCAAGGCGCACCTGGAATCGCACTGGCGCCATACGGTGCTTGCGCAGGGCGAAACGGGTCCAGAAACCCATGCGGAGAGCACCGCATCCAAGAGGGCAGCAAGCATCGGCGCTGAAGAACACTCCACAAGCCGTCGCAAGGTGGAATCTCACCAACCCGAGAGCACAAGTGGGCCCAACGCAACCGAGTCAGACACCGACGAAGAACCTGCGTTGCCGCTAAGGTGACCTCCGCTTTGTAGACCAATACTATACAGTAAATGTAGAGTGGTTGCTCGTTGCAATGGGTGTGAACTGCGCTGAGCTTGTGATGCGCGGGTGGAGGTCGACTAGTCACCGCTCACGCGACCTCGACTGTAGACATCGGCCATCAGGGTCGGTTGAAAGGACCCTCGACCGTCGGGAGGCTGGTGAGCGAGTGCGAAGAAGCCGAGGGTTGCAGACGTGGCGTGTCGTCATCGGCGAACCGCAGGGCCGCCGCAGCCAGCGTGCGTTGAAAGCCTCGAACTCGGCCCCATTTTTGGCCAGGCAGGCCCCCGCACAGCATTTCGAAACTGAGGGTGATTTTTAGAACAGAAAATCGCCGCACGATTCCCTCCACTCGCCAGCACAGCCTGCAGCCACACCCTACAGGCAGCGGCACAACAGCATGCAAGACGCCATCCCACTGGCCGGCTTGGAAAAGACTGTTGCCTTTCCTGGTACCATCGAGCATTGAATTACTGGCCGGATGAGACAGAGGCGTAGCGTGCTACAGCAGGCTGCTCTCCGGACGACAATCGGTTGAGTGCTGCAGCTGGCAGGCGACTGTTGCCAAGCCCCGCTCGGTTAGGGCTCGAGTGGGAATGGGCCCAAGTGCCGAGGGAACGCGCTAGCCCGGCGGCGGTTCGAGCCGCCGTTTAGGCACCGCCGCACCGCGCCGCACCGCCTCGCCTCTCTCGGAAAAGGCGAGCTGGCTGACATGCGGTTGGCTCAGCCAATTTGACCGGCGCCAGGCTCCCTTTGCCTCGATCGACTCCATCGTGTGACGCAGTGGGTCCAGTCTTCTCGCGCCTCGCCCGAATCACACGATTTGAAATCTGATAGAGCCATTTGGCGTCGACCCCTGGCGCGATAGCCTATGTACACTTCGCGCGCATCCGGTCTGACACGGTCCAAGTGGCATCACACCAGTCTCGCCGTCCATTGCGGCTGCTATTCCTGCTGCTCAGCACCGGCTCCACACCGGTCCCACTCTGCACAATCACGCGCCTGCAGCTCGCCGGCTCCCAAATATATACACAAGCGCACGCTCATTCACCTACTCTCACTTTTGACATCGAACAACAGTCGTCGTGACTTTTCTCTCACACCGATTCAATACTACCCACCTACCAAGTCGTCGCTCACCTCGCCGTGCGTGACCACCCACAACCAACCGACCACATCGAGCTGGACCTCCATCTCGACTCAACGCCCGGACAGCGCCAAGCTTTCCAACGAATGGAGATCATTGCAAATGATGGCCCTGACCTGGATGATTGTAGAGCCTTAAACCCATCGCCGACCAGCAGCATCCGGCCCGCCTGCTCCAACAACCGCCGCCAATCCAGCCACTCTTCGGCATCGAAGCCCGCTCGTGCTCGATCCCTGCGCAACCTAGCTATCCTCCTCCTGGCCAGCTTCGCCTTCCTTGCCGCTTCCTTCGTTCTTCCGGCTCAGGCTTACGTCGTCCCGACCTCTCCGGACCAGCCTGTCACTGCTGCCATATCCCACGATGATCGATTCATAGCCAGCGCCCATCTGGACCGCGCCTCCGTGGCGCGGTCCTCTGATGATGACGCTGATTACTCCTTTCTCCCTGAAGCCTCGACCAGCCCCACTGCGGAATGGATCAAACTTCAGATCGTCTCGGACCATCCCGATGGCATCGTATCGCAGGCTTTCCTCGACGAACTCTACGAGCGACTCACGTTTGAGCGCCGATCCGACGCTGCCTCGCAAGTCGTCCCCGAGCCTCTGCTCCAAGGAGGTGCATCCAAGCCTCCTTCATCGCGCCGCCGCTTCTGGAAGCGCGCCACCTCGTCGGGCAGTGGCGAGACCTGCGGCGAGACCAAGCTCTCCAAGGGTCAGAAGGCCGCCTACGGTATCTTGATCCCCATCCTCGTCGTCCTCTCCGGTCTCTTCGCCGGTCTCACCCTCGGCTACATGTCGCTCGACGAGACCCAGCTACAGGTGCTCGCTCTCCAGGGCACCCCCAAGCAGAAGAGGTACGCAGAAAAGATCATGCCTATCCGCAAGGACGGCCATCTTCTGCTCACCACCCTGCTCATCGCCAACATGATTACCAACGAGACGCTCCCCATCATCGCCGACCCGCTCCTCGGCGGCGGTGTCCAGGCCGTCATCGTCAGTATCGTGCTCGTCGTCATCTTTGCCGAGCTCATCCCGCAGTCCGTGTGCTCTCGCTACGGCCTCGCCATCGGCGCCAAGCTTGCTCCCCTCACCCGCGCCGTCATGCTTCTCCTCTGGCCGATCGCCTTCCCAGTCTCTCGCGTCCTGCACTGGACGCTCGGCCCGCATCACGGCATCGTCTACAGGCGATCCGAACTCAAGGAGCTCGTCAACATGCATGCTGCCACCGCCGGTCGCGGTGACCTCAACAACGACACCGTCACCATCGTCGGCGGCGCGCTCGACCTGCAGGAGAAGGTGGTCAAGCAGGCCATGACGCCCATCGACCAGGTCTTTATGATCTCGATCGACTCGAAGCTCGGCTACGAGACGCTCCAGCAGATTGTCAGCTCGGGCCACTCTCGTATCCCCGTGTACCAAGAGATCGAGATCCCTCTCAATCGCGCGCGCGGTGGAAGCGGCACCCTGACGCCCAGCCGCGGCGGCGGCGGCTTCTTCAGCGCCCTGAGCAGGAAGGCCAGCATCTCGCAGACCAAGACCTCGATCGATGATCAGCGCACGCTCGAAGGCAGCGTCTCGACTGAAAAAGAGGCGAGCGCCCAAGACTTCGCCGTGCCCAATGCACCCGCCGGTGACAAGGCCAACCCCGCCGCCAACACCACCGCCACCACGATGATCAAGCGCAAGAAGATCATCGGTGCGCTCCTCGTCAAGCAGTGTGTGCTGCTTGACCCCGAGGACGAAACTCCCGTGCGCGATATGGTCATCAATGCACTACCCACGGTGCCTGCCGACGAGCCGCTGCTCAACCTGCTCAACGTCTTCCAGGAGGGCCGCTCTCATCTCGCCATCGTCTCTTCGCGCACCCGACGCTCGTCGCCCGGCTCCTTTGTCGATCTCGGCAGCCAGAACGACCCGCGCAAGACGCAGAACCTGGCGCGCTCGGGCACCGCAGCGCGCATCGAGACGTTAGGCAACATTGACGAGGAGAAGCAGCTGGACGACAGCGCAATCAAGAAGTCGAGCTTCTGGTCGCGCCACCTGCGCCGCCATCACCGCCACCAGAACAAGTCAGCCTCGCTCGACCTACCTCCCGAGGCTCTGCGCGACGACGTGGATGCGAGCGCCGTGGCCACCGAGATGGCACAGAGGGATGTGCCCATCGGCATTATCACGCTCGAGGATGTGCTCGAGGAGCTCATTGGCGAAGAGATCTTAGACGAGTACGACTCGGAGGTGGAGCAGAACTTTGCGCAGATCAGCCCGCCCGCCAGCCCGGGTCACAAGGACATGGTCAACAAGCAGACCGAGGCTCCCAGCGACGCCGAAGAGATGCAGCTCCCCGGGGCGATGCTCAAACTTCCCACCAGCCCCAAGATCCCTTTGCCGCGCTTCAAGCTGGGCCGGAGCGTCACTCAGAAGGACGTGGCTGTAGGCGCTACGCCCGGTGCTGAGACCGTCGCATTGCCGGCTACGCCGGTAACCGAGTCGCGAGCCGTGCTACCTGCCACGCAGGAAGCCGATGCGAGCGAGCCATCGCAATTCCCCTTTGATGCGGTGGAGCGTGGTGCCGGGTCGCGTCCTTCTTCGCGTCCAGGCTCGCGACCCGTGTCGCCGGGACCCGCGGCCGTGCTGGGCACCAGCTCGGATGCGCAGCTCGTCGCTCCGCGCGCCAACAAGCCGGTGGTGATCCGACACCAGGCACCGGACGGTACGATTGCCACGGCAATTGTAGGCGAAGGTCTGCTGCGCGGCCGTACGAATACGCTTGCATCGGAACGAACCGCCAGTGGCGAAGTGAGTCGCAGCACGACGCCTTCGGGCACGCGAGTGAGCCGCTTCAAGAGCACGCCGCTGCCTGGCACGCCAGCTGCAGGCGTGGCTCCGCGCAGCAAGACGCCGGGCAAGCCCGATTTCGGTTCGTCTCTCGCAGAAGAGGTGGGGTCGGCGGCGGCTCCGGTCGCCAGTCCCGAGGAGCTCGACTCGGACCCGGCAAAGAAGCAGCTCGGCGGCGACAGCGATGACACCGACACACTATGACGCCGGCGACCCTGTTCCCCGCAAGTGAAGTCCAAATGTGCCCTTGATTCGAACGTGTGTCTTTCGTGCTGAAGCGCTATGGTGTGCGGTGCTCTTGCCGTGGGGTTGTGTGTGGGGTTGTTTGAGGGATCTGTTGAACGAAGCTCGGCGGAGAGGAGCCGCTGCGCACAGTGTGATTTTCGGGACGCACGGGTGGAGGTTTTTGGAGCGCGATTCTCCCCACGCCGACGCGGCTTCCAATCGTGGGGGCGGAGAAGACGAGCGTCGAGCTTGGGCTGCTTTGCATGAGAATGTTCGGACATCTCTCTGCCAGGAGGCAGCCGCAAGAACGACGGTTGCTTTAAAAAGTCAAGGCAGTGTCGGTGGGGATTCTGTGTTGCCTCTTCTCATCAACGCCCACTTGCAATTTCGCCCCCACTTCATCTGGTCAACGATGCCGGTGTATCCGTCGGTGGAGCCTAGCAATGCGGACTTTCCGCAGCAGCCGGCACTGTCATCACTCGCGCACGACGAGCTGAAGCACGGCCTAGCTCCATGGCGCAAGGATGCCATCAATACTGCGGAGAACCTTGCACGAGGACGCGGGGATCTGGCCACGGATGCATCGCCTCTGGTGTTTGGAGGCGGAGTATTCGGGCAGGACATGTACAACAATGCGGATACGCTGGCATCGGACCTTCCCATCCGCACGGTTCGACTGGCGCTTCGATACGGCATCAACGCATTTGATACGTCGCCGTACTACTTTCCGTCCGAGTTTACGCTGGGCAACATCCTGACGGCGCTCAGGCCCGAGTTCCCGCGCGAGTCGTATTACATCATCACAAAGTGCGGACGCTACGGACCGGAGCACAAGCACTTTGACTACAGCGCCGCCAAGATCGACAGCAGCGTACGGGGAAGCTGCAAACGACTCGGAACCGAGTATCTGGATGTTGTGCTTACGCACGATGCAGAGTTCGTGTGCGACAAGGTCGGACGCAGTCACCACGATGGTTGGGAGAGCGGAATCGTCTCCGGCCTGGTCGACCCGCAGGACGTCGGCTTGCAACAGACCAGGGAACAGGTCATCGAATCGCTCGGATTGGCACCCAACGTGGAAGCAGCCAGCAAGGTGCATGGCAAGGGCGACGAACAGTTCCTCGAAGCCATCGCGGCGCTGTTCAAGCTCAAGGATCAAGGCATTGTCAGGCGCGTGGGTATCTCGGGCTACCCGCTACCTGTGCTGCTGCGTCTGTCGAGGCTCGTGGCCACCACAGCACCATACCGCCCGCTCGACGCGGTGCTGAGCTACTCGAACCGCTGCCTGCACTCGGACGTGCTTGTTGGCTGGAAGGAGCTCTTCGCTGCCGACCCTCGCGGAGACAGCACCAACGCACTGCCCGAGCTGCAATGGAGTGCACCCCTGCTCATGAACGGCTCGCCCTTCTCCATGGGCCTGCTCACAGACGGCACTCCACCTGCGTGGCACCCGGCTAGCGACGCCCTCAAGGCCGCCACCAAGGAGGCGAGCCGCAACCTCGTCGCGCAGGGCGACTCGCTCACCATGACCGCACTCACTTACGGCCTGCGTGGCTCCGAGGTCGCGCATCCTTCCGGGGCAGGTCCACAGCTCAGTACGCTGGTGGGTCTCAGCCATCCGGACCATGTGCACAGTGCAGTCGAAGCGTACCGCGTGCTTTGCTCCGGCGCTACCGAGGCTGGCGATGCGCTTTTCCCCGCCACAGACGCCGCCAACGACAGGCGAGATGCGTACACCAAGCAGGCCAAGAACGAGAAGGCAGTGCGCGATCTGTTTGCGCAGCGCGGCGTGCGCGAGTGGAGCTGGTCCAGCGGTCTGTGATAGAGCGCCCGCTAGGGTCATTGTGTCTATTGTGTTTACGGGAAGCAATCAAGGATCATCAGGACGATGGCACAGTTGTCCGTGTGAGGAGTGTCCGGAGAGAGTTGATAGGGTGAGCGTGCGGATAAAGTGTTAGGTCGCGTCAGCTACAAGCGTCGAGAAATCGACGGTGTGGAGGGAGGTGGCTCGATCACGGCGCGGGCACGAGAGGAGAGAAATCGCTGCAGACCGGCAGTGCGGCAGTGAGCCAAAGTTGCGGCCTCGGTTGACGCGTCCGCCTTGAGAACGTTGGGTTCGCCAACACTCAACCTTGCTGCCTTCCCACACCTCCTACACCGCACCACTACACCTATTCGTCTCTGTTCTACCAGTGGCGCACTTCACCAGGACCATTGCTCACGGCCACGCCCTCTCATCCTCGCATTCGAATCGCGCTCGAACGACGGCTCCCACCAGCTGCAGCGCCTTTTGTGTCTCTCGCATCCCCACGACCGAGCAGGCTTCCCAGCTAGAGCCTACGCACAGCACAGCGGACAGACGGCTCAGATCGATACTGCGCAGCCGCTTTCAAAGCCACCACATACACACCCAGCAGCATGACGGCACCACAGACCGTCGCACAGGCGGACGAGGCGATCAAGGCGGGCAACGCCAAGGAGGGTGAGCGCATCCTCAAGGCGATCCTCTCCGAAAAGTCGTCGTCGTCATCCTCGGATGATGCCTTCCTCAAAGAGCAGGAGGCGGCGTTGCTGCGCCTCGGCGAGCTGTATCGCGACACCAAGGATGCGGATGCGCTCGCAGAGACGGTGCGCTCGTCGCGCACGTTTATGAGCTCGATCGCCAAGGCCAAGACGGCGAAGCTGGTGCGCACGTTGATCGATTACTTTGACGGCATCCCCGGCAGCCAGCAGACGCAGATCCAGGTGGCCAAGGAGAACGCCGAGTGGGCCAAGTCCGAGAAGCGCATCTTCCTCAAGCAGAACCTCGAGACCAAGCTGATCGGGCTGTACTTTGCCAACAAGCAGTACCGCGACGCGCTGCCGCTCATCGACACGCTGCTGCGCGAGCTCAAGAAGCTCGACGACAAGATGATCCTCACCGAGGTGCACCTGCTCGAGTCCAAGGTGAACCATGCCATTTCGAATCTGCCCAAGGCCAAGGCGGCGCTCACGTCGGCGAGGACGGCGGCCAACTCGATCTACTGCCCGCCCACGCTGCAGGCGCAGCTCGACATGCAGGCCGGCGNAGGCCAAGGCGGCGCTCACGTCGGCGAGGACGGCGGCCAACTCGATCTACTGCCCGCCCACGCTGCAGGCGCAGCTCGACATGCAGGCCGGCGTGCTGCACGCCGAGGACAAGGACTACACCACCGCCTACTCGTACTTTTTCGAGACGCTCGAGGGATTCGCGCTGCAGGACGACGCACGCGCGCCGCTCGCGCTCAAGTACATGCTGCTGTGCAAGATCATGCTCAACCTGTCGGACGACGTCAACAGCATCATCGCCGGCAAGCATGCGACCAAGTATGCGGGCAAGGACGTCGAGGCGATGAAGGCGGTGGCGCAGGCGCACGAGGACAGGAGCCTCGAGCGCTTTGAACTCGCCCTGCGCACGTACAAGGACGAACTGTCCAACGACCCCATCGTCAAGAACCACCTCTCGGCGCTGTACGACACGCTGCTCGAGCAGAACCTGCTGCGGGTCATCGAACCGTACTCGCGCGTCGAGATCGCACACATCGCCAAGGAGGTGCGCCAGCCCGTGCGCGAAGTCGAGCTCAAGTGAGTCCTCCTCCGCACGCCAAATGCACGCGCTGTCCACACACATACTGATGCTCATTTTTCTCGTTTGTCGCCAGGTTGAGCCAGATGATTCTCGACAAGGTCTTCCACGGCATCCTGGACCAGGGCGCAGGATGCCTCGTGGTGTACGACCAGCCCGTAGAGGACGTAAGTTGCCCGCCAACCCGCTCGATGTCGTCAGCTCAGTGCTCTCGGATGGCCGCTAACCTTTTCATCTCCCTACCTTGGCCTTGTGGGATATGCAGAAGACGTACCAAGTCACGCTCGACACGCTCAAGCACGTTGGCAACGTGGTGGACTCGCTCTACAAGAAGGCGAACAAACTCGCATGAGCAGGCGGCGCATCGTCTCAATGTTGAATGCAGATTGTTTTTGCCTTTGGCGGATTGATTGTAGGGAAAATGCAGTTTTGATCGGTTGCGCAGATGGAGGAAGGAAGGAGGGAGGAGAGGGGTTGAGGATCAGTCGTGCTTGACGTCGGCGTGGGTGGTTTTGGTGGGAGCGAAGCCCTTGCCGAGCGTGGCGTTGTCGGCGTGGGAAGGGTGGGCTTTGGCAATGACGCGCTCGAGTGCATCGAGGCCGCGGTCGATCTGGGCGAGGTCGGGACCGTAGGAGATGCGGATGAACTTTTCGCACGGGCTGTGCACGATGTTCCGCCTGTGTGCCGGATTGATATCGAAGGCCAGACCGGGTACGACGATCGTCTTTTCGCGCAGCAGCTCCTCGAACATGACCAGCCCGGAGTTGAGCGGTGCGGGTAGAGACGCCAGGCTGAGCCAGATGTAAAACGTAGCTTGCGGTTCGACCTTGACTTCGAGGCCCATCTTCTTGAGGCGGGCGAGGACGTGCTGGCGCTTGTGGCGGAAGAGCTTCTGGAGCGCAATGCGGTCCTGGTTGCAACGGTCGATGTCGAGCATCTGCAGCGCCATGCACTGCATCGGGTGCGAGGTGCCACCGTCAAGGAAGCTGCCAGACTGGTTGAGCGCAGTGATGATGTCCTTCGGTCCCACGACCCAGCACACACGCCAGCCTGGAAGACGCCAGCCCTTGGTCAGACCATCGATGAGCACGACGGGCGTATCGTTGATGTCGTCAATGTACTCCGCGGCCGAGTTGGCTCGACCCAGCGGACCGTCGTGCATGTACCAAGAGTAGAACTCATCGAGCAGAATCGTACAGCCTAATTCCTTGGACGTGTCGACGAGCTGCTGGAGCTCCTCGCCCTGGATGAGTGTGCCCGTCGGGTTGCGCGGATTCGACATGATCATGGCGCTCAGCCCGCGTCCACGGATCTCCTTGCGCAAATCTTCGTTGCCGAGGTGGTACTTGTTCTCCTCCGAGAGCACGGTAGGGATCGGGACGAGACTTTTGAACGCCGACAGCATGCTTTCATACGAAGTGTATTCTGGCAGCTGATATCCACAGTTAATGGAGCCAATGACCGCGGCGAGCCTCGTCATGCCCGCACGCCCTCCCGGGACGATGCAGACATTGGAATGGTCGAACTTGTTGGCGTGTTTCTGTCGGAAGGTGTGGTTGTAGTAGTTGGCGACGGCCTTGCGCAGCGCCATGGTGCCCGTGTTGGGCGCATACTCGTGCACGGCGGACCCAAACTCGGAGAGGTCGAACTGGAGCGAGCGCGGGACGCCGCCGTCGATGTCGCCGACCTCGGGCGCGCCCTGGCCCATGTTGGCCCACTCGGGGTTGCCGTAGTAGAAGCCGTTGCTGGTGGCGCGGTCGGTGACGTAGATGACGCCCGTGGAGCCGGGATGCTCGATGGCAGGGAAGCGCTCGCCGACCTCGTTGGTCGACGTCGCCGAGTCGGGCTTGTCGGCGGTGGAGACCTTGCTGCCGCGTTTGCCGCTGTGGCCCGGATGTGCGCGGAAGATGCGGTGCGCCTCGGATTGATCCTCATGCTGGAGCACGTCAATGACCGCCTCGGCAGCCGCTCGCAGCTTCTTGGCTGGACGGTCGCCATTGTCTGCTTCGCCGTGCGGGGCCATGATGGTGGAAGGGAGATGGAAGAAGGCGTTCCTTGCGAGCCGCAGACTGTCGTGGTCGGGAGAGAAGCAGGCAGAGGCGATCGAATCGTCTTTGTTTTGGTGGGCAGGATGAAGCCTCGGCACGGCTGCAGCAGCCGGCACAGCATGACGCCCGCGGTGCACTGTGAGTAGTAAGCGGCAACCGGCGGCTCGCCTACACCTCAGCTGTAGCGGCTGACTTCCGATGGCCCGTGCTGACAGCCGGTTGCAGTCTAACAGCTTTCAGCCTTGCCACGCCTTGTGGCCTATCATCGGCGTAACAGCGTCATCTCGAAAAAAAAACCGGCGCGTGCGCGTGTCGAATGCCGCCAGGCCGTGCAAAGAGAAAGCCAAATTTGTCAGGGCGAAGCCTAGGCTGTGACCAACGCGAGGAGGCCTTTTTGGCTCAGCAGAGCAGAGGAAGGGCGCAGCAGCCAAGATCCGCGGCCACCGCAGCTCTTCACCGGTTGCACTTCTCCGAACAGCGTTTCGCGACCATACGCGCTCGCCATCAGCCCGGCTTGGCCACTGACATCACCCCCACCAAATCCTCGCTGCGTACGCCGAAACTGCCTCCGAACGGACCGCCGCGATATCTCCGAACTACGGCTCCTTCCCTCCGAGCAAACCTTGCCAGATCCGCCACGTGTCGGGACATACGCGGCCCCGGGTGCACAAGGCTCCTATTCCACAATCCCCGCTCGTATCAGCACGCCAAGCCGCCGCTCCGATCGTCCGCCCCGCGCCCCTCGCCCCTCGCCCCTCCCCTGTCATTCCCATAAAATATGGCCGAGCTGCGTCCAGGGTCGACACCCAAACGTACCGTCTCCTTTGGGCCCTCGGACACCGTCACCATGGCTTCCAACGACGTGATGGACGCGCTCCTCCCGTCCTCCAACGGCGCCAACGCATCCTCCTCGTCCTCCTCCTCCGGCTCGGGC